>OZ024742.1:158680794-158715794 GCA_964016885.1 Eledone cirrhosa | reverse complement strand
AAAGAGACCAGGATTTTTTCATTCTGAGGATTGAAAGCAAAAATTTTTGCTTTTCAAGAAACCACTGGTAAATGGAATAATTGCCTTATGTTGTTTATTACATAACTATTAAGCTCTGTTACCTACATAGAGCACTCTTTTTTCCTGGACTTTTCCGGCGGAATTACTTCATTTATATATATATATGTACACAGTATATATATATATATATTCTATTATATATTCTATTATTCTATTATTCCATTACGTGATCCATCCGACAGACTGATGTCCCTAACCCCAACCCAAAGCTAGCCGCCTCAACCTTCCGAATTAAAAAATGAATAATTTCCAATGGTTTTAAAAGTCAGTTTAGTTAAAATTACACAACTATCAAGAAAACTTTGAGGGTCTCGTCCTCCCTTCTTTTTTAAAAAAAAAAACTAGTTATTTTCGAAGGATTTAGAGGTCAGATAAAACG
This sequence comes from Eledone cirrhosa, assembly GCA_964016885.1. Lineage (NCBI taxonomy): Eukaryota > Metazoa > Mollusca > Cephalopoda > Octopoda > Eledonidae > Eledone > Eledone cirrhosa. The sequence continues at coordinate 158,715,334 of OZ024742.1, read as the reverse complement.
ATGTTTTAAAGATGTGTTTTGAACGAAACTGACTTTTAAAGCCGTTGGAAATTATCTGTTTTTTCAGTTAACCAATGCGGGAAGCTTAGAGCGGCAAGCGTGGTGTTGGCTAGGGTTTTGGTTAGGGCGCACACACACACACACAATCGCACACACACACATATATATATATATATATATATACATGCTTAAAACACACACATATATGTAGGTACGTGAGTATACGGCAAACTGCTGTATAGTGATCATCGAAGATATATATATATATTGCATATGATCTTACATTTCCCATTTTGACGTTACTTTCCGACGGATTTGGAGTTCAGATTCGTTGAAAACACACGAAAAACCTAGGGGAAAAATTCTCAACTACCAAAGAAACATCCGAAAACGCAACTTCGAGGTTCCTCCTCCCTCACTGTTTCTAAAAGAACGAGTCGCTTCGGAGTTAGACGTCAGACTCCTTGAAAACACTCGTAAAATCCTAAAGAAAAAAATTCCCGACCAAAGAAAACTCCAAGGGTGCCAAAAAAAAAAAACGAAATAAAAACGTTGATTGCGAGAGAGTTGGCGGTCAGATTTGCTGAAAACACGAAACAACGATTCCTCATCGAACCCCAGATGATGATTTTTTATAAATTTACCACGTTAGGTATTTTTTCCACCGCCACCGAGGTCCACGTTGTTTTCGATCATTTCGGTGTCGGGATAGAACGGAACATCCCAGTGCTGATACATTCCCCCCCTCTACTGCTGGATCAAGACAGTCAGGGTCGAGCGGGTATCTGGGTTTGCTAGCGACTATGTGGGCGCATAAAACCTTTGGCAAAAGTATGGTAAATGCTACCAACTTATACCCGATTGCTAGAAACAGATGTAGTTTTCTATATGTGGAAGACATTCTTTTGGCTAGTTCACTGTTGCACCAAAGTATAATTACAAGACAGGGAAGAATATTCTGTTATTCGTCTCGCATGTTCAAGTGTGTTTTACAGCTTGAGAGTTCAACATTTCAATGATACGATATAACATTAATGTTTAGTCTCCAAACGATTATAAATATCGAAAATATAAAGTGAATGTTAACAAACAAAAAAACATAGCTAAAACTATAGTAATGAAATTATTTTTGAGAAACTCTCATAATTCGATGACACTTCATTAAAATTTATATAAATTCTATTAAATTAATTGCTAATGGGAAATCTTAGAATCTTACAATGAACAGCCTACAGTTGTTTATAATCAATTCGACAGCTGAAGTTCTATAAAAATCTACGGTTGATAGTTGAAGTCTCTAGAAGAAGTAAAGTATAGCTACAAGATACCCACATCCACCTCTTCATTACATTTTCTAATTTAATTCCTTGTTACACCGGGCGGTTATAACATTTTCTGCACTTGTTATTTATTATTTTAAACGAAACGTGCCAATAAATAACCGATTACTTAAAATGTATAAAATAACTGTTAAATATTGCTGCACAGGACATTAAAATCCAGCACGGGATGTGTTTTGAATATGCCGCAAGCTCTACGTGATATGAATCATTAAAAAGCTGTTTATTTATGTTTCACAAAGAAGAGAAACAACTAAGCAAAAAGATACAAATAGTAATAAACCAAAAGTTATAAACCAAGCTAATGGAAAATTTCGTGAAAAATAAAAATATCATAGTACAAATACTGAAAATAATTATTTAACCTTAGAACAGAGTTCACCTTAAAGGGCACTTAAATTAAACTCTTCATTACAGATATAAACATATTCCTTTTAGACTAACCTCCGCCAAGAAAAATTTATTTCCTTTTTCCGGTGTATAATTGGGTGTGAAACGATAGCCTACTGTTTACATCGTCGTTTTTACTCTGTTGTGTTCCAGCGAATATTTATAAAAAATGTCTCGTATTTAGTGTGTTCTCTCCCTTTTTAAGCCGGTAAAAAGTTTGTGACATGAGACATATTTGACTCCTATTCCTAGCAGGTGAAGAGATAAACTAGAGGTTCTTCTATTGACCTGCTGACCTGTACGCATATGCATGATATATATATATTCGAGAAATTGCGCATATGTGCTTTTTGACGTGATTTCTTCTTCTTCTTCTTCTTCTTCCATATATTTTTGATTGGTATCTGGGGGCTGACTCGTCTGACATGATTTCCAGAGGGTCCTATCGGAAACAAATGATCCGATTGGATCTCTAAGCGAGACCAACATAGTACATGTATGTTATCCAACCATTTTATCATGGTTTACTTCTGGATTTATTGGTTGTTGGGTTTACCAGTAAGATTCGTCCTGCGTTTCTTTCTTTAAACATTCTAACAACTTGTTAGATCTTAGTACAAAATGAGGTATTGGCTGTCTTGTGGTACTATCTGTCTGCGATGCAGTTTCAAATCTCAACCAAGCCATCTTTGTCTTTCATTCTTTCGCGATTGATAAAATAAGGTGTCATTCTGAAGCGGTAGATTAGCAGAATTGTTAGATGGCTGGAGTAGATATTTTGCAATTCTTACAGTCCATATTCCACAGTGGCTTACATAGGTTGGCTTGATCTGTCTTCTAGTTTAACACCACCAGCTGCTCCCTGCATGTCTTTAGTGGAGACCTCAATATTGCAAGCAATCAGACCAGGTTTCCGGCTTCAGAATATCTTACTCTCTTTCCATCCCTTCCATCAAGTTCAGGGGTACTATTCTTCTCCCCTAACTAAAGAGTAAAAATATAACGTCACACAAAAACAAAAACAAAAACAAAAACAAAAACAAAAAACATTTCAGTGCACTTAAAAGTTGTGGAAGTCTAAATATGATTAACACGACAATAACGTCGGATAAAATGCTTTGCAGCATTCATTCCGTCTCTCTTTGTTCTTAGTGCAAATGCCTCCGGGGTAACTTATGTCTTACATCTCTTAGAGGTCGATAAATGAAGTACCAGTTCAGCACTGGGGTCGATTCTTCTCATAGATCACTTTCATATAGACTTCGTTCTCAGCCATTCCTTCCCTGGAAGAAATCGCTTGGAGTTTAAATGAAGAGAAAAGTTTGATGTTACCTACAAAAGTTAACATTTATTTAAAGAATTATATGCACAAACGTTTATAAAGAAGGTAACAAAATTACAAATATGCACAGACAGGTTACATTATACAACAGAATCATCCGAATATTGTTAAAATTGATAGAAGAAAAAAGGTATAGTAAAATGTCAGGTTCATACGAATTTAAACAGAGCTGTGAAGTGAATTGACATCTATTACTGCTGAGATAGAGATAGTAGTATAATACAGACTTTAATAAACGTCATTTTGAATATCTGCGTTGAATCAGTTTAGTTGTTTATTTCTCTAGTTTGCTTTAGCCATCACGTATAAGGCCATCTTGTAGTAGCATGGGACTAGAATAGTTGAGAAACATCTATTACAGAGTGCGAAACGAGCATAATGGATACACACACACACATATATATGTTTGTACTGGTTTTATTATTTTATAAATTTTTACCAATAGAAGGAGAGTCGGTTTCTAACATAGCTACAAGACTATCATTGGAATTTAAACAACATCATTAGATATGTATGCATGTCTGCAGGCATGTATGTGTGTGCGCGTATGGATGTTAATGTATGTCTGGATGTGTATGTTTTGAGTTATATGTGCGCATGTGCATATGCTTTGTATCTGTACATATGTATATATGCAGTTATTCGATGCAGAAGTTTTGGAATGTTTTACATATTTCTACTGTTCCATTAATGGATTGTACTTGTAATTTCCTAACCAGTCGTGTTCTTTCTGTTTCTGTGAAGCCTAGCTTCTCAATATTTGTACTGAGGCAGTTACTATCTGTAGATTTCTCATTAGTTCTGCATAAATATTCTCCTTTTCGCTGATCTTTGATATTATATTGGCATCTGCTGGGCAGCTAATTTCCACTACTCTGCATACCCTCTTTTCACTGTCCCATATAATTATATCTGGTCTGTTATGTTTGCATCTTATTGGGGTTTTTACTGGAACATTCCACCAGTACTCTTTCATATTATGTATGTGTATGTCTTTCACATTGCTGTAGCTTTTAATATGTTTATTGTCAGGGCTATTGTTTCTACGGATTGCATTGTACAGTGTTTTGGCCACTACATCATGCCTAAATAAGTAGATAGTACCGTGATTACATCTTTGGACAGCTGCTTATGACGTGGGTGACATCTTCGATGTTAATTCTCCCAACAGGAGAGGGAAACTCTGAAAAAAACCTGTGGCTTCGGAAGCATCCGATGATGATGACCAGTTCTCCTTTTCGGGTAGTGTTTTCAATTCTCAGATAGTGGGATTGGTCGAGTGCAAGGCCTTTCCCCACTTAAAAACCCTTCAAAGCACAACTTTGCATACCTTCTTTTCCAAGTCCCATATCATTATATCTGGTCTGTTATGTTTTCATTTTATTGGGGTTTTGACTGGAACATTCTACCTGCACTCTTTCATATGTATGTGTATGTCGTTCACATTGCTATAACCTTTAATATGTTTATTGTCGGAGCTATCTTTTCTACGGACGCATATTGTATAGTGTTTTGACCTCTACATCATGCTTCATAATTAGATAGAACCGTGATGACATCTTTGGACAACAGCTTATGAAATGGGTGACATCTTCGATGTTAATTCTGCAGAGTCTTCATTTGTATGTATGTATGTATGTTTTCTCTTTCTCTTAATTTCGAGTATATTTTTTTGACCGGCCACCTTCCTGGTGGCAAGGTTGTAAAAGAAAAGAAATTGTCATCCCTTGAATCGCAAGAATGTTTTGCAAATTTTGAAGGTGCCAGCTATCGCAGCCATTTGTAGTCTATGAATTAGGGAGCTGCGCTTTTTGTCCGCATGTATGTATGTATGTATGTATGTATGTATGTATGTATGTATGTATGTATGTATGTATGCATGTATGTGTGTATATATATAGTCTTCATCTTCTCCCCCCCACCCACCCACCCACACCAAACTATCCATACTCTTCTCCCAATTCCTCCGTCTTCGTCGGCTCTGTAGCCAGGATCACGATTTCGAGTCCCAGTCCCAACACATGGCTTCCCGCTTCAACCAGCATGGACATCCCCCATCCTAATCCAAGCTGCCCTCACCCGCGCCCGTGAAACCGACTGTACCACAACCCTCTAACACCACCACCGCTCCAACATCAACCTTTCTTTCCTCCTCACCTACAACACCACCACCCTACCACTCCAGCGACATATCCTCCTTTGCTTCCGCACACTTTCTTCTAACCCCATCAATTCTCGCTTCTGTCCAAACCCACCAATCACCGCCTTTAAGCGCACCAATAATCTCCACGACCCCATGATACTCAGTTCCTTCACTTCCTCCCCTATAACCCTCCAGTATATATATACATTCACACACACACACGCGCATACACACACACATACGCACACACACACATACGCACACACACACACACACACACACACACACACACACACACACACACACACACACACACACACACACACACACACACACATATATATTGTTTCTGGAACCAGGTTCGGGAAGACTATAAATCAGAGTAATATTCGATGGTGCAGTGCAGAGTGGGATGGATAAAGGTCTGAGTTATATCTATCTATATAAGGAGAGAGAGAGAGAGAGAGAGAGAGAGAGAGAGAGAGAGAGAGAGAGAGAGAGAGAGAGAGAGAGAGAGATGTTGGTTGGCACATGTACAGTTGAATTCAAACAGATATTTAGTTGAAGTGAATATCTAAATTTGGGACGTATAAATCTTGCTCAAGTCTTGTTATTGATGTATATACATATACATATATATCTGAAGTGGGTGGATATGTAATCCTGCGTGTATAATAGTATAAGTTAGGCATATGAAATGGAGACTATATCACGTCCCATTGTAACAGACTGATCATGTGTTTGTGAATCTAAAACTTGGCTTGTAAGCCTAAAATGAAAAGCGGTTTAACCCCAGCATTTGGTAGTCGAATGCTGATAGTGCAGTTCCTTTTGTTGGACACGTTCTAACCAGACTGTCGACCCACTTCCACATGTTTCCTGCTGACATTGGGCTTAAGCTGTATCAATATTGCAAATAATGAAGGATTTGCAAAGGACAAAATCTTTGCTCCTTTTCTGGCTTAACTTATATAAACAAAATCAAACGCAAACTTGCTTTCAATGCTAATATATTTGCCTAGCACCAGGCAGATATTTTAAAAATAATCAATTGTAAATTAAACTTAACAAACAATTAAAAATTACAGTTTGTGGCTTTGACGAATAATGACAGTAATAAAAGAACACAGCAAATTTTTGTTGCCAGGCAAATTTTGAAATATTTACGAGTGCATGTTTTATTTTTTTGCTTTAATGTTGTGCATGTTTGTGTGAATGTGCGTAATGTAGAGGATTTTCATGAATGTTTACCAAATGATAATTTCATAAAAAATGAATGCATTTAATTTAACAAAACAGCACTATTGAACTGCTACAAAAGACCATGCGTTGGACCTTCATCGGTTTCCACGATGAGTGTTCCAATTGTTTGATCAACGGTTTAACCTGCTCCAGAAAGTGGCTAAGCATTCCACAGACATATGCAGATTTAAAGTAATTCTAAGTAGGTTTCAGCGTTTCAAAAATGTGTCAAGCCTGGTCATTTTAATTACAGGTACAGCTGAGTGGACAAGAACAACGTGAAATAAAGTGACTTTTTCAAAGGACAGCCTGCCGCCAGAAATCAAACTGACAACCTTACTGTCCAAGGATACATGAACGTTTATAATAACCACCGGTTCTTTTGGATAAACAGTTCTGTTAATCTTCTTCGATGATCAGAGTTTTAATAAAGGCGCCGTCAGTGTTTCCCACCACTAGCTCTCATTAGAATGCAAGTATTGATGTACTACGACCACATTATCTTCTGATGGAGAACTGTGAGCCCCCTGACATCATACGTGGCGTCCAATATTAGTTTTCGCTTGTTACAGAACCATTGGTCAAAGAAGGAAGCTGCGAGGAAAAGTGCCTGTGTCTATATATGTTTGTCGTTTAAAAATATCTACATAATCTGCAGACTCAGAGTATTCTTACATATTATCAATCACAATATACTGAGCTCTCCGCTGAGAATATTGACAGAAGAAGGCTAGTGGAACGCATTCATTCCGCGGGAGCGCAAGTGTAGAAGTTCCAGTCTCGTCAGTGACAAGATATAATAATTTACGCAATGTCACACATTGTAGGGAGGGGAGATAATTTATGAAATCGACATTATCTCATAACTGGTACTTTATTTTTTTTTATCAGACTTAAAATAATAAAGATGACATCGGTAGAAATCGAACACAAAATTTAAAGACAGGTAACTAAATAACACAAGACATTTTGTTCAATACATTATTGATTCTACCTTTCAGCGAACGGTTAATAATATTTATGATTTATGATATAGGTATAGGGGCTCACATTTTGGAAGTGAGTCGTAGTTTCATCAATTCTAATACTGCATTGACTTTAGTTGCTTCAAATAAAGAAGTATTTTTGACGTGGAACCAAATTTGAAATGGCATGCACATTGCTCTACAGAAACGTGCTCGAGGCACCGACTATATAGTTAATTTCTTTCTAGAAGTTTGAAACGTGAAGGTAATTGGAGTTGAAGCCACTCCGATAATTCAATTCAAATTGAAGCATTGAACTTTTATAGGGTAAGCCACACTACATGCAATACATTATCGATTGAATACCACAACTAAAACACAATAGCAAGAATAAAACAATGCAATCTCCACACACTCTTTACAATAAGCTTCAATTTCAAAAACACAAGACTTACTCTTACGCCGCTGATACCAAACACTGCCGCACCAATAACTCACACAGCCAACATTTTAGACAGCCACAACACATTAAAGTTAAAGCGGCCTCGCATCATACATTTGTCACAGTGACGCATAACACCAATAACTCAACACACAAAGAACATATTCACTGCCTAACAAAATAATGTAATTCACATTACACATATTCTACAAAGCAAAATACAAAATTAACACCAGAAACAGTAAACTAAACTTCGCAACAAAGCACAATAAGATGCAGAACATAAACAAGTATATTTCCACCAGAAAAAATGTCTCAAATGGTGCACATACCCCAGAATCTTGTCGTCCCAAAACTGACGGCTTAGAAATTTGTAAGAAACTTATCATAATAATCCTGTCATTATTCGCGACAGATAAGGAAATATTAAAAATACAAATAAAAAAAAACTTGAATAGGTTTGCAAACCTGCTAACTCTCCCCGTCCGACGGGAATACTTGTAATAGCCTTTGGAGTGGGTGAAGAATGTCTTCTCTTGTGAAAATAGTTATAGCTTTCATTACGTAAATTTCCCCATTTTGCATCATGTTCCCCCGTTTTGGAGCACATTTTTCATGTTACTCCCTGTTTGGGGTTTTAGCGGCTGGTAGGCCTGGGTTTATGTGGGTGTTGACAGTTATTGTTTTAAGTCTTTAGTTTCTTTCTTTTCCCTACGTTTGCCCCCCTCCCCATTTTGTTAGTGCGAAGAGAAAGAGTTTTTCCTTTTATTCTTGTTCTTGTGGTAAATAGCTTGCCACTCCTTACCTTCGTCAAGATCCGTATCTATCTGTGTGGCGTCAGGGAGAGGCATGTCTTCCACAGGCGTTGGTGCTATTGTTGTTGATGGCAGTGTTTCTGCTTCTGCTGTTGGTGCTGTAATTGTCTCAGCTACTATTGCTGTTGTTTTTGGTCTTGTTGAGTTTTCAGTCACTGGAGCAGGAGTTTTTGTTGCTGTATTTGTGGCATACTCTTGTTGTTGTTGCCTTTGTTAAGGCCGAAGTGTTGGTTGTAGCGGTGAGCTCTGGTTTCCTGCTTTTTACTGGCAAGAGACTCTCAAATACCTTGTCGATTTACATAGATGGCATCTTTGATGTTTGCCTTCTATATTTATTCGGAGGAATACTCCGCTGGTCAGCTGTATTTGGTCCGGGATCTTTTCTATTTCAAAGAAACAGAATCTCCAGATTTATCCCAGACCAACTGTTCCTTTCGCTGCGTTTAATTTCAAGTAGTGTGTCCGGATTTCCAATGACAGCGCAGCCAACAATACAGCAAGTGTTCATGCCTTGCAGAATACCTGGTATTCGCAGCCTGACTGTCCTTGGGAGATAGATTGAGTATAGTATAAACCAGACCTGGGCAACTTTTTTCGAGAAGTGGGCCGCATGAGATATGGCTTATCATCAGGCAGGCCGCAAGCGCTAATTTACATTCATGCCCACATTAAAAAAAAGGGTGTTAACTCTGGCTGTTTTGATTTGTTTCTTCAGAATTCGTACACGTTGTTTTCTTCGATCGTAAAAATGACAGAATGATGGGGTAAAAAAATCAGAAAGATTTCACTTAGGTGACTTAGGCGAGCTATTCAGAAAGCTTCGCGGGCCGGAGGTTGCCCATGATTGGTATAAACTTTTCAGTCCGACGGGGGATCACCCAATGTTTTTGTGTAAGGTCTTCGCTTTTAAGATGATCTCGACGCTGGCTCTTTGAATGTGAACTACATCAATCATTACTTCTTTGAAGTTCTTTTGTGCCCAGTTTTTTTTGGCCTTTTTTGCTACTGTTTCGGGTGGGACCATTACTGCTGCACCCCCACCCCCCGCCTTCGTATTTTATTATTGCTTGGCCTGGGCCAATTCACCGTGTTTCTTCTCCAGTAACAATAAAAACATTTCTTTTTTATTTGCGATTCTGATCTCCTAGAACGTTTTTATTGCTGTTTTGTTGTTGGTGTAATTGAGTTTTCCATCGGTCTTGTTGTTTTTGATGTTGCTGTTGTTTCCGTCGTTGCTTTCCTTGCTGTTGAAGTTCATGTCACTGATGTTGTTTTTATTGTTCATATTATTTATATCAATGTTTTTGTTGTTGTTGTGGTGGTGGAATTGGTACTAGTTACGTTGCTACTGCTATTGTTATTGTTGTAGTTGTCGCTGTTTCTCGCCTAGTCGCCGCATGCATGTTGAATATTGGTGGCGACGGGGCTGTCGCCACCAATATTCAGAGTGAAAGAGGGGAAGAAGATTCTGACGTCATGTTGTATTTTTGTTGTTTGGCTTTGTTAAAACAAATGATTTTTGGGGGATTTCTGCCTGAAAAGGCACTAACGAATTAGGTCGACAGACTTCCTAGAATGGGAATGGGTTCCTTAAGTTACAAAAGTCAAAATTGTCTCTTTTTTAGAACCCCAAAAGGGATCCTACACAGTGGGCTAGCCTCCTCCTTGTAAATATGGTGTTTCAGCCACTTCGTTTTGAGGGCCTGCTCTTGCGCAGCCATTAGCATTCCTTCTGTAGCCTTAAGGTCTCTTTTCAACCAGTTCCATGTCTGTGGATCTGTGAATTTAGTTTTCTCAAAGAAGGGACTATGAAGGGATTTTTCATGAAGGTTGCTCTTTCTCCTTGTTGTTATTTCCTCCTTGGACTTCCCCTGGTCTATTGTCCTCTCCTTCAGTACAATTCTGAGCATTGGCTCCCTACTATCAATCACGTATTTGTGTAGGTTGTTTTTCTCCATCTGATCACAGTCCTCTATGCTGATAAGACCCCTTCCACCTTCATATCTCCTTAAGTAGAGTCTATCGACATCACTCCTTTTGTGGAACATAATCGAGATAGTTAATAGCTTCCTAGTCTTCCTATCCATTTCTTTTTGTTCAGCAACATTCCATCTCAGAATTCCCACACTGTACCTAATAATAGACACAGCTCGGGAATTTACTGCACTTATGGCATTCCTACTGTTCAGATGTGACTTTAATACGCTCCTTACTCTCCGAAGGTATTCAGATCTTATCAATTCCTTCATTTTTTTGTTCTTGATGTCATCAGCCTCCAGTGATCCAAGAATGAGGTACCATGTCAAATGCCTTTTTGTAGTCTATCCATCCCATGGCAAGACTAGTGTGTCTCCTCTTGCAATTTCTCATTACCATCTTATCAATAAGTAACTGGTACTTTGTACCACGTGACTTCTTTCGGCATCCTTTCTGTTCGTCCTGGAGAATCCTTGGGAAGCGTGAAGATCAAGAGAGGTATCTTCCAGGGAGATAGTCTGTCCCCTCTGTTGTTTGTCCTTGCCCTGATGCCCCTGACCAGTGTACTGCGAAAAGTGAGAGCATGATACAGGTTGGGAAAGGGAGGGCTTACCATCAATCACCTCCTCTTCATGGACGATCTTAAGCTCTTCGGGAAGAGTGAGAAGGAGTTGGATGTGCTTGTTGACACTGTCCGTATTTTCAGCAATGATATATGTATGCAATTTGGTATTAGTAAGTGTGGAGTAATTGTGATGAGGAGGGGTAAGTTGAGCAGAAGTAACGGAATCCAGATATCAACAGGTGAGATGATAAATGAAATTGACTCTGAGGAAGGATACAAGTATTTGGGTGTTCTAGAGGCTGATGACATCAAGAACAAAAAAATGAAGGAATTGATAGGAACTGAATACCTTCGGAGAGTAAGGAGCTTATTAAAGTCACATCTGAACAGTAGGAATGCCATAAGTGCAGTAAATTCCCGAGCTGTGTCTATTATTAGGTACAGTGCGGGAATTCTGAGATGTAATGTTGCTGAACAAAAAAGAAATGGATAGGAAGACTAGGAAGCTATTGACTATCTACAACATGTCCCACAAGAGGAGTGATGTCGATAGACTCTACTTAAGGAGATCTGAAGGTGGAAGAGGTCTTATCAGCATAGAGGACTGTGTTCAGATGGAGAAAAACAACCTACACAAATACGTGACTGATAGTAAGGAGCCAATACTCAGAACTGTACTGAAGGAGGGGACAATAGGCCAGAGGATGTCCAAAGAGGAAATAACATCAAGGAGAAAGAGCAACCTTAAGGGAAAATCCCTTCATAGTACCTTCCTTGAGAAAACTGAATTCAGAGATCCACAGACATGGAACTGGTTGAAAAGAGGAGACCTTAAAAAGGCTACAGAAGGAATGCTAATGGCTGCGCAGGAGCAGGCCCTCAAAACGAAGTGGTTGAAGCACCATATCTACAAGGAGGAGGCTAGCCCACTGTGCAGGATCTGTGGAGAGAGAGAGGAGACTGTGGCTCACATTGTATCCGAGTGTAAACACATAGCCCAGACTCACTATAAGGGCTGGAGACATGATGTGATGGGCAGGGTGATCCTCTGGTACCTATGCAAAGTAAACAATTTTCCACATTCTGAGAAGTGGTATGAGCATAGGCCAGAGGCGGTGATGGAGAACGATCAGGTGAAGCTGCTGTGGGATTTTAGGATACAGACGGACAAGAAACTGGAACATAATAGACCTGACCTGGTGGTTGTGGACAAAGAAAAAAGATCGTGTCTGATTGTGGATGTGGCCTGCCCATTCGACACGAGAGTGCAAGAGAAGGAGAGGGAGAAAATTAACCGATACCAGGACTTAAAGTGGCAGGTAAAAAGGATTTGGAACTGCCATGAAGTCAAAGTGATCCCGATTGTCATAGGGACTATCTCCAAAAGTTTCCAGGGATGGTTAAAGAAAATTGGCCCCTTCACGATTTTTGGAACGCTTCAAAAGGTATGCTTGCTGGGAACAGCAAGAACCCTCCGATACGTCCTGAATATCTGAGGCTGCAGGTAGTGGCTTGATATTCATTTCAACAAACTTTCCAGGTAACTAATATCAACGACTGGGACTCAAAGAGTAATAACAACAATAATAATAATAATAATAATAATAATAATAATAATAATAATAATAATAATAGGGAAGAAGACGCACGAGGTGACGGAGGTCATGAAATCGCTTCCGTAAGTTTTGAATTTTTAACATATTTAAATCATTTGTGAAATAACAACTCTTAGTACAAATGCTACGTAAAGCACCCGGCTTGAGCCCCAAAAAATTCGGACCCAAAATATATTGTTATAAGGCTCAAATATTCAAATATTCAACTTTGTATTGTACACTGTATATCCAAAAAAAAAAAAAAAAATGGCTATAAATGGAAGAAGAAGAACCCCCCCTCCTCTCCTCTGGCTACACTATATAGGACAGCTAAACTCACCAATACCAGAAACTAGATACACCACCCACCCCATCATCTGTGTACACTAAACACAACAGCATTTTCACCTTCACCGCCACCGCTCACTACGGCCATCATTACCACCACTATCCCATCACCGCCGCCACCACCCCTTGACTCCTTCACTGCTGCTGCCACCGCTACAGCACCATCACTACAGTAATACGGCTCAAATATTCAAATATTCAACTTTGTATTGTACACTGTATATCCAAAAAAAATAAAATGGCTATAAATGGAAGAAGAAGAACCCCCCCCCCCCCCCCCTCCTCTCCTCTGGCTACACTATATAGGACAGCTAAACTCACCAACACCAGAAACTAGATACACCACCCACCCCTTCATCTGTGTACACTAAACACAACAGCATTTTCACCTTCACCGCCACCGCTCACTACGGCCATCATTACCACCACTATCCCATCACCGCCGCCACCACCCCTTGACTCCTTCACTGCTGCTGCCACCGCTACAGCACCATCACTACAGTAATACGGTCGCATCACCGTCACCACTGCCTCGGTATCGACATCACCACCACCACTGTCTCAGTATCGCCAACGCCGCCAGTCTCTGCTGGCTGCCACTTCCACATTATAGAATTCCTACTACTAACAAAGAGGAAGGCATCAAAATATATAGATAGACTCAAAAGAAAAAAGAAAAAACAAACAACAAAACCAAAGCAGCACAGCAACAACAGCAAAAAAAAAAAAAAAAAAAAAAAAAAAAACGAGAAAAACAAACAGAGAAAAACAAAAACAAAAAAAGAAATCCCAAAAACGTAAAGAAAATAAGAATGAAGAGAGAAGCAGGCGGACGGACAGAGAAGAGGGGGGAAAAAGTAAAACTTAAAAAACAAAAACTAAGTCAGACATTCGAATACTACATTACAATGAAACTTATGCTTATTCATTTTTGGGGCCCTTTCTGCCCGTGTGTTTGTTTGTTTATGTGTGTCCGTATACAGCGTGGTGATAATGCCACACAAGGGCCAAGTGGGATGGCGGATCCACAGATGGCTATGTAAACATACGTTCGCCAATCCTCGATAAGAGTGTTTAAATATCGAACATAAACAGTTCGAATAACGGTGAAATGGAGACTAGAACGTCATGTGACAGACTCTCACCCAACAGGTGCCCCCTGGCTCAGCAGCAGGAACCTGACTGTCAACCAAATACTGCTGATGTTGGAGGAAGAAGAAGAAGGAAAGGGGCCAGAACCAACTGGACGAAAGAATTGAATAGAACTGTTATGCAATGCTACCTGAAAAGTAACCCCAAGGAGAGGGGCTACAGGAGACGGATGCATAACATCTGGAACGAGATTGGTTTATTTAAATTAGATGAACAAAAATTGGCCGGGCAGGCTCGGGTAATAAGAACTAATGGGTGGATAAGCGAGCTGGAACTGGAGGAACTGAGCAGAGAGAATGGCTTGGAGATGGCGGGTGTAGTATGCCAGACAAGCGAGCCGGCGGGAAATGAAGGTGAGGAGGTCCTGAGAACGGAGGAACCACCCGAAGCAGACAATGATCTGAATACTGAGATAAATAATACCTGGAACAGAGATACGGCCACTGAGGAGATGAATGCTGACGGGCTAGGACAAGATTCGGTTGACATCCTAAATTTAGTGGTAGATGAGTTGAACAATGATAGTGGGAGACCTATGAACCTAAGATTTGTAGACAGGAAAAAGTTAAAAGAAACAACAGCTAAGGTAAACAAAGTCATCCCATACCTTGAGGCGAGGAGTCTTCACCAGTGCAACAATATCCTCAAAGCAACAGCAAATACGGTGAGGAAACTACTTGGTATAAAAGCGAGAGGAAACAACAGACAAGAAAGAGCAGAGCCGTGGTGGAAGAAGCGACTGAGTGGGCAAATCGGGGAAATGAGAAATGACATAGGAAAGCTTGAGTCACTACTGAATGGGACACTAAAAAACATAGGCACTAAAAATAGACTGGAAATAAAATACAAAACTAGGAGTAAAAAGCTAAATATTATCATAGAGGAATTGAAGCAACGCATTGTAGCAAAGAGTGCCAAAATCAGGCGATACGAGAACAGAGTCAGTCAGTATAAACAGAACCGCATGTTCGACAACAACCAGAAGATGCTGTTTGGACAGCTTGAGGGGAAAGAAAGAGGCAACGACTTGATCCCTGGGGCGGAACAAGCTAAAACATTCTGGAGAGGAATATGGGAGCAGGATGTTAGACACAATGCCCAGGCAGGGTGGATTGAGACAGTACAGAGGGAGATCGGTGAGCAGGCACAGCAACAGACTGATTTGAGTATCACAGTTGAAACTCTTAAGGGGCAAGCCAAAAAACTAACCAACTGGAAATCACCAGGCCCAGATGGTGTGCAGGGGTATTGGATTAAACATTTAACATCCCTCCACCCGAAGCTGACGGCCATGTTCAATGACTGCTTGGTGTCGGGTGAGGTGCCAGAGTGGTTGACAAAAGGTACCACAGTTCTGATAATGAAAGACCGAAGCAAGGGTAATGATGTTACCAACTATAGACCTATCACATGTCTGCCCGTAATGTGGAAACTGTTGACGAGCATTGTGTCTGAGGAAATCTACCATCACCTCCACACAAACAACTTGTTACCGGACGAACAGAAAGGATGCCGAAAGAAGTCACGTGGTACAAAGGACCAGTTGCTTATTGATAAGATGGTAATGAGGAATTGCAGGAGGAGACACACTGATCTTGCCATGGGATGGATAGACTACAGAAAGGCATTTGACATGGTGCCTCATTCTTGGATCACCAAAAGCCTGGAGATCTTCAGGGTGGCAGATAACATCAGACAGTTGCTGGGCAGGAGTATGGGGTCCTGGGAGACAGAGTTGACATCAACTGGAGTATCCTTGGGAAGCGTGAAGATCAAGAGAGGTATCTTCCAGGGAGATAGCCTGTCCCCTCTGTTGTTTGTCCTTGCCCTGATGCCCTTGACCATTATGCTGCGAAAAGTGAGAGCAGGATACAAGTGGGAAGGGGAGAGCTTACCATCAATCACCTCCACTTCATGGACGATCTTAAGCTCTTCGGGAAAAGTGAGAAGGAGTTGGATGTGCTTGTTGACACTGTCCGTATTTTCAGCAGTGATATATGTATGCAGTTTGGTATTGGTAAATGTGGAGTCATTGTGATGAGGAGGGGTAGGTTGAGCAGAAGTAACGGGATCCAGATACCAACAGGTGAGATGATAAAGGAAATTGACTCTGAGGAAGGATACAAGTATTTGGGCGTTCTGGAGGCTGATGGCATAAAGAACAAAAAAATGAAGGAATTGTTAAGAACTGAATACATTCGGAGAGTAAGGAGCGTATTGAAGTCACATCTGAACAGCAGAAATGCCATAAGCGCAGTAAATTCCCGAGCTGTGTCTATTATTAGGTACAGTGCGGGAATTCTGAGATGGAATGTTGCTGAACAAAAAGAAATGGATAGGAAGACTAGGAAGCTATTGACTATCTACAACATGTTCCACAAGAGGAGTGATGTCGATAGACTCTACCTAAGGAGATCTGAGGGTGGAAGAGGTCTTATCAGCATAGAGGACTGTGTTCAGATGGAGAAAAACAACCTATACAAATACGTGACCTATAGTAAGGAGCCAATGCTCAGAGCTGTACTGAAGGAGGGGACAGTAGGCCAGGGGATATCCAAGGAGGAAATAACATCAAGGAGGAAGAGCAGCCTTAAGGGAAAATCCCTTCATAGTACCTTCTTTGAGAAAACTGAATTTAGAGATCCACAGACATGGAACTGGTTGAGAAGAGGAGACCTCAAAAAGGCTACAGAAGGAATGCTAATGGCTGCGCAGGAGCAGGCCCTCAAAACGAAGTGGTTGAAGCACCATATCTACAAGGAGGAGGCTAGCCCACTGTGCAGGATCTGTGGAGAGAGAGAGGAGACTGTGCCCCACATTGTGTCCGAGTGTAAACACCTAGCCCAGACCCACTATAAGGGCTGGAGACACGATGTGATGGGCAGGGTGATCCACTGGCACCTGTGCAAAGTAAACAATCTACCACATTCTGAGAAATGGTATGAGCATAGGCCAGAGGCGGTGATGGAGAACAGTCAGGTGAAGGTGCTGTGGGATTTTAGGATACAGACGGACAAAAAACTGGAACACAATAGACCTGACCTGGTGGTTGTGGACAAAGAAAAAAGATCGTGCCTGATTGTGGATGTGGCCTGCCAGTTCGACACGAGAGTGCAAGAGAAGGAGAGGGAGATACCAGGACCTAAAGTGGGAGGTGAAAAGGATTTGGAACTGCCATGAAGTCAAAGTGATCCCGATTGTCATAGGCACACTGGGGACTATCTCCAAAGGTTTCCAGGGATGGTTAAAGAAAATCGGCCGGCCCCTTCACGCTTTTTGGAACGCTTCAAAAGGCATGCTTGCTTGGAACGGCAAGAACCCTCCGATACGTCCTGAATATCTGAGGCTGCAGGTAGTGGCTTGATATTCAATCCAACGGACTTTCCAGTTAACCAACATCAATGACTGAGATTCAAGGAATAACAATAACAATAATAATAATAATAATAATAATAATAAGAAGAATAATGTTTTCTTTATTAACCACAAGGGTTTACATAAAGTAGACATTAAGGACAGTACAGGACAATACAGGACGGTACAAAAGGGCATTTCTGCGTGTAAAAAAACAAAAAACAGAGGATGTAATAATAGAACAATGAAAAAATTCCCCAATAGGGGGGAGACTTCCGAGGGACATTCGTCGAGAAAGCCCATTAAAAAGCCACAGTGACCCTGACCACCAAGGCAAGTGCCATCTCCCAGTTTTCCACCTTTAATTTACAGACACATACTCAGAGTAGGCCCAATCACTCGGGCCATTCTTGCCTCTCTCACCCATCTTTCAACAAAATGCTGGGAAGAGAGCACTTCCCTCTCTACCCTGATTTTCCTTTTCAAATGAAATTTGAAAAGGTTAATCAGGGCATCACCGAAGAGGTAAGTGCTCGTCTTCAGCCCTTTCAAACGTGTCCACCATACTAGCTCTTTCGCCATGGCCACCAGAGAGATAAAAACTGCCTGCGCTTCCCGGCTAAAGGAAGAGGGCGGGGCAATCCTCACGACGGACTCAGCTGATAGCTGGATCCGTCCTACACGCGACAGCAGGTGTTCGACATAAACCCACAAGTCAGCAATGCTCGGACACTGGACGAGTGCGTGCAGGACGATTTCGTCGCCCTGCGCGCATCTCGGACATGCCCGGCTGACGGCACCTCCATGCCTGTAGATTTTATCCCGAACTGGCAAAGCTCCTCGGTAGCACTGCCAGGCCAGGGATTTCTGGAAGTTGTCCATAGGCCCGGCCCGAAAGTTCTTCCGAAGAGATTGGCTAGTTGATTTTCGTCGACGCTTAGAGTTTCCCCAAGTACGTCGTCACTCTTCCCCTCCATTAATCCTCTCTAGAACGCCAAGGTGGTGTTTCCACCGATCACATTGCCCGTTTGGTCGAGGGCTGTGAGCGCCTGAAGACATTCCAGTCTCCAAGCGCTCCCTCTCGGTCTTCGCTTGACCCAGGACTGCAGCTCCGTCAAGGAGACGAGCTGGGGAAAGACCCGTCTAGCAAACGGCGACCACACCTGATCACCGTCGAGGAAGAGGTGGAGATGTCGTAGCCTGAGCGCGTGTCTGTTCATTATCAACCCAGGCTTGCCCAGCCCTCCACGTAGCGGGTGTTGACAGCAGATGGAGCGCGTCCCTTCCACAAAAAGCGAAAGAGCAAACGTTCCAGCGCAGTCAGGCGGGGCTTAGGACAAGATACGACGGTCAGGCGGTAGTAGATGACGGACGCGATGTACGTGTTAGCCACCTCCGCTCGACCTTTCAGGGATAGCTTCCTCTCCGCCCATTTCTGGGTGAGAGAAGCCACCCTGCTTATCACCTCGTCCCAGTTTTTGTCCGTCTGGAGGTCCGGACCGAACCAGACCCCTAGCAATTTAACCGGTCCATCCATCCAGCGCCCGACGAGCTGTTGGACGACATGGACCTGCCTCTCCAGGTGCCTAGCTGCAGGCCCAATGACCTTTCCTGGTTCATCATTGCTCCTGTCACCGCTTCGTATTCTCTTAGTGTAGTGCCGATCGCCTCGATGTGTTTGGCGTTCGACACCACTACGGTGACATCGTCCGCATATGTTGACACGGACTTGCGCATTCTAGTTCGCGCGGGACCCCCCTCAACGTCTCCAGTTTGTGCAGTAATGGCTCGAGAGTCAATACGTACAAGAGGGACGAGGGGGGACATACTTGGCGGACCGAGCGCATGACGTTGAACGGTTCCGAAAGGTGACCGTTCACTCTCACCACAGAGCAGATGTCGCTGTGCATGGCAGCGATCCAGCCTCTGAAGACGGGCCCAAAGCCAGCCGCCCTCTGGACTGCCGCTAGGTAATGATGGTCGAACCTATCGAAAGCTTTCGACTGATCTAAATTGATCAAGGACCCACCCGTGCCAGGTTCTCTAGCTACCCTCTCTACGATGTATCGCATGAGGTGGAGGTTAATAATAATAATAATAACTTTAGTAATAATTATAAGAATTTAAATTTTGGGCTCAAGTCCCCAATCTTTTTGAGTGTCCTTTTCCGAAAGCAAATTTTGTGACCTTATAAATAGTTAACAACAAAAATTTTCCATATATGGCAATTTTAAACAAACGAAAACAACAAACCTTTGCGGAGCTCACGATGATACGATTTCCTACGTAGGTCGCCAATAATAATAATAATAATAATAATAATAATAATAATAATAATAATAATGATTTCTTTATTGGCCACAAGGGCTGACATCAAGAAAAACATTACAGACGGCACAGGACGGTACAGGACGGTACGATGTGGGTTTTAGGCGTTTAAATATTTTTATTATTTATATAAGAAAAGAAAAAAGACATAGAAACATATATATATATAAACAATAAAAATGAAAATTGAAACAATGAAAAATTCCCCAATAGGGGGGGAAACCTCCGAGGGTTACTCGTGGCGAAAACCACAAAAACGACCACGGCCACCCTGACCACCAGAGCAAGCGCCCTCTCTCAATTTTTCCATTTCTCAAACTACAGACGTATATTCAGAACGGTCCCGTTCACTCGGACCATTCTCGCTACATTCACCCACCTTTCAACAAACTTGCTAGAAGGCAGCACTTGCCTCTCCATCCTGATTTTCCTCTTCAAGTGAAACTTGAAACAGTTAATTAGGGATTCGCCGAAGAGGAAAGTGTCTGTCTTTAACCCTTTTAACCTTGTCCACCACACAATCTCTTTCGCCATGGCCACCAGGGAGATGAAAACCGCCTGCCCTTCCTCCTCGAAGGAAGACGGCGAGACCTTCTGCACAATGGACTCAGTCGATAACTGGATCAGTCCTACACGCGACAGCATCTGTTCGACATAGCTTCACAAGTCAGCAATGCTCGGACACTGAACAAGTGCGTGTACGACGGTTTCGTCGCTCTGCGCGCATCTCGGACAGGCTCGGCTGACGGCATTTCCGTGCCTGTTGAGCTTATCTCGAACCGGCAGCGCTCCCCGGTAGCACTGCCAGGCCAGGGATTTTTGGAAGTTATCCATAGGCCCTGGGCTGAAAGTTCTCCGGAAGAGAGCAAACAGCTGATCTTCTTCGACGCCCAGGATGACTCCGAGAATGTCGTCGCTCTTCCCCTCCATTAGTCCTCTATAGAACGCCGAGGTGGATGTTCCACCGATACTGGTGCCCAGCTGGCAGAGGGCAGTGAGCGCCTGGAGACATTCCAGTTTCCAAGCGCTATTCCTCGGTCTTTTTCTGACCCAGGACTTCAGTTCCGTCAAGGAGACGAGCTGTGGGAAAACGTGCCTGGCGAACTGCGACCACACCTGTTTACCGTCAAGGAAGCACCAGAGATGTCGCAGCCTCAGTACATGTTTGCGCATCATCAGCCATGGCATGCCAAGTCCTCCACGCAACGGGTGTTGACAGGAGATGGATCGTCTGACCATGGGAGCGCGTCCCTTCCACAAAAAGCGGAAGAGGAGGCGCTCCATTTTGGTGATAGTTGGGCTGGAGCAAGGGACGACGGTGAGGCGCTAGCAGATGACGGATGCGATGTACGCATTCGTCACCTCCGCACGGCCTTTCAGGGACAGTTTCCTCTCGGCCCATTTCTGGGTGAGGGAGGCCACCCTGCTCGTCACCTCGTTCCAGTTTTTCTCCATCTGGAGGTCCGGTCCGAACCAGACCCCATGCAATTTAACCGGTCCGTCCGTCCAACGCCCCACGACGCTGTCGGATGGCATGGACTTGCCTCTCCAGGTGCCGAGCTGCAAGCCCACCGACTTTTACTGGTTTACCTTTGTTCCTGTCACCGCTTCGTATTCCTTGAGAGCGGTGCCGAGGATCTGGACGTGTCTGGTGTTCGACACCACCACGGTGACGTCGTCGGCGCAAGCCGACTCGGATTTCCCGCATCCTAGTTCGCGTGGGACGCCTCTCATCGCCCCCAGTGTGTGCAGTAACGGCTCGAGAGCCAATACGTACAAGAGGGACGAGAGGGGACAACCCTGGCGGACTGAGCGCATGATGCTGAACGGCTGCGAAAGGTGACCGTTCACCCTCACAACTGAGCAGATGTCGCTGTACATTGTTGCGATCCAACCCCTGAAAACGGGCCCGAAACCGGCTGCCTCGAGGACCGCCGCCAGGTACCGATGGTCGACCCTATCGAATGCTTTGGATTGATCCAAGTTGATTAGGGCCCAACCCGTTCCAGGTTCCTTAACCAACCTCTCTATGATGTATCGCATGAGGTGGAGGTTGTCGTGTATGGATCTGTCCGGAATGGTGCATGTCTGCGCCTCTCCCACCAGACCCTTGACGACAAGCGCCAACCTCGTTGCTAACACCTTGGCCAAAATCTTGAACTCTGCGTTTAGCAGGGTTATGGGCCTGAACTTATCGATAACATCCCCCTTGTTCGGGTCTTTTCTCAGCAGCGCCACTGCTCCCTGGCTCACAAAACTGGGAATGCTCCCGTTCTGCTGCCAGTTGTAGACGTCTGCCAAGAGGTTACCGAACAAGTCTGGCATAAATGCATAAAGCTCGTAGGGCAGACCATCCAAACCTGGCGATTTACCCCTTGTGCAGTTAGCCATCGCTTACCGTATTTCACCGGCTGTTATTAGCTTTTCGCAACACTGTGCTGCGGTCGTCGAGAGCCGAGGCAGTCCGTCGAGGTATGCACTGAAGTCCAGCCCCGATCCGGACCGCCGCTGCTCCCGAACAGTTCAGCAAAGTGCTGGTGAAAAGCTTCACACATCCGCTCAGATTCGAGCATCACGCACCCGTTTTGGTCAGACAAAGATCGAATTTTGGCTTTGTTGCCACGTCGCGCCTCTGCCACCCGGGCCCATTGGACGGCTTTTGTCCCCTCGTATTTCAGAGCATGAGCTCTAGCTCTGACAACTCAGCCTTCGTGTTTTGCGTTGAGGAATTGGTCGAGTGCCAATCTCGCCGCAAGTACGTAGGTTGCGATGCCTGTCCTAAACGCCTCTTCTAGCTTTCTGACTAGCTCTCCCTCTACTCTATTTTCCTCTATCACTACTCCTTTGCTAAACCTAATCGACTCTACTTTAATTGCCCTTTTCAGGGCGAATCCCCACCTGTGATTGACGACCGCTCCCGTCAACGCCCGCTTAACTAATACGCTAATTCGGTCTCTGTAGGCTTTGCGCGCCGAGAAAGACGCGTTCAGCTTCCAGTAACCAGGCACTTGTCTATGAAGTCTGTCTATGTCGATCTCACAGATCACACAATTGTGGTCTGTGTAGTCGACTATTTTAAATTGTGGACAACTTATACTAGCCTTATCTAGTTCTCTGAAGAATACCCTATCGAGATACGATCTGGATGACCCGATACGGTTTGTCCATGTCCACATTGGCACATTCGGGTGATCCAGTCGATACCTGTCAGACAGTTAAAAAGGTCTGAGCAGGTTGGTGAGGCTCTTGCACCCTCCTCCCATATCCACTAGCCCCACACAATCCCAGCGTGCATCCACGATACCGTTCCAGTCGCCCACTAACACTAAAGAGCGGGACGTTCCAAGAAAGGTCTCTAGACGTCTGAAGAAATCTGGCCGTCCTGCCCCTGCTGGAGCGTAGACGGCTACTAGCCTGAAAGCATTGCCTTCGCTGCCGGTCACGTCCAGCACCACCGACTTACCTTCTGGTTCTAGGAAGATGGCCCGTATCGCGAGATCCAAGCCTCTCCAAAAAAGGACGGCAACCCCTCCCCCGATTCTGGACGGCTGGGAGATGCGTATACATCGTAGCCGCCGAAGATCGGTGCGAAGGCTTGTTCTTCAGAGATTCTGGTCTCACTGATGGCCACCACATCTATGTTTAGTGACCTGAGGTCGTTGAGCTGGTGACCCTGCTTCCAAGATGACCCCAGGCCACGTGCATTTATACTGCCTATTCTGAGTACGGCCATGTTGGATGAGAAACAGGGCAAGCGAGAAAGGGTCACTTACCTTGATCGTGTGGTGAAGGGACAGTAGATCCGTCCCTTTCGCTGGTCATGGGTGTTTCCAAGAGGATGTCATAATAAGGTGGATATATATCGTTATGGAATCGCTCCCGTAAGTTTTTGATTTTTACTTATTTAAACCAACAGTGAAAGAATAATTCTTATTACAAATGAAGTATAAGATTACAGTTTTGACTCTCAGCAAGCCACTACGCATCACATTACGGCATAGGGCCCCAATATTTAATATTTAATTTTGGATCAGAAATGTTATAGTCGAAAAAGAGAAAAATGGCTAAGTGGACAGACAGGCAAATAATTTCACCACCAACATCACCACTTAACTTCTATTTCTACCTTAACTTCTATTTCTACTTCAACTTCAACACCATCACTACAGTACTACGATCACATCACCTTCACCGCTGCCTCATTATCGCTACCGCCGCTATTCTCTCCCACTACCTCCTGCTAAGTACTACTAGCACATCACAACCACCACCACTGCCTCACATCGTAGTATTCCCACTAAATGAGGAAGGCATCAAAAGATATAAATAGACTGAATTGATGACCCGGTCAAAAAATAAAAAAAACAAAAATCAAAATCAAAACAGCACAGCAGCAACGAAAAACGTAAAGAAAACAAGAAAAGAAAAGCAAACAGACAGACAGACAAGAAAAGAAAAAAAACTAAGTCAGACATTCAAAGATTACACTACAATGAAACTTATGCTTATTCTTTTTTTGTGGGGTGGGGGGTGGGGGGATACCTATTTGTTTGTTTGTTTATTTATGTTAGTCTACAGCGTGATAGTACCAAACTAAAATCACCGGGGGTGATGAAATCACCGGTGGTTATGTAAACATACATTCACCAATCCTCGATAAGAGTGTTTAAATGTCGAACCTAAACAGTTCGAATAACGGTGAAGTGGAGACTGGAATGTCATGTGACAGACTCTCACCCAGCAGGTGCTCCCTGGCTCAGCAGCAGGGACCTGGCTGTCAACCAAATACTGCTGGTGTCGGAGGAAGAAGAAGGAAAGGGACCAGAACCAACTGGACAAAAGAATTGAATAGAACTGTTATGCAATGTTACTTGAAGAGTAACACCAAGGAAAAAGGCTATAGGAAACGGATGCATAACATCTGGAACGAGATTGGTCTATTTAAATTAGATGAACAAAAATTGGCCGGGCAGGCTCGGGTAATAAGAACTAATGGGTGGATAAGCGAGCTGGAACTGGAGGAACTGAGCAGAGAGATTAGGTTGGAAATGGAGAGTGGTGTATGCCAGGCAAACGAGCCAGTGGGAAATGAAGGTGAAGAGGTTGAGGGAGCGGAGGAACCATCCGAAGCAGACAATGATCTGAATGCTGAAATAAATAATACCTGGGACAGAGATACGGCCATTGAGGAGATGAATGCTGACGGGCTAGGACAAGAGTTGGTTGATATCCTAAACTTAGTGGTAGATGAAATGAACAATGATAGTGGGAAACCTATGAACCTAAGATTTGTAGACAGGAAAAAGTTAAAAGAAACAACAGATAAGGTAAACAAAGTCATCCCATAATCGAGAGGAAACAACAAACAAGAAAGATCAGAACCTTGGTGGAAGAAACGACTGAATGGTCAAATCAGGGAAATGATAAATGACATTGGAAAGCTTGAGTCCCTACTGAATGGGACACTAAAAAACATAGACACTAAAAATAGACTGGAAATAAAGTACAAAACAAGGAGGACAAAGCTAAATATTATCATAGAGGAACTGAAGCAACGCATTGTAGCAAAGAGTGTAAAAATTAGGCGATACGAGAGCAGAGTCAGTCAGTATAGACAGAACTGACTGTTTGACAACAACCAGATGTTGTTTGGACTGCTTGAAGGGAAAGAAAGAGGCAACGACTTAATCCCTGAGGCGGAACAAACTAAGACATTCTGGAGAGGAATATGGGAGCAGGATGTTAAACATAATGACCAGGCAGAGTGGATTGAGACAGTACAAAAGGAGATTAGTGAACAAACACACCAACAAACTGATTTGAGTATCACAGTTGAAACTCTTAAGGGGCAGGCCAAAAAACTAACCAACTGGAAATCACCAGGCCCAGATTATTTGATTAAAAATATAACATCCCTCCACCCGAAACTGACAACGATGTTCAATGACTGCTTGATGTCAGGTGAGGTACCATAGTGGTTGACAAAAGGTACCACTGTTCTGGTAATGAAAGTCCGAATCAAGGGTAATGATGTTACCAACTATAGACCTATCATATGTCTGTCCGTAATGTGGAAACTGTTGACAAGCATTGTGTCTGAGGAAATCTTCCATCACCTGCACACAAACAGCTTGTTACCGGACGAACAGAAAGGATGCCGAAAGAAGTCCCGTGGTACAAAGGACCAGTTACTTATTGATAAGATGGTAATGAGGAATTGCAGGAGGAGACACACTGGTCTTGCCATGGGATGGATAGACTACAAAAAAGCATTCGACATGGTACCTCATTCTTGAATCACCGAAAGCCTAGAGATCTTCAGGGTGGCAGATAACATCAGACAGTTGTTGGGCAAAAGTATGAAGTCCTGGAAAACAGAGTTTACATCAGCTGGAGAATCCTTGGGAGGCGTGAAGATCAAGAGAGGTATCTTCCAGGGAGATAGTCTGTCCCCTCTGTTGTTTGTCCTTGCCCTGATTCCCCTGACCATTATACTGCGAAAAGTGAGAGCAGGATACAAGTTGGGAAAGGGAGAGCTTACCATCAATCACCTCCTCTTCATGGACGATCTTAAGCTCTTCGGGAAGAGTGACAAGGAGTTGGATGTGCTTGTTGACACTGTCCGTATTTTCAGCAATGATATATGTATGCAATTTGGTATTAGTAAGTGTGGAGTCCTTGTGATGAAGAGGGGGTAAATTGAGAAGAAGCAACGGAATCCAGGTACCAACAGGTGAGATGATAAAGAAAATTGACACTGAAGAAGGATACAAGTATTTGGGTGTTCTGGAGGCTGATGACATCAAGAACAATAAAATGAAGGAATTGATAAAACTGAATTCAGAGATCCACAGACATGGAACTGATTGAAAAGAGTAGACCTTAAAAAGGCTACAGAAGGAATGTTAATGGCTGGGAATGATACCTAAGGAGGCTAATGATTACTTATCGCAAATCCCAGGAAACCCGCGTATAGGAGAAATACAAAAGATAGTACTAATGGGAACTGCCCATATACTAAGGAAGATTCTGTGAATATAAGTACATCACAAGTCTAAACACTAAAGATGCATGTGTGAATATGTATGTTCTTTCTTGAACATGGCGGACCTTGTTGTCTCTTGAGGTCACTGGTTGTGACTTGGTGATAACTCGTATGAACATAAAGCAAGATAAATGCAACTGTAATAATAATAATAATAATTGGAAATCACCAGGCCCAGATGGTGTGCAGGGGTATTGGATTAAAAATTTAACATCCCTCCATCCGAAACTGACAGCCATGTTCAATGACTGTTTGGTGTCGGGTGAGGTGCCAGAGTGGTTGACAAAAGGTACCACAGTTCTGTTAATGAAAGACTGAATCAAGGGTAATGATGTAACCAACTATAGACCTATCACATGTCTGTCCGTAATGTGGAAACTGTTGACGAGCATTGTGTCTGAGGAAATCTACCATCACCTCCACACAAACAACTTGTTACCGGACGAACAGAAAGGATGCCGAAAGAAGTCACGTGGTACAATGGACCAGTTACTTATTGATAAGATGGTAATGGGGAATTGCAGGAGGAGACACACTGATCTTGCCATGGGATGGATAGACTACAGAAAGGCATTTGACATGGTGCCTCATTCTTGGATCACCAAAAGCCTGGAGATCTTCAAGGTGGCAGATAACATCAGACAGTTGCTGGGCAGGAGTATGGGGTCCTGGGAGACAGAGTTGACATCAACTGGAGAATCTTTGGGAAGCGTGAAGATCAAGAGAGGTATCTTCCAGGGAGATAGCCTGTCCCCTCTGTTGTTTGTCCTTGCCCTGATGCCCTTGACCATTATGCTGCGAAAAGTGAGAGCAGGATACAAGTTGTGAAAGGGAGAGCTTACCATCAATCACCTCCTCTTCATGGACGATCTTAAGCTCTTCGGGAAGAGTGAGAAGGAGTTGGATGTGCTTGTTGACACTGTCCGTATTTTCAGCAGTGATATATGTATGCAGTTTGGTATTAGCAAGTGTCGAGTCATGGTGATGAGGAGTGGTAGGTTGAGCAGAAGTAACAGAATCCAGATACCAACAGGTGAGATGATAAAGGAAATTGACTCTGAGGAAGGATACAAGTATTTGGGCGTTCTGGAAGCTGATGGCATAAAGAACAAAAAAATGAAGGAATTGTTAAGAACTGAATACATTCGGAGAGTAAGGAGCGTATTGAAGTCACATCTGAACAGCAGAAATGCCATAAGCGCAGTAAATTCCCGAGCTGTGTCTATTATTAGGTACAGTGCGGGAATTCTGAGATGGAATGTTGCTGAACAAAAAGAAATGGATAGGAAGACTAGGAAGCTATTGACTATCTACAACATGTTCCACAAGAGAAGTGATATAGATAGACTCTACCTAAGGAGATCTGAGGGTGGAAGAGGTCTCATCAGCATAGAGGACTGTGTTCAGATGGAGAAAAACAACCTATACAAATACGTGACTGATAGTAAGGAGCCAATGCTCAGAACTGTACTGAAGGAGGGGACAATAGGCCAGGGGATGTCCAAGGAGGAAATAACATCAAGGAGAAAGAGCAGCCTTCAGGGAAAATCCCTTCATAGTACCTTCTTTGAGAAAACTGAATTTAGAGATCCACAGACATGGAACTGGTTGAGAAGAGGAGACCTCAAAAAGGCTACAGAAGGAATGTTAATGGCTCCGCAGGAGCAGGCCCTCAAAACGAAGTGGTTGAAACACCATATTTACAAAGAGGAGGCTAGCCCACTGTGCAGGATCTGTGGAGAGAGAGAGAGGAGATTGTGGCTCACATTGTATCCGAGTGTAAACACATAGCCCAGACCCACTATAAGGGCTGGAGACATGATGTGATGGGCAGGGTGATCCACTGTCACCTGTGCAAAGTAAACAATTTACCACATTCTGAGAAATGGTATGAGCATAGGCCAGAGGCGGTGATGGAGAACGATCAGGTGAAGGTGCTGTGGGATTTTAGGATACAGACGGACAAGAAACTGGAACATAATAGACCTGACCTGGTGGTTGTGGACAAAGAAAAAAGATCGTGTCTGATTGTGGATGTGGCCTGCCCATTCGACACGAGAGTGCAAGAGAAGGAGAGGGAGAAAATTAACCGATACCAGGACTTAAAGTGGCAGGTAAAAAGGATTTGGAACTGCCATGAAGTCAAAGTGATCCCGATTGTCATAGGGACTATCTCCAAAAGTTTCCAGGGATGGTTAAAGAAAATTGGCCCCTTCACGATTTTTGGAACGCTTCAAAAGGTATGCTTGCTGGGAACAGCAAGAACCCTCCGATACGTCCTGAATATCTGAGGCTGCAGGTAGTGGCTTGATATTCATTCCAACGGACTTTCCAGTTAACCAACATCAATGACTGAGATTCAAGGAATAATAATAATGATTTCTTTATTAACCACAAGAGTTTACATAAAGTAGACATTAAGGAGAGTACAGGACAATACAGGGCGGTACAAATGGGCATTTCTGCGTGTAAAAAACAAGAAACAGAGGATGTAATAATAGAACAATGAAAAAATTCCCCATTAGGGGGGAGACTTCCGAGAGACATTCGTGGAGAAAGCCCATTAAAAAGTCACAGTGACCCTGACCACCACGGCAAGTGTCCTCTCCCAGTTTTCCAACTTTAATTTACAGACACATACTCAGAGTAGGCCCATTCACTCTGGGCATTCTTGCCTCCCTCACCCATCTTTCAACAAAATGCTGGGAAGAGAGCACTTCCCTCTCTACCCTGATTTTCCTTTTCAAATGAAATTTGAAAAGGTTAATCAGGGTATCACCGAAGAGGTAAGTGCTCGTCTTCAGCCCTTTCAAACGTGTCCACCATACTATCTCTTTCGCCATGGCCACCAGACAGATAAAAACTGCCTGCCCTTCCCGGCTAAAGGAAGAGGGCGGGGCAATCCTCACGATGGACTCAGCTGATAGCTGGATCCGTCCTACACGCGACAGCAGGTGTTCGACATAAACCCACAAGTCAGCAATGCTCGGACACTGGACGAGTGCGTGCAGGACGGTTTCGTCGCCCTGCGCGCATCTCAGAAATTCCCGACTGACGGCACCTCCATGCTTGTAGAGTTTATCCCGAACTGGCAAACCTCCTCGGTAGCACTGCCAGGCCAGGGATTTCTGGAAGTTGTCCATAGGCCCTGGCCCGAAAGTTCTTCCGAAGAGATTGGCTAGTTGATTTTCGTCGACGCCTAGAGTTTCCCCAAGTACGTCGTCGCTCTTCCCCTCCACTAATCCTCTCTAGAACGCCAAGGTGGTGTTTCCAAGGCGTGTCTGCGCATCATCAGCCACGGCATTCCCAGCCCTCCACGTAGCGTGTGTTGACAGCAGATGGACAGCATGACCATCGGTGCGCGTCCCTTCCACAAAAAGCGAAAGAGCAAACGCTCCAGCGCAGTCAGGCGAGGCTTAGCACAAGGCACGATGGTCAGGCGGTAGTAGATGACGGACGCGATGTACGTGTTAGCTACCTCCGCTCGACCTTTCAGGGATAGCTTCCTCTCCGCTCATTTCTGGGTGAGAGAAGCCACCCTGTTCGTCACCTAGTCCGAGTTCTTGTCCGTCTGGAGGTCCGGACCGAACCAGACCCCTAGCAATTTAACCGGTCCGTCCGTCCAACGCCCGACGACGCTGTTGGACGGCATGACCTGCCTCTCCAGGTGCCGAGCTGCAGGCCCACTGACTTTTCCTGGTTGATCATTGCTCCTGTCACCGCTTCGTATTCTCTTAGTGTGGTGCCGATCGCCTCGATGTGTTTGGCGTTCGACACCATTTCGTTGACATCGTCCGCATATGCTGACACGGATCTTCCGCATCCTAGTTCGCGCGGGATCCCCCCAACGTCTCCAGTTTGTGAAGTAATGGCTCGAGAGTCAATATGTACAAGAGGGACGAGAGGGGACATCCTTGGCAGACCGAGCGCATGATGTTGAACGGTTCCGAAAGGTGACCGTTCAGTCTCATCACAGAGCAGATGTCGCTTTGCATGGTAGCGATCCAGCCTCTGAAAACGGGCCCAAAGCCAGCCGCCCTCAGGACTGCCGCCAGATAATGATGGTCGACCCTATCGAAAGCTTTCGACTGATCTAAATTGATCAAGGACCCACTCGTACCAGTTTCCCTAGCTATTCCCTCCACGATGTATCGCATGAGGTGGAGGTTGTCGTGGATGGATCTGTCCGGAATGGCGCATGTCTGCGCCTCTGCCACCAGACCACCAACGACAAGCGCCAACCTCTTTGCTAGCACCTTAGCCAAAATCTTGAACTCTGTGTTTAGCAGCGTTATGGGCCTGAAATTTTCTATGATGCCCCCCTTGTTCGGATCCTTTCTCAGCAGCGCCACTGCTCCTCGGCTCACAGAGCTGGGAATTCTCCCGTTCTGTTGCCAGTTGCAGTAGACGTCCGCTAAGAGGCCTCCGAACAAGTCTGGCATCTGTACGTAAAGTTTATAGGGCAGACCATCCAAACTAGGCGATTTACTCCTTGTGCAGCCAGTCATTGCCTCCCGTATTTCAGCTGCTGTTATCGGCTTTTCGCAGCACTGCGCCTCAGTGGCCGAGAGCCGCGGTAGTCCGTTGAGATAGACACTAAAGTCCATATCTCGATCCGGCCCGCCGCTGCTCCCGATCAGTTGAGCGAAGTGTCGCTGAAAAGCTTCACACATTTGCCCTGGATCGAGTAGCATGCTCCGGTCGTGGTCCACCAAAGACCGGATCGTAGCTTTGTTGCCACGACGCGCCTCCGCCACTCGGGCTCATAGAACGGCTTTCGTCCCCTCGTGTCTGAGAGCACGCACACTAGCTCTGACAACGCAGCCTTCGTGCTTTGCATTGAAGAATTGGTCAAGGGCCAATTTCGCCGCAAGTGCGTCGGTCGCAATGCCTTTGCTAAGCGCGTCGTCTAATTTTCTAACTAGTTCTCCCTCTGCTCTATTTTTCTCTATTGCTAAAGCCTTCCTAAACCTAATGGACTCTATTCTAATCGCTCTTTTCAGAACAAACCACCACTTGTTGATAATAATATATAAGAAATCAGATATCTAAAAGAATAATTGCACCACGAAAACAACTGAGAAACAAAAACTACCAATAAACACAGAAACATTGAAAATTTAAGCCCTGAAGATATAACTAACATATCCAAAACAGAAAATAGAAACAACAAAGCACATCAAAACCCGACCCTCACAGAATACTAATCAACAAATGCCGATGTAGAACGTCGCAAATGAAAGGAAATATAAGGAGGAATATGTAGTTAGAAGAACCCTAAAGACGGAATTCAAGACCATAATAGGATAAAGATGGAAATAACCTAAGAACTCCAAACAATAGATCTCCCTATAATAAATAATAATATAATAATAAATAATATAATCAATAATATAATAATATAATCAATAATATAATAATAATAATATAAAACGTTAACATGGTCGTCATCGATTTAATACAAATAGCAACAGTATCACTAGTCTAAATAAGAGAATATTTGCAGCAGCCACTCTTGTTATAAAAAAAAGTGAGTATCCCCTTAGATGTACACAAACACGAAAAAAATATACATATATATGGAAATCAAAGATACAGAAAAAAGATAGAAAATACAATAAAATAGCTCTGAAACATGAAATACGAAAGGCAACACAATTAGGCAAATGGAAGTAAATATAGATATTAAAGAAATATAATATAACACAAAGGGAAATCACTGAAATCAAAGGATGCCTAAAACAACAAATACTTGCAAAATAAAAAGAATCCACAGGTATAAAAATCGTCAACATTTCTTTTTAATAAAACCAGCAATTTCACTCCAACGAAGCAAAATTAAGATGAATATAGCCCCAAAAGTAAAAGAAGTGGAAGAATCCTTGGGAACATTGTGGGCAGCAGGTGAATTACCATGGCTAGAAAGAACAACAAACATAGCCACTGAACAACAGTGGGAAGACAACACAACAGAAGAAGTGTCTAACACAATCCCCCCCCCCCCCCCCCCCAAAAAAAAAAAAAAAAAAAAACAAAAAAAAAAACAAGCCATGGAAGACATCGGATATGACAAAATCTCAAACCTCTGGTTAAAATATTTAACAAAACATGCTACTGGCAAACAATTTTAATGAGATGTTGATGGAACTAGAAATGACACCCAGCTGGCTTACTAAAGAGAACACCATTCTAATACACAATAATAATGACATACCAAATCTCAAAACCTACAGACCCATAACATGCCTATAAGATATTACAGTAATAGTATCACAGAAACTGACCAGGCACTTAGAAAAAACAACCTTTTTCCAAAAGCGTAAAAAATGATACTGCAAAGGCTCATATAGCTGTATAGAAGAAAGAAAGTTCAGAATGGCATGGATTGATTGACAAAAGTCATACGTAGATACTGAAAACAGTAGCCATAAACAAAGTAGCGCCAACAATGAAAAAAAACAACATTCTGAAAATACAACAATCTGAAAATACAAACAAAATAGGGATGTTACAACTGAGCACATACAATTAAAACAGGGGTATTCTAAGGCAACATCCTTTGCTCACTTCTTTTGCCTAGCATTGTCACCATTATCTGAGACAACCCTGAAAATAGGAAAACTAGTGACAATATATAAAATCACTCTAGATAAAGAAATTGAGATATGAGAGTTTAGATCAATCACAGACATGCAGATATTTAGGAATCAATTATTTAGAGTGTTTAACACACAAATAAAAGAAAAGATTAGAAAGAAATACCATATACAGATTAAATGACTGCTTAAGACAGAACTAATTGTAAAAATAAGGTAATAAGCATGCATACTCTAGCGATCCCAGTAATAAACTACAGCTTTAACATTCTGAACTGGACACTAAAGAACTAGAAGAACTAGACAAAAACCAAGAAATAACTGCATTTAGAATATCATCATCATCATCATCATCGTTTAACGGCCATCTTCCACACTAGCATGGGTTAGATGGTTTTGTTCCATTTGATGCGGCAATGGTCAGGAGACCATGCTTCGCTCGCACGGAAGCGTCTCTGGCAGGCTTTTTTTACAGCTGGATGCCCTTTCTAACACCAACCACATTTACAGTGTGGACTGGGAGCCTTTTCACCGTGTCTCCTACACGGTCACCTTACAGTGTGGACTGTTGTGTCATCAACACAGTGGACGGAATGGGAGAGGGAGGATGCGGTAGAGGTTGGCTTAAGAAGTGCCTAATGACTAGGTTTGATGGCAATGGCAGTCGGGTCTTCTGTATAACTGCATGGCGCCAAAGGTCTCGACCCAGTGTCATTGTCTTAGAGAGGTGTAGGTGAGCAAGGTCAGTTTTCATCACCTCGTCCCAGGTTTTTCTTGGTCTAGCTTCCATCAATTTTCATTGCCCTGTAATTTTTTATACAGCTGTCGTCCTTCATACGCATCACATGTCCATACCAACGCAGTCTCCTCTCCAGAACACAGTATTTGATACCTTTTATGC
>OZ024742.1:158668294-158675794 GCA_964016885.1 Eledone cirrhosa | reverse complement strand
AAGAACCTGAACGTCGAAGTACAGCAAGTACACTTGGACCGGGAGGGTAGACTGGTAGTCCTAGACGTGAACAGTATAGAAGGTGGAGCTTTCAGACTGGTGGCCGTTTATGCCCCGACCGAGCAATCGCAATCACAGCCAGACATGGGAACATCTCGCTCCTTACTTTTAGTGGGGAACTGGAATGGTATCCTAGATGCACGATGGGACTATGTGGGAGCATGTCTTAGTAGAGGGGGTGCAACAGCCTCAAAACTTTAATCGGCTAATTCCAACTGGCCGATAGGTATCGACTGAATTTTCCGACTGCACCACAGTGGACGTAGGCAAACCGCAGCGGGACATCTAGATAGGATCTTCATTAGAGAAAGGGATAAGGAGATGTTAAGCTGTCCACGAATGCACATGGTTGCCTACTCAGATCACGAATTAGTCGTCTGCTTAGTCAACCTTGATAGAATAGATAGACAGGGATCCGGATACTGGAAGCTGAACGTGTCGTTACCGGCACGTAAAGCTTACAGTGAACGGATAAGTAGACTAGTCAAGCAACAGTTAACGGGAGCCATCGTCAACAATAGATGGTGGTACTCTCTCAAGAAAGCAATTAGAGTAGAATCGATAGAGTTTAGCAGAGAGTTAGCCTTAGAGAAAAACAAAATAGAAAGAGAACTAGTAGCCAAGGTAGAGGAAGCACTTAGAAGTGGCAACGCGGCTAGAGTGTTAGCGTCGAGAACGGCACTAGACCAGTTCTTCGACGCGAAACACGAAAGCTG
This sequence comes from Eledone cirrhosa, assembly GCA_964016885.1. NCBI lineage: Eukaryota > Metazoa > Mollusca > Cephalopoda > Octopoda > Eledonidae > Eledone > Eledone cirrhosa. Next base: position 158,675,018 of record OZ024742.1, on the reverse strand, counting down.
CATGGTCAGAAGCAAAACACGTGCTCTAGGAAACGAAGGAGCGAAATCTGTCAGCTGGGCCCGAGTGGCGGAGGCAAATAGTGGCAACAAGTCAACGATTCAGTCTTTGAAAGACCAAAACGGACGCGTGCTACTTGACCCCAAACGAATGTGCTCGACCTTTCAGCATTACTTTGCGCGACTGTTTGAGCAGAACGACGGTGAGCCGGCCGGGGCAATGGACTTTAGTTCATACCTCGACAGCTTGCCGCGTCTCTCGAACACGGACGCCGAGTTCTGCCTCCCTTCTGTATGTAATGACTCTAGAGCCACTGTTGCGGAAGTTGGAGTTGTTGCAGGGCATCCCGTTGGAACTGGGATTGCGGAAAGCGGTGTCGGCCTACGCTGACGACGTAACAGTAATGGTGTCTACGGCCTCGGAAATCGGGGCGATCGGCACCTTACTGGAGGAGTACGAAAGGTTTACAGGGGCTTAGCTGAACCGGGACAAGTCGATCGGTCTGCAACTCGGCACGTGGAGGGGCAGATCGATGCCCTCCGATGGCGTCGTCGGGCGCTGGACGGAGGGCCCGGTGAAGTTGCTCGGGGTCTGGTTCGGACCAGACCTCCAGGTGGAGAAGAACTGGGGTGAGGTAACGAACAGGGTGTTTGCACTGACCCAGAAGTGGGCCGAGTGCAAACTGTCCCTGAAAGGTCGGGCGGAGGTGGCGAACACTTATATAGCGTCCGTCATCTATTACCGCCTGACCGTTGTGCCTTGCCAAAGGGAAACGCTCGCCAAAATGGAGCGCGCACTCTTCCAATTCCTTTGGAAGAAGCGGGATCCTATGGTGAGGAGATCCATCTGCTGTCAACACCCTTCGAAAGGAGGGCTGGGGAGGCCGTGGCTAATGATACGTAAACACGCATTAAGGCTACGGCACCTCCAGGTATTCCTCTTCGGTCAACCGGTGTGGGCCCCGTTTGTGAGGCGAGCCTTTCCCAGACTCGTCTCACTCACCGAGCTGCAATCCTGGGTCAAGCAAAGACCGAAAAAACTAGGCGCCTGGCACACCGAGTGTGCCCAGGCGCTCACGGCTCTCTGGCAGGCGGACCCGACTGTCAGTGGAGAATCCACCTCGTCATTCTATAGAGGGCTGGTGGTTAGCAGGTGCGACGACGCCCTCGGAGGAGCCCTAGGCATGGAGGAAGACGAACTGGCCAGCCTGTTCGGTAGGACATTCAGCCCGGGACCCATGGATAACTTCCAGAGGTCCCTAGCCTGGCAGTGCTACAGAAGGGCTCTGCCCGTTCGAGAAAGTCTCTACAGACACGGGCGCCCGGGTAGGGACCCCTCGAAAAAGATCTGTCCCAGATGCGTGTGCGACGAGGAAACCGTTGCACACGCAATGGTACACTGCTCGGGCATTGCTGATATGTGGGGCTATGTCGAACTGTGGGGCTCTCAAGGGTGGGACCGATCCGGTTGACCACCGAGTCTATTGTAACGATCAAGCCGCCTCCCCTCTTCAAAAACGAAGGAGAGGCGGTGTTTCTGTGCGTAATAGCCATGGCGAAAGAGGTTGTATGGTGGACGCGTCTGAAAGGACTGAGGTCAGACACCTTTCTCTCTGGCCAACAACTGGTCCGTTTCTTCCGATATCATTTCGGAAGAAGGATCAGGATGGAGAGAGAGGTGCTGCACCCCAGTCGTTTTTATGAAAGGTGGGTGAAAGTGGCGAGAATGGCCCGTGTGAATGGGCCTTCACTCTATATCAGACTATAGGTGAGGAAGATGAAAGTCCAAGGGAGCACCCCTTCTCTGTGCTCCTGAGGAAAAGGGTTGCATACTTTTTTCGGCGTTGTGTGCGACCCCCCAAGGCGCCTCCTCTCTATTGAGGATTTTGTTATAAATTTTATTCTGTTATATTTTATTTTATTTTTATATTTTGCTATTTCCTCCTCCTTATTGAGGACGCCTTGTTTTGTAAACTCCCCCCATTGTACTTGTCCCACTTTTGATGCCCTGGTGGCAAATAAAAGAAACATATCTATCTATCTACCTATCTGTCTATCTATCTACCCATCCACCTATCTACCTTTCTTTCTTGAAATAAAATATCTAAATATTTTCACTTGTTTAAAAAAAGCTTAAATGGATTTTCAGGTTATCCCTAGATATCTCTAATTTTTCTTTTGATTCGTGTGGCATAGATTTATTGTTTGTTTGAATAGCTTGTTCGTGAAATATTTCAGATTTTTCTACATTATTGCATTACTGGGACTTCAACATAATTGTTTCTACTTTAGGCACAAGGCCAGTAATTACCCAGTACATTACTGGTACTTTATTTTATCGACCCCGTAAGGATGAAAGGCAAAGTTAACCTCGGCGGGATTTTAACTCATACTGTAAAGGGACGTAACTATGCTAGAAAGCATGGCGTCCAACCCTCTACCGATACTGCCAATTCACCGCCCTGGGACTTCAACATAATGTATATTGTAAACATATTTCTAAAATTTCATGTTGATTTTCTTCTGGTTGTATTTTTATATATTTTCCAGCGACACCTTTTTTTTGCACACTTCCTCTCTATACCTGACTCTATAGCTGATCGCTTCAAGCGTTTATATAACTGTCAGCTTTCTTCATCAGTAGCTAGATACATTTAGAGAAATCCGTTATATTCTGCTTCTAAGAGTGGTAGAAATATTGGTACGTTTTAGGTAATGGCTTTTTTGGAAGGAATGTTTCATCAAATATGGCATATCTATTTGTTGCTGATTGATCTATAGAATGAAATAGATATTTCATATGCCAACATGGAAAAATCTAAGTATTCTTTTCACCTGCGAGAAAAAAAACAAAGCAAAACAACGGTCTACCTAAAATTCTAGCAACCGTCTTGAAATATGGAAGGACACATTTTTATTAGTGGATTGGCGGTATCGATAGAGCATCAGGCACCATGCTTCGCAGCAAAGAGTTACGGCCCTTTACGTTCTGAGTTCAAATCCCGGCGAGGTTAACTATGCCTTTCTTCGTTACAGGGTCAATAAAATAAAGTACCAGTAATGCATTAGGGTCAATTTAATCGACTTTCCCCTTCCCCCAAAATTGTTGGCTTTATGCTTAAATCAGAAATCATTATTATTATATTTCTCATTTGCAACGGACGTGTTTAAATTGGTTTCAGAAGGTTGGTTATTTTGAGTTGCTTTAAAGTGGAATTTGTTGAATATATTTTGTTATGAACTGTATATAAGGTGCCATTCATTGCTCTAATGAAAGGCGAACCCATAATATTCGGGGCTTCGGCCCAAGTATTTGAACTTTATGATTTGAACCCTTTTTTTCTGGCAAAAAAAATGGATGGAATACGCCCCCTCACGTTTAACCAGCTGTCACGGGACAATGGCTCAAACGTTGAGAAGAATGACACCACTATTATGAAAACTACCATCCCTTTAGGCAGCATCGCAAACAACAACAACAACAACAACAACAACAGTAGCAGCACCAACAACAAAAGCAAAACAAACGAAAGCAACAACGACAACAACGCCACCAGCAGCAGCAGCAGCATCAACAGCGTCAACAACGACTGTACTAAAAGCAACAGTAACAACAAAACAAGTGAAAGAAAAAACAGCAACAACAACAAAAATTACAACAGCAGCAATAACGACGGCAACAACACCGGTAAAGAGAAGAAGAACGACGGCGACAAGACGGATGACACCACCAGCACCAGCAACAGCAACAACAACAACAACAACACCGGACAACAACATCAGCGGACAACAACAACAGTTCATTCGCAGCCACGGCTGCAATAAAAGACAATTGTTTCAAGTTGATATCTCAGACAAGAAAGAACGTTTGGCCCAGGCATGGAAACTAATTAAGAAAGAAAAAATATGGACCAACCTAACAAATACAAAAAATGATTTCATTATCACCACCACCACCACCACAACATCTACCACTTGGCCTGTCAATACGGCTATCTCTGATCTCTTCAGTATGTGCTGACTCTCGAGCCACTACTTTGGATTCTGGAGCTGTTGAAGGGCATCATGCTTAAGTCAGGACGTGGAAGGCTGCGTCGGTATTTGCGGCCTCAAACACCTCGGAAATCAAGCTGGCTGGCAATTTCTTAGTTGAGTATGATTGGTTGTCGTCTGCAAGAATTAATACGGACAAATCATCCGGTTTGCAACTCAGCACGTCTATGCTGTTCTATAGCGTAAAGGGATGCTTGACACAAGGGCCGTTTTATACAGAGTGTCTGGTTTCTTTACCGAGGCCCAGCTCATGCCGTAGCTGATGATGCACAAACATGCACTGAGGCTACAGAATATGCAAATATTCCTAAACGGTGAAGAGGTATGGTCGCCCTTTGTTAGTCGCATTTTTCCATAGCTCGTCTCTTTGACTTAGCTGCAGTCTTGGGCCAAGAGAAGAACCAGAGTGGGCGCCTGGCATCCAGAATGTTGTCCGAGTCACATAACCAGTTGGGAAATGCAGTTAGCAGAAATTCCATTTCATCGTTATATAGATGACTAGTAGTGGTCAACAGCATTGAGGTTCTCGGAGAAATTCTAAGCATTGACCAGAATGATCTAACCCGTTTTTATTCCCGGAGAAATTTCGACCAGCGGACTATGGACAATTTCCAGAAATCCCTGGCCTAGTAGAGATATCAGGGGTGGGGACTGTTCGAGACAAACTCTATAGAAGTACTGTCAGATGGACCTGTTCGAGATGTGCACTGAGCGATGAAGTCATTCTGCACCCACACTGTAGAATTTTGTTCAACAGCTAATTTCACTTGTAGGAAGGATCCTGCTATCGACCGATTCCATAGATTTCGTAACTCAAGCCTGTCAATACTGCAATATCTCGAGCAACTTCCAAAAGCTACATCAGCTCATTAGGGGTGTATTATTTTATACCGAAACCGAAAGGATTAGCTCTCAGGATGAAGACACCCTAATCCATTACTCTAATGACTCTACCAAATCGACACACACAGACACACACTCACACATACACAGACACACGCACACACATATATATATATAAATATACACAAAAAATATATATATTATCATATATTGGGAGGACCATGCTGTCAATAAACACCCGCGTGACATTTGAATTTCATATCAACACTATTATTAGTCAAGTAATGGCCTTGTGCCTATACTAGAAATCATTATTAGTCAAGTAAGGGCGGTGGATTGGCAGATCGGTAGAGGGTCGGACGCCATGCTTTGCAGCACAGTTACGTCCCTTTACGGACTGAGTTCAAATCCCGCCGAGGTTAACTTTGCCTTTCATCCTTACGGGGTCGATAAAATAAAGTACCAGTAATACACTGGGATAATTGCTGGCCTTGTGCCAAAAGTAGAAACAATTATTAGTCAAGTAAATAATTCCTTTCTCGATTAATTTGTTAATCGGATTGATGTAAAATTTATTTGCCAAATCTGTTTCGTCACACATTCTGTGACCTCAGTGACTATTCATGTTCTTATGTGTTTACTATTTGTTTTGACCTTTTTCTATTTACTCCGTTTTGTCTTTTTTGTTATATGTGTAGTCTCATACACACGAGAGATATAATAATTATCAAAAACCCATCTAGTGGTTTCAGTTTTATTGACAGCTTGAGCCTCCAGAGTATAATACTATCTGTTTCCGTACACGATTCCACACCAAGAATCTTGCAAATATTAAAGAAATACGAAATATATATACGTATATAGCAATGAACAACAAAAACGGTGACAGAATGAGAATTGCATAAATCTCTATGAAAAGTGTTATGTACATGTGTGTATTTGTGTGTATATGTATGTTTGTCTTTATGCTCGAGAGTGTGTTTTTATGTGTGTTCGTGTGTGTCTATATCATGTATGTATGCTATGACATAATGCATTCAAGGAGAATTGAAATTTACACTTCGTAGGTATCAGTCAGGCATATAGAAACAATATACCACTGCACCAACTATACCGACTAGAAATCTGTCAGATTTCATTTGTATAATGATATACATATATGCATACAATCATATAGTACATTTATATCTTCTTAAATAAGGAATATTGTTGGAACAATCGAATGAAATACCTCCACGATATCAAAAGAAATGAAAATGGATGATTAATTCTGCCTACATCAGTGTGTGAATGCGTGCGGGTTTATATGTACGGGTTTATGTATATATATATGTGTGTGTGTGTGTGTGTGTGTGTGTGTGTGTGTGTGTGTGTGTGTGTGTGTGTGTGTGTGTGAGAGAGAGCTCGTACTATGTAATTTTGAACGCGTGTATGTATCTTATCTTGCATAACTACAGTGTCTTATGACCAAACATGTCCCAAACATGTCCATCCAAAAGGAGGAAGATGACTTATGCAACTAGAAAACTATTACAAAATAATCACTGCAGGAAAACAAAAAAATATATGTTGAAAAATAATTGAAAGTTAATAGAAATAGCTACGAAACATGAACAATACAAAAAAAAAAAATGTTTGTCTTTAAGGAAGCCAACAAATTGCAAGAGAAGCTGGATTGACAAATAATTATGGGAAATTCAGAACACAGAAGAAACAGCAACAGGAACATAAAATCAAAATTGAAATTAAATTATATCTCCAGAATGTTACGCTAAAGCAATGACAAGAAAAAAAACCCTAAATGGCCAATGCCTTAGAAACTGAACACGAA
>OZ024742.1:158638294-158663294 GCA_964016885.1 Eledone cirrhosa | reverse complement strand
ACACACATACACACATGCCAAACATATCTTTTTCCCTGTTTAAAACTTTATTTGCATTTCTGAACTTATATTATTCCCCCCAGTGTCTGCACATTTTAACAAATTGCTGTACTACATTGCTAGTCCAAGTTATATGACTTCGACCAAGATGGGGTACAGGCTTGAAGATATTTAAGCGGTCGATGTCATTTTTTTACACGATCGATATTTACTTTATCAATCTCTAACATAGCGTAAAGAGTAAAGAGTAAACTTAAACATGCATAAATATAATGGGTTTCAAACAGTTTCCATATGTGTGAGTGTGTATATGTTATAGAAGCAAGTATGGGCTAAAACAAAAACACACTCAATACGTCGTTATATGAAAGTTTCCAGACACGCAGACATATGTCTATTTTCAAGATTTCCTTGGATCAGAAGGGAGGCACCTCATCAGTCCTTGATAGGTTGCAATTGGGTATACAGATCCATGTGATAGATATCAAGGTTGATGCCTGTGATATGATTGAATGCTGGAAGGCACAAGACTGTAGTTTGTTTCCGTAGTCCTTGGAATTATATTCTGTGCTGCTTGATATGAGATGGAAAAAAATAGCATTTTTTGGGGTGATATAAGGGGCTATTTGTGTAAGTCCCGCTTCTAGGATAGGTATAGCATTGTGGGTCTCGGGATTGTTCTATGTTATATAGGAGAATTTATGTCCCTAGTACTTCAGTGTCCATATAAAACGTGACAAGGGCAATGATATTCTAACTTCTTGAAGTGGTTTGAGGTAAGCTCCGTATAATTCTTTCGGATATTATTTGGCGGGGTGAGTGGAAACACACATCAACAACCAAATTGCAATTGCCAACATTGAGCCTCTTGTTGTATGAGGAAAGAAAGGTTAGCTGCGTTTCCAAAGCCGTGGTGTATATACTAGGGTTCTATATACCTCACCAGAATAGTATCGTCCACACAAACCTGCTTTTGACATTTACTGAAATATTCTACATATAGAAGATGTTTATTCTTAATAGCCTCTATAAATGCTGAGCTAAAAGAAACAACATATGTGGAACGATAGAATAAATTTAAACAAATAAGTTAAAGGGTGACGTACTGAAACAACAACAATCAATTTGAGGCCAATTTCCCATGCTAAAGCAGGGTTTAGTCATCATAACCTCATGGCAGTCGTCATACTCATTTGAAGCAGTGATTTCTGACCGAATGCCCTTGCCGAATTTCTGACCGAATGCCAGTTGTCTCCTACGACACGCAAGTATAAAGCCTACCTATACTAAATTGGATACACACAGCATTGACGATGTACTGCATTAGATATGTAAAAACAATCTCGTTTATTTTATATGTTCCTCTTTGTTGAAAACAGGAAACAAAAATTCAGCACTAATTGTTTGCCACCTCCAAAGGAAATGGCTGCTAATTTCAAGAAATTAAGAACTGATTTGCCTAAATTAATTTACAAGAGTATGAAAAAGATTATAAATGTTGTGGAACTCGAGAGGTAATTTGTCTTGCTTTTATAGAATTATTTTCACATTTCGTCTTTGGTTCGATGATAGCTGCAACAACTACAACAAAGAAATCAGAAGCATGTCTCTAATTTTTCCAGTTGCTTTCGTTTAAGATATTTTATAATATATTCGACTTCACACCCGTCTAACGTTGTTAATTATTCTTTTTCTGAGCAACAACGAAGAAATCTCTTATCAGAAACCCAGCTTGTTTTAAGTACATTACTTTCTTTTTGTTTTCTAACTCGATCTTTCGCGTCGTCTTTGAGCCTGTTATTTATTTGACGTTGGCATGCATTTCTACAAAGTAACTGAAGTAAAAAATACAAAGACAAAAAAAAATAAAACAATGAAATAAACAACAACAGCAGCAGCAACAAAAACAAACATATATATTGATAACATTTGCATTGTTTTACAGCAATTAATCTGCAATTTCTCCAACATGTAGAAATTTTTTCTGCACGCAAACATAAACGACAACTAAAACAATACATAATATATATATATGTATATTATATGTATGTATATTATAATGAAATAGAAAGAGAGAGAGAGGGGAGAGAGAGAGAGAAAGAGAGATAGAGAAAGAAAGAGACTGAGAGGGAGAAAGTGAGCGAAAGAAAGAGACAGAGAGATAGAAGGAGAGAGATAGAAGGAGAGAGATAGAAGGAGAGAGATAGAGATTCAGATAGAAGTCAGAAAAGGAAAATAGATGATTTACAAATATATTGTTACTTGATATTGCGTTTGGTGGATAAAAAGAAATTATAAAGAAAAGTTTAAGTATGAAATTTTAAGAAAAGAACCATCAAATAAACGAACAAGTTTCATTAAAATGAAAATAAAATGAATGAGAATATGCACCTTTACAACAACAACAACAACAACAACAATAACAACCTACTACTACTACTACTGAGGCAAATAATAATAAAAATATTAAGCAAGTAAGCGGGTATTATTTTCTATGCTGGGAATAATACGGCTTTTAACACGCATATTTATTGCAACTATTGTGAAATATTCTCAACAATGGCGACAATCAAAGCAATATGTCGCTTCGTGGCACCATGATTGGGCGCCATTAATTTTTCTACGTGTATGAAAATTAATGTAATTTAGATGCAGAAATATCCTTGTTTGTATTCAATCGCATATCGACGAGGAATTGCTTAGCCAAAGAGAATACATCCGTATGTTATTATCAGCTTTTTGCATATTCTTAATATGACTAAATCCTAAATAAAGATTAGATTTTTGGTTCGAATCTTGCTACTAGATGTGTACCGTATCTTTGGCTCAAATGTCTAACCCTCTCAACATCCCAATCTACCTAGTTGAAATGTGTTTGAGAAGGCTTGGGAAGGTAGCAGGATTTTTTATTTTATGTTAGTATGAAGAATTTATGTTAGCATGACTGTATGAAGCGTGCATTGATATTATATAAAACATACACATTGATATTATATAAAACATACATATTTAAAAAAACACACATGTATATAACCATATATATACAGACAAATACACGTACACGCACACTCATATGTACAACAAGGAAATCTAGTTTAATACACCAAAAATCAAGCATAGAGAGGATAACCAGAGTAATCAAACCGCTGAAATATGGGAAGGCCTCTGAGGAGGGTAAAATTCGGCCTGACACGTTAAAAGACTTGAAGAGAATGTATTCTCTGGCTGAATTGTGTGTGTTGAGTGACCTGGATTTCTGGAACGGCACCAAGCAATGGTATTCGGGAGTGAGATTGCTCTAAGGATAGAGGAATATCCTTGTTAACCCCACCCCTCCGGTAAGATCTGTGCTATGTGTTTTTACATTGAGATGTAGAGATACTGCTTGTTGTGGAAGGTTCTGCAGGAGTATTGTAACAATGGACAGTTTCTTGTTGCCTAGAAGTCTCTATATAAATGTCATAGTATTTGCGTTAGAATAATGTGTGTCGGACTCCACGAAAGGTGTGTAATGGAAAGAGGATGGACTCCATCTATGTAGAAATCTAGGTGCATATATATATCTATCCATGCGCACATATGCTGTTGTACATACAATCTCGTACACATAAGAACATATATGCACACACAAACTGATATCGACAGTGGAATATAATGTCATATATCAGTACAAACAACGAGGTGTAGGTCCCGGATACGTGCATACTGCACATACATAACCAAGTATTCAGAGTTAGATGCAAATAAAGTTGCAAATTTACACCCAGTCAAGGAACTATGGGTATACAAATATTAACAGATAAAAATATACAGAATGACAATGACGGAGAAGCATATATTCATACGGAAATGCATATTAGCATAGCTAGTCTTATACCCCTTAGTTAAGAATGTTCTATGTGTATAGATATACATATATGATTAAATATAGACATACGCACACACTTACATGAAAACACACACTCACTCACAGACACGTGAATTTACACATATCCTTACATAGATTAACACACATGCTTACACAGAAAATACACAATCATACATGCTTGTATCTATATAAACACCATAGTGCTATATAAAACGCAACTGCAAGTAGTTTTGGGCCTATGTTTCAAAAGTAATTAAATGTACGAATCTGGGACGCCACTCCCTTCAATGTTCTTCGGCTCCAGCCTCGTGGTTTCTCCCCCCCTCGTGACGCAGAGTATCAGAATATATAAAAGTACAGGAATTTGACCAATTAACTCCTTTTCGTGTAGTTCACAGTCAAACCTCCGGTGTCCTCGGTCCCCGGACAGCCGTTTTCCTCCACAAAATTAGAGGAAGGACATTCCACCAGAGGTAGGAACCCCGTGATATAGTTTGGATTATGTATCACGGCACTGCTTTTATCATCTTTTACACGAAGCGTATGTGGCAGGAGTGTGGCGTTTTCTCTTCACTTTTTACTTTTTTCTCATTAATTTTTCTCGTTTTGTTGCCAGGTGTTTTGTTAATATAAATATGTTAATATCAAATAATATATGGTTGACGTTAATGAAACGTTTTTCGAAAACTGCGTTTGTTGAAAGTCTTGCTTTTGTAGCAGAAAATTACTTAATTACATTAAAATATCTAAATTTGCTCTCATTTACAAGTTTAACACTTCACAAAATGAGACACTGCTGAATTTAATTCCAGCGTTTAGCAATTATTGTGAACTGTTCTATTATAGAGTCCTTTAAATAATTGGTAATGGCGATGAACGGTTATTCTAATCCACACATCTAGTATTTTTGTTGCACACATTTTCTTTAGTTCGTTATTTTTTAGTTGTCTTGGTTCTAGATTGTTCCAATCGTAACAAGGTTAAAATCAAATATTTCGTTAGTGTTATCATTTTTATATTTGTTTATTTATTTATTTTCGTCTACAAGGTGATGGTGCCACGCTAAAATGACCGGTGGTTATATAACCATACATTCACCAATCCTCGATATGTGTGTTTAAATGTCGAACCTAATCAGTTCGAATAACGGTGAAAAGGAGACTGGAACGTCACGTGAAAGACTCTAACCCAGCAAGTGCTCCCTGGCCCAGCAGCAAGGACCTGGCTGTCATCCAAATACTGTTGGAGGAGGAAGAAGGAATGGGACGAGAACAAACTGGACGAAAGAATTGAATAGAACTGACATGGAATGTTACCTGAAGAGTAACCCCATGGAAAAAGACTATAGGAAACGGATGCAAAACATCTGGAACGAGATTGGTCTATTTAAATTAGGTGAACAAAAATTGGCCGGACAGGCTCGGGTAATAAGAACTAATGGATGGATTAGCGAGTTGGAACTGGAGGAATTGAGCAGAGAGATTAAGTTGGAAATGGAGAGTGGAGTATATCAGGCAAACGAGCCAGTGGGAAATGCAGGTGAAGAGGTTGAGAGACCTGAGGAAGCATCCGAAGCAGACAATGATCTGAATGCTGAAATAAATAACATCTGGAACAAAGATACGGCCATTGAGGAAATGAATGCTGACGGGCGAGGGCAAGATTTGGTTGATATCCTGAACTTAGTGGTAGATGAAATGAACAATGATAGTGGAAAACCTATGAACCTAAGATTTGTAGACAGGAAAAAGTTAAAAGAAACAACAGCTAAGGTAAACAAAGTCATCCCATACCTTGAGGCGAGGAACCTTCACCAATGCAACAATATCCTCAAAGCAACCGCAAATGCAGTGAGGAAATTACTTGGTATAAAAACGAGAGGAAACAACAAACAAGAAAGATAAGAACCTTGGTGGAAGAAACGACTGAATGGTCAAATCAAGGAAATGAGAAAAGACATTGGAAAGCTTGAGCCTTTACTGAATGGGACTTTACAAAACATAGACACTAAAGATAGATTGAAAATAAAATACAAAACTAGGGGGAAAGAGCTAAATGTTATCATAGAGGGACTGAAGCAACGCATTGTAACAAAAAGTGCAAAGATTAGGCGTTATGAGAAGAGAGTTAGTCAGTATAGACAGAACCGCATGTTTGACCACAACCAGAAGATGTTGTTTGGACAGCTTGAAGGGAAAGAAAGAGGCAACGACGTGATCCCTGAGGCGGAACAAACTAAGACATTCTGGAGAGGAATATGGGAGTATGATGTTGAACATAATAGTCAGGCAGTGTGGATTGAGACAGTACAAAAGGAGATTAGTGAGCAAGCGCACCAACAAACTGATTTGAGTATCACAGTTGAAACTCTTAAAGGGCAGGCCAAAAAACTAACCAACTGGAAATCACCAGGCCCAGATGGTGTGCAAGGGTATTGGATTAAAAATATAACATCCCTCCACCCGAAACTGACAACCATGTTCAATGACTACTTGATGTCAGGTGAGGTACCAGAGTGGTTGACAAAAGGTACCACAGTTCTGGTAATGAAAGACCGAATCAAGGGTAATGATGTTACCAACTATAGACCTATCACATGTCTGTCCGTAATGTGGAAGCCGTTAACAAGCATTATGTCTGAGGAAATCTACCATCACCTCCACATAAACAACTTGTTACGGGACGAACAGAAAAGATGCCGAAAGAAGTCTCGTGGTACAAAAGACCAGTTACTTATTGATAAGATGTTAATGAGGAATTGCAAGAGGAAGCACACTGGTCTTGCATGAGATGGATAGATTACAAAAAGGCATTCGACATAGTACCTCATTCTTGGAAAACCAAAAGCCTAGAGATCTTCAAGGTGGCAGATATTTCGAAAAGTGAGAGCAGGATACAAGTTGGGAAAAGGAGAGCTTACCATCGACCACCTCCCCTTCATGGATGATCTTAAACTCTTTGGGAAGAGTAAGAAGGAGTTGGATGTACTTGTTGACACTGTCCGTATTTTCAGAAATGATATATGTATGGAATTTGGTGTTAATAAGTGTGGAGTCCTTGTGATGAAGCAACGGAATCCAGGTACCAAAGGTGAGATGATAAATTAAATTGAGACTGAAGAGGGATACACATATTTAGGTGTTCTGGAGGCAGATGACATCAAAAACAAAAAAAATGAAGGAATTGATAAGATCTGAATACATTCGGAGAGTAAGGAGCGTATTAAAATCACATCTAAATAGTAGGAATGCCATAAGTGCAGTGAATTCCCGAGCTGTATCTATTATTATGTACAGTGCGGGAATTCTGAAATGCAATGTTGCTGAACAAAAAGAAATGGATAAGAAGACTAGCAAGCTAATGACTATCTACAACATGTTCCACAAGAGGAGTGATGTCGATAGACTCTACTTAAGGAGATCTGAAGGTGGAAGAGGTCTTATCAGCATAGAGGACTGTGTTCAGATGGAGAAAAACAACCTGCACAAATACGAAGCTGACAGTTGGGAGCCAATGCTTGTATGCCTTACACAACAACAAAAAATTCAATAAATCAGTTTTGATAGGTAAATAAGTGAACTTACGGGAGCGAGCAAAAAGACGTCCGTTCAGACTCAATAATAATAATAATAATGCTTTCTTTATTAACCACAAGGGTTTACACAAAGTATACATTAAGGACAGTACTGGACAATACAGGACGGTACAAATGGGCATTTCTGCGTGTTAAAAAAACAAAAAACAGAGGATGTAACAAAAAAAAAAAAACAATGAAAAATTCCCCATAGTGGGGAGACTTCCGAGGGATATTCGTAGAGAAAGCCCATTAAAAAACCACGGTGACTCTGACCACCAGGGCAAGTGCCCTCTCCCAGTTTTACACCTTCAATTTAGAGGCACATACTCAGAGTAGGTCCATTCACTCGGGCCATTCTTGCCTCTCTCACCCATCTTTCAACAAAATGCTGGGAAGAGAGCACCTCCCTCTCTACCCTGATTTTCCTTTTCAAATGAAATTTGAAAAAGTTAATCAGGGCATCACAGAAGAGGTAAGTGCTCGTCTGCAGCCCTTTCAAACGTGTCCACCATACTATCTCTTTCGCCATGGCCACCAGACAGATAAAAACTGCCTGCCTTTCCCGGCTAAAGGAAGAGGGCGGGGCAATCCTCACGATGGACTCAACTGATAGCTGGATCCGTCCTACACGCGACAGCAGGTGTTCGACATAAACCCACAAGTCAGCAATGCTCAGACACTGGACGAGTGCGTGCAGGACGGTTTCGTCGCCCTGCGCGCATCTCGGACATGCCCGGCTCACGGTACTTCCGTCCCTGTAGAGTTTATCCCGAACTGGCAAAACTCCTCGGTAGCACTGCCAGGTCAGGGATTTCTGGAAATTGTCATAGGCCCCGGTCCGAAAGTTCTTCCGAAGAGATTGGCTAGTTGATCTTTGTTGAGGCCTAGTGTTTCCCCAAGCACGACGTCTATCTTCCCCTCCACTAATCCTCTATAGAACGCCAAGGTGGAGTTTCCACCGACACTTGCCCGATTGGTCGAGGGCTGTGAGCGCCTGAAGACATTCCAGTCTCCAAGCGCTCCCCCTCGGTCTTCACTTGACCCAGGACTGCAGCTCCGTCGGGGAAAGACGCGTCTAGCAAACGGCGACCTCACCTGATCACCGTCGAGGAAGAGGTGGAGAGGTCGTAGCCTGAGCGCGTGTCTGCGCATCATCAGCCACGGCATGCCTAGCCCTCCACGTAGCGGGTGTTGACAGCAGATGGACCGCCTGACCATCGGAGCGCGTGCCTTCCACAAAAAGCGAAAGAGCAAACGCTCCACTGCAGTCAGGCGAGGCTTAGAACAAGGCACGACGGTCAGGCGGTAGTAGATGACGGACGCGATATACGCGTTAGCCACCTCCGCTTGACCTTTCAGAGATAGCTTCCTCTCTGCCCATTTCTGGGTGAGAGAAGCCACCCTGCTCGTCACCTCATCACAATTTTTGTTCGTCTGGAGGTCCGGAGCGAACCAGACCCCTAGCAATTTAACCGGTCCGCCCGTCCAGCGCCCGACGACGCTGTTGGACAGCATGGATCTGCCTATCCAGGTGCCGAGCTGCAGGCCCACAGACTTTTCCTGGTTGATCATTGCTCCTGTCACCGCTTCGTATTCTCTTAGTGTGGTGCCGATCGCCTCGATGTGTTTGGCGTTCGACACCACTACGGTGACATCGTCCGCATATGCTGACACGGATCTTCCGCATCCTAGTTTGCGCGGGATCCCCTTCAACGTCTCCAGTTTGTGCAGTAATGGTTCGAGAGTCAATACGTACAAGAGGGACGAGAGAGGACATCCTTGGCGACCGAGCGCATGATGTTGAATGGTTCCGAAAGGTGACCGTTAACTCTCACCACAGAGCAGATGTCGCTGTGCATGGCAGCGATCCAGCCTCTGAAGACGGGATCAAAGCCAGCCGCCCTCAGGACTGCCGCCAGATAACGATGGCCGACCCTATCGAAAGCTTTCGACTGATCTAAATTGATCAAAGACCCACCCATGTCAGGTTCCCTAGCTACCCTCTCCATGAGGTGGAGGTTGTCGTGAATGGATCTGTTTGGAATGTCGAATGTCTGCGCCTCTCCCACCAGACCACCAATGACAAACGCCAACCTCTTTGCTAGTACCTTGCCAAAATCTTGAACTCTGTGTTTAGCAGAGTTATGGGCCTGAAATTGTCTATGTTATCCCCGTTGTTCGGATCCTTTCTCACCAACGCCACTGCTCCTCGGCTCACAGAGCTGGGAATTCTCCCGTTCTGTTGCCAGTTGCAGTAGACGTCCGCCAAGAGGCCTCCGAACAAGTCTGGCATCTGTACGTACAGTTCATAGAGCAGACCATCCAAACCAGGCGATTTACTCCTTGTGTTGCAAGTCATTGCCTCCGGTACTTCACTGCTGTTATAATAATAATAATAATAATAATTGTTTCTACGTTTGGCACAAGGCCAACAAATTACCCAGTGCATTACTGGTACTTTATTTTATCGACCCCGTAAGGATGAAAGGCAAAGTTAACCTCGGCTGGATTTGAACTCAGAATGGCAAGGGCCGTAACTTTATGCGTCAAAGCATGGCGTCCGACCCTCTAACATTACTGCCAATCCACAATAATAATTGTTTCTTATATAGGCACAAGGCCAGCAATTTTGGCGGAAGGGAAAGTCGATTAAATAGACCCCAGTGCGTGACTGGTACTTTATTTTATCGACCCAGTAAGGATGAAAGGCAAAGTTAACCTCGGATGGATTTGAACTCAGAATGGCAAGGGCCGTAACTCTATGCGTCAAAGCATGGCGTCCGACCCTCTACCATTACTGCCAATACACAGTAATAATAATTGTTTCTACTTTTGGCACAAGGCCAGCAATTATCCTTTATTTTATCGACCTCGTAAGGATGAAAGGCAAAGTTAACCTCAGCGGGATTTGAACTCAGTCCGTAAAGGGACGTAACTGTGCTGCAGTAATAATAATAAGAAGTATTATCAGAAATACATTCCGGTATTTAGTTAGTTTGCTATAAGTTTTTATTCCACTGGGAACCTCTTATCTCCCTATTATTGACAAAGCAAACTACTTATCAAGTACTGGAGCGACTATACCCAACCTAAATACATAGATCTGTACCAATGATAGACTGAATTACAAGTTTCACACTTCCGATGTTGATGAAATATAACATCAGTCTAGTATATAACAGGCTATCTAACCTCCAAATGAATGGTGTTATTTTTAAAATCAATAATCTACTGATATTAATTTGATTGTGCACATTATGAACTATACACCTTCAAAATAGCTTGACCTTTGGTGTAAGGCACCAACCAAGAAGCCACTACATAATGAGTCTACTAGAGCTATAGCCACACAACACACCATAGTAATATATTACCCCACAAATCTCATATTAAACAGTTTATTCATTGATTCTTCCCTAGAAACTTAACTCATTGGAATCTTTCTTCATCCATAATTTACTTGCAAACATCAGAAACTAAATCTTCAGACTGAATATCAGCCACATTCATTTCACGAGATTGTGAAGTCTAATAAAGGTTATAGATACATCGTCTCACTCTTTGAATAAATTACAAAACTAAACAAAACAATACACAACCCCCGACAAAATTAAGCATTCTGATATTTATTAAAGCAAACGGAGATCTGACCACACACCAAGATTCATTCCACGATTGAAGTTATGTTGCCTCATTGACGCCCTTCTTTGGGCCATGATGTTATAAGCCTGGATCTCTGGTCTGAGACTAAGTACTGAAAATGACTTAAACTGCATCCTCTGTGCCAGGGGTCGACAACCTTTTGCCTCCAATGGTCGGATCGAGTATTAATGATGGATAGGGGACCGGACGAAGGACATAAAAGAATTTGTAATTGTATTTTTGCTGTCAAAGCGTTCACATCCGGTTGGTAGTGGACATTAGGTAGAGTGAATCAGAAGATTTGTGGAAGAATGTAACTGCGGGCCTTTTATTGTATTCGAAAGTCTAGTCCCTCATATTACAATAAAGTTAAATTTTAAATAAACAACTCATTGGGCATCAGTTCTCACGGGCTGGTCAAAATCCCTTTCCGGGCCGGGTCCGGCTCATGGGCCGTAGGTTGCCGACCCCTGCTCTATGCTATAAACACCTCTAAACTAAGGACTACAAAATACTGACTCACTTGTGATATGTAGACTTTTCAGTCCCATTTGGCGCAGAACAATGTCTCGTCTGGCATTTCATCATCTGTCAACTCATCGACTGTCCATCGTCGTCAGACGACTTATTTTCTTTCATTCGCTGTCCCTCATCTCGTCGTCTGTCTACACACTGCTTGTCAATTCGTCTGTTAATACATCGCAGGTCAATTTGTCTTCAGCACCCAGGTCAGAATGACATGTTTACCCATTAACCTAGAAAGGAACTAAAGCTAAATATTAAATTGATATATTTAAAAACATTATGAAGAGCACAAAAAACGAAAAACAACTGAGAAATAAAGTTAAGCATATTAAACGTCAGCTTATAAACAACTGCTTTCAAGAGATTAATATTTTCTATAGAAACGTAATTGTCCATTATATTTCTAATGCACCTGTTCACATCTCTCTATTTTTTCTTTCATTATTTTTCTGTCCCCGGATAATGGATTGCAATTTATTACTTGCACACATTTCTTCAGATTTTAATACGTTAGTGAGGTTCCGAATATGTGGATAACTTGTTCTCTCTACGATTTACCACGTATTAGAACTATTCTACGCTTCTAAACTATTAATAGAGCGTCAGACACCATGCTTTGCATGGAGTTATGGCCCTTTACGTTCTGAGTTCAAATCTCGCCGAGGTTAGCTTTGCCTTTCATCCTTACGAGATAGATAAAATAATGTACCAGTAATGCAATGGGATAATTGCTGACCTTGTGCCAAAAGTAGAAACAATTATTTGATCTAAAATCAAAAGAAACGTAGAATTGATCTGGTGACACTTTGGCCGATGACAAATATTCGTGATAGATATAGTCAAATAGTGTATCTTTTATGTCAGATCGAGTGCTTTGGTTATCAACATATTAACATAACTATGACCATCATTTGCCTTAACTAGAGTGGAAACAAATCTAGACTTATCACATGCTATCTACAACATCAGACCATAGATAGATAGAAATACGATTGACAAGATCCCAGATCTCATTCGTTTACCGAGTGGGGTGCAACTCGAAGAGAGGAACAAAAAGTTTCCATTGATCTTTCCATTGCTGATCCTACCAACCGGTAAAAACTCCTGGCAGAAAGAGTAACGTGAAATAAAGTTTCTTGCTCAAGGATATATCGCATCGTCCAATCCGGGAACGAAAGTCGCAACCTCACAATTGCGAATCTAATTCTCTAACCACTAAGCCATGCGCCTTCTCATCAAACAAACACTAATCATAATTCTACAACCAGCCCATTCGGCTCATGTCATAAATTAAAATCAAACAGGTCCATAAAAAACAATAGCCCTACCTTCCCATCAACGCAATAAACAACCTATTCCAATTACTATCATGGGTGCGACGGACGTCGCCAGACTACAGCTTAAGTATTACCCAATTTCTATATTATTATATTACTCTACAGTGGTGAATAGTGTTGTGTTATCGCACTATACGACCTGTTGAACCCTTGATGAGTAATTCATCTTTTAACCCCGTCATTTTCGTTTCTAACAAAACAAAAAACTCAGATATTTTGAGAAACGTTCATGCCAGATTGATTTAAAGTTGATGACGTCTAATTCGTTACCTTTTGTCAGGCAAGATTATCAGACACTCTTTAAATTCAGTTACTTTAACTTTCTTCATAAAGAATAAGCACCAGGTGATGTAAAATAATAGAAGATAAAGAAAGAATGAAAGAATAACTTCTCCTTCGCCATACACTACTGTGATCTTTAGCTGCGATAGCAAAGATAGATTTTCAGCTCCAAACGCAAGTTAATTATTTGTTTAAAACAAACATCTCTTATTAAAATATTGATTTATTTTCACCAGACACAAAGTCTCATCTTACCTTACGGATGGTGAAAAGCTAACGCCTTTCTGTACAGTACTGGCAACACTAAGTAAAGCAAAATGGCTTCAATTGAGTATTCGCTGTCGCTTTTAGCACTCGATACACATATAATTAAAACATCAATTCTGTTTTTGCTAAAAAATATCTTTTTAGATTTATGAATTTGTAAAAGCCTTATGGGTTTTAGAAGCACAACTGAATACTTACTGCTTATTAGTGGTAGATAAAAAACTAAAAGTCAAATACTAGTATCGTTTCTTTTTGTATATTACTTTCTTACTTAGGGTGGTGGATTGGCAGTATCGGTATAGAGTCGGACGCTATGCTTTGCAGAGTTACGGCCCTTTATGATCTGAGTTCAAATCCCGCCGAGGTTAACTTTGCCTTTCATCCATACGGGGTCGATAAAATAAAGTACCAGTCACGTACTGGGTCGATTTAATCGACTTTCCCTTCCCCCCAAATTGCCTGTCTTGTGCTTATATAAGAAACCATATTACTTTCTTACTTCTTTCTATCACTTTTTCTCTCCTTCTTTGAAAGGAATCAGTTGTGTTTAGACCTGAAGAAGGGATGGGCTCTGCCAGATAAAAAAATACCCAAGAACGCTCTATGACACCATAGATATATAGCTGATTTCTCACATTTGACTCTACAACACAGATTATTCCATTGACACAAATATTTTCTTCCCACATTATTCAATTGACTTTGAGTAACACGAAAATGTATGTGTAAAATATCCGTATCACTTTTTCTACAACTCATGTTATTCAACTGGGTTGCTTTTATACACTTTTCCAAAACCGCAGGAGACCCCTGACATTAATAGCTGGCGGCCAATAAAGCAGAGTCTCAGTTTCTGCAAGTCAAAGGTATATTCTTTGAATTTTTCTCATAAAAGCCCAACTCGCCAAACTAAATGGACATATATTTTCATAATTCCTCCTCTCTCTCTGTCTTTCACTTTCTCTCACTCTCTCTCTGTCTGTCTCTCCCCCTCTCTCTCTCTCCCTCTCTCTCCCTCTCTCTCTCTCTCTCTCTCTCTCTCTCTCTCTCTCTCTTATTTTCTTAAAACGTTCGATAAATATCTCGAGTATTAAATTTTTTTATCGCATAGCTGTAGATTTCTAACGCTAATTTCATTTTATAAAGTTTGAAAGGAACAACAGGTAACGACTGTCTGAAAGATGTATGTGACATTTGACACCAGCAGTTTCTTGTTATGAGTATCTCTCTCTTACAGGCAATTGGGGTATATATTGTCTGGCTTATAATAATGTGTTTGTTGTTTTGAATTGTCAGCGAATGCTATAGAAATGTTGTGGAATAAGGCTTGAGACTATTATAAATCTTTCATCCGTTGTTTGCAACTTCTCCCAATCCCCTAATGCATACTACCAAGCATGTCACGGTAAACATATCTGATTGTAGAAAACATTCTAGTATGGAATTCTGGTCCTGTCACAGTACCTATTATGGTATACAAATCACGTATTCACACATGTACGCATACAAAAACATGCACACATACTCACACACGCAGACATGAATACGCAGAGTTCGGCATGCATCATGCAGCCACAGTATTCGGCACGTTGCAAATTGCAGTTATCGAAGGTAATTTCTTTAGTAGAAACCCCGAGTCCAGAAGTACAAATGAAAATACCACATTACGAACAAAGACTTTGTTAGCACTCTGAGACAGGTTTTACTCGACACACGTTCAAACCATATCTTCTCGAGTGAGTAAATGTGAGCAAACGAGTTTATGGTTAATACTAAATATATATACATATGAATGTATATATAGTATATTTGACAATACACTGTATGCTTAATTAAAAACATTTTGAAGACCTTACGCTATTGTTTAAAAGTAGTAACTATGTCACATACTTCATTTTTCAACATAAAAAGGGAGATAAGCTGACAGATCTGTTTCATACTGTTGGTATTCATCAGAGCTTAGCACTCGCCTTTGTCTGTTAAAAATTATAGATGTTGGATTCTTATAGAATTCCAGTAATAATCAGGAACAGATTATACAGAGCGGCTGCCGGTCCAGCAAAAATTGAAAATAAGAATTGGTGCTCTGAAATAGCGATGTATATATGAATGTATATATAGTATAGCGTAAGGTTTTCAAAATGTTTTTAATTAAGCATACAGTGTATGTGAGTTGTGACCGATAGATAGTATTAGAAATTGGAAAGACCAATGGAAACATTAATTCCTCGGTCCGATTTGACGAAAGTCGATCGTTCCTTTTATATATATATATATCATGATCTCTCCCGTCGATGTCCGACGTATGAGTGTCCAACAAAAGTTAAATGTGAGAAAGTGAACTGATGTTGAACTACCCACAGAAAGTTTTGTTTTAACTGGTGAAGGCTTGTGTAGGACCAACCACACTTTTTTGGAACAGACAACACATATCTTCGGTGCAAATGTTTGCCACGGAAAATACAACGAGAACTCTCAGCTTTTTATGCGACGGAGTTTAACCTCTTTGCAAAAAAAAAAAAATCTATTTGGATGGCCGTTGATTCTGCAGAGTTCCTCCGCCCTTTGCCAGGTCTTGTATTTAATCCCGCATGTTGTCCAAATATCACCCTCCGCACCAATCAAGCTTGGAGGTAGATATATATATATATATATATATATATATATGGAGTATATATATATGGAGTATATATATATATATATATATATATATATATATATATATATATATATATATATATATATTAGTTTGACGCTTGAAAATGTAGGCAAAGAGTCTTAATGTTTCGGACATTAGTCCTTCACCAGAAGATAGAATGGGAGATAAAAGAAGAAATAGAAAGACAGCTGACAATAAGAAGAGGAAGAGAGGGAATTATATTAGATAGAAAGCAGCTACGTGTGTTTAGTCACCCAATTTGGTTATATATATATATATATATATATATATATATATATATATAACGAAGGAATATGGTAAGGAACCAGGTGGACCATAACGCACCAAAGTACTCAATAGTAGTAGAGTGGGTAATAGGAACGAGTAGGACCCCGACGGCTGAGCTCAAGCCGTTTCGACGGGTAATTCTGGACTAAATAAAAATTTATATTTTTTATATTTGAATAGCCGAGCTTCTCAGGGGGTAATTCCATATATGGTAAAAGTGATTGTCACAAGGATTGGTCAAAAGTTTGTTGATGAGACATAATAATTCTATCATGGCAATTTGTGGAGGAAAGGGGTAGCTGAACCTGCCAGTAGAAGAAAGAGGGAGAAGGGGTGGAGGAAACCAAGTCGTGGTGCGTTGATAGTGCCAACTACAGCTGGGCATGAGGTCAAAGAAGATACTAGGGGGGTGGGGGGAGGAAGTCGAAACAATAAGTAAAACAATATGGGGTAAATATATAGAGAAATACCGAGGGTGTTAAAAAACAATTAAATGTGAAAAAAAAAATTCTGGTTACTATAACCTAAGGACAGCTATCAAGTCTCTCACTGGTACTGCTAGACTAAAGAAAGGTTTACTAGGTGTGACGGAATTATAATGAGACCCTTTTAAGAGGTATAAGTAAACAACCGAATATATCTTACGGTGACGGGTCAACAAGTGGGGGCCAAAATACTAAAGAAACTACCACGAAATAATAATTCAGAGTCCCGAGACCAGTACGAAATAAAGGTTTCTACCCCAGGCACAAGGCCAGCAACCACCCAGTGCAAAAAACCCCCCAAACTAATACGAAATAATAATTCAGAATCCCGAAAAAGAAAACTAATACTATCTCTAAGGGTGCCGCCACGATACAAAAATGCTAGTGCAAACTACATAAATGCTCGTACAAAGTATATGTAAAATTTGATACGGAAAATTAATTCAGAACCCCCCCCCCCCCCCAAAAAAAAAATACTGATATACGAGAAATTAAAGCAAAGATACCACTAAGAAATATAGAAAGCACGGAAAAAGGGCAGCCATCGGATAAGAAGGCAAGTATCCGGGGTCTAACACATCTGCTATAAAAAGCGGCGTCGGCCAAATCTATCATAGAATAGGGGAAGGGGGTGGGGGTACTGAGGCTACAAAGGACCGAGGGGCTGCCTCGGTGGGCGAGAAAGTAAAAGGACGAGGACAAAGAAAGAGGACTGGGGTGGAAGGACTAGGGAGGGATGGGGGGAAGAAGGAAATATAGCGGAAGTGATAAAAAGATATAAAAGAACATCTTAGGTCTACCTTTGCAAGCAGGGGTTACCCATTACAAAATCGGTAAGTGGGGTGTTATAGCCCTAGTCTACCCCCTGGTCATTATGGGGTTTGAGGGCGTGGTAAGTCCTACGCAATCTGTGTTTACATGCAGTTACCAGTTCATCTTTCTTGTTTAGGAGTTGGTCCGTCGAAAACAACATTTGTAAAGTTTCCTCCGAGCATAAATTGCACGGACGGCGTCCTCCCGTGTAAGAGTTGGCTCTGGACAGTAAGCTCCAAGTGAGATCATAGGTAATATTGTTATCCTTGAGGTCCCATATGTGGTCCGAAAGTGTAGTGGCGTGGGTTTCGGAAGGTTTGTCTGTGTTGGTATAGCCGGGTCTTGAAGTCACATGCGGTTAATTTTATATAAGCTTTGTTGGAGGTGTCCGTCCTCACATTGCACTGGTAGATCACATTACGATCTCTGCATCTGTTGTCGAGGGGGCAAATGGATCTATCAGGACAGTTGCACCTCCTGGTCGGCTCTCCACTGCTATTTAGGTTATTTCTTCCATAGGGGTTGAGTTTTTTGTTGTTAGAGGAGACGATGTTTTGTGCAAAGTTTGGTGTGGTGCTGTAGGAGAGTTTGATGGTATTTTTGTTAATTATGTTGTGGTAGCGGTGTTGTAGTGGGAAGTGTTTTTCAATGAGCCCAAAGAAGATTTTTCCGATAGGAGTTGTCACCTCGGCGTTGTGGGGAGGATTAAACCATGTTACGTTACGTGAGCGGCGGTGTCGCCTGCTGGTTCCGCTAATGGAAGCTGGACAGTAGGATATTTCATCCCGGAAACCACTCCGCTTGAGGGCCTGATTGTAATAAGGCGCATGTTCTTCGAATATCTGCTCATTAGCTGACAAACGAGATATGCGGAGAGAGATGTTTTTAACCAGGTTATTGATGATGTTCCTAGGATGGTTTGACCGGCGGTGGATATAGTGCAGGTTGTCGTTAGGTTTCCTGTATGGGTAGTACAGACCATTATCGAGGTCAAGGGTAACGTCCAGGAAGTTTACTCGGGTCAGGTACGTTTGTAGGGTTATTTTAAATCCCCAGTCGCGGAAGAAGCTGATTAATTGTTTACGGACCCGATCTGTACTACTGGGATTGTACCCTTTAAGGGTAAGGAGCCCATCATCACGTATATCAGTATTTATTATTTTTTTTGGGGGGGGGGGGATTCTGAATTAATTTTCCGTATCAAATTTTACATATACTTTGTACAAGCATTTATGTAGTTTGCACTAGCATTTTTGTATCGTGGCAGCACCCTTAGAGATAGTATTAGTTTTCTTTTTCGGGATTCTGAATTATTATTTCGTATTAGTTTACTTTTTTTTTTTGCACTGTGTGGTTGCTGGCCTTGTGCCTGGGGTAGAAACCTCTATTTCGTACTGGTCTCGGGACTCTGAATTATTATTTCGTGGTAGTTTCTTTAGTATTTTGGCCCCCCACTTGTTGACCCGTCACTGTAAGATATATTCGGTTGTTTACTTATACCTCTTAAAAGGGTCTCATTATAATTCCGTCACACCTAGTAAACCTTTCTTTAGTCTAGCAGTACCAGTGAGAGACTTGATAGCTGTCCTTAGGTTATAGTAACCAGAATTTTTTTTTTTTCACATTTAATTGTTTTTTAACACCCTCGGTTTTTCTCTATATATTTACCCCATATTGTTTTACTTATTGTTTCGACCCCCCCCTAGTATCTTCTTTGACCTCATGCCCAGCTGTAGTTGACACTATCAACGCACTACGACTGGGTTTCCTCCACCCCCTCTCCCTCTTTCTTCTACTGGCAGGTTCAGCTACCCCTTCCCTCCACAAATTGCCATGATAGAATTATTATGTCTCAACAACAAACTTTTGACCAATTCTTGTAACAATCACTTTTACCATATATGGAATTACCCCCCTGAGAAGCTCGGCTATTCAAATGTAAAAAATCTAAATTTCTATTTAGTCCAGAATTACCCGTCGAAACGGCTTGAGCTCAGCCGTCGGGGTCCTACTCGTTCCTATATATATATATATATATAGATTTTGAGTATATGTTGGTTGTATACCAACACCTCAGTATGCAGGCTGGAGCACTCGACGAAGTGCGCAGGTTGGTTTGGTTACTCTGGAGTAATGTAAAATAAAGTTAAATAAAAAGTCAAATGTTTAAAATTTAGCTTCGTTTATTACTGCTATATATATTTCTGTGACAGCCATCTTTGGCTGTGACCTCTTCAGGCAGTCCGAATTAGTGTGGTATAGACAAGTACATATGTTGTTGAGGTGTATAATTTTGTCAATACTCTGATATTTCCAGTTCCTGGTTAGGTTGTTATTTCTCTGAGGAACTGCCTGAAGAGGTCTGCCTGAAGACTGGGCATATCAGAGTATTGACAAAATTATACACCTCAACAACATATGTAATTGTCTATACCACACTAATTCGGATTGCCGGAAGAGGTCACAGCCAAGGATGGCTGTCACTGAAATATATATAGCAGTAATAAACGAAGCTAAATTTTAAACATTTGACTTTTTATTTAATTTTATTTTATATATATATATTCAGTTTTTGTTGGATGGTTTAACTAATGCCTATATCTATTCATTCTGATTAGCAGAGCCAATGCAATTAACAAAAGCACTCGACGTTATGCGTATCATTCATCAAAGACGTAGCATCTCGTGGTTGATGCAGGGACAGAGTTATATACTTCAATCAAAACAGAAGGCCGGATTCCAATATATTTCTTATTTCTTTAATTTTTTTCACAATGACACAATACGTATGTCTATGACCGGCTTATGTCATCAGACCATGTCGCAGGACAATCGGCCACGTAATCACATGTAATGAATATAAAATATTTAATGGCTGTCACTGAAATATATATAGCACTGAAAACATATTTAATAGATTTAGTTCAGTAATCACTATTGGGTTGAAGCAAAATATAAAGAAAGGATTGATACGGAGGCCACCCGGCAAGCGTCGTAGTAACCGTGTATATTTATATATATATATATGTATATATATATGTATGTGCGCGTGAGTCTGTGTGATATCATGTATGTGTGAGTTTGTGTTTGTATACAACCTATTTTTCAGAGTGCGGCAAGAGAAAGATCAAGTTATACTTCAAAGTGTTTGAAATGGAAATGTGTATTCGTATATAACTATCTCTCAATAGCTCTTCATATACAATAGCCCCATAGGAGATCCATAGCCATTAGCTGTTAATAAGTCTATATTAGTTAATGTATTGATATAACTTGGGTTTTCTTTTTTTCTCCGCAAAATTCATACGGTAGCTGAATTTGCTGAACACGCAATTTGTTTGAAAAGGCATTCCAGATTTACGGTTCCCTATAAAATATACATCATGCTTAACGTTCATCGAACTATCAGAAATATGTTTATATGTATAATAGTTGACTTACATATATTCTCTTCGTTATGGAATTGAGAGAAGAAAAGCTAAATAAAAATTAAAGCTAACGGAAAAGAGAGAAAAAACAAAATATTGAGACGTAATTTTGTTGGTCAATATTTTTATCGCAGTTCCAATTGGGTAAGCTAAACATAATATTAGTTTATCAGTAAAACATAGGCATTATAATGGAGTTAGTTCGCAGTGATGACTGATGGTGGCATGGCAAGAAATGGTATGCTATAGTGGTAGCGGTGGTGGTGGTGGTTGGGGTTATGGGGATAATGTAATGTAGATTTATAGTGTAGGAATTCAAGTAATCAGCTTTGATGTAACTTCACCGATAATGAGAACTGCAGAATTCCCAAGAGTAATTATCTGAATGCATTTTTGATTTTAGTTGACAGTCAAGGACAAATTCGCTATTAGTTTTCCTAAACAGAATATCGATCGATGTTCGACAAATCGATGCCGACTAATAACTCCCTTTCTAATAACGCGGTATAAAATACGGATATCGGTATTTGAAGGCTTATTGATGAGAATGTAGCTGTGATTGTTGGCGATAGATGGATGAGTGTATAAATGAATGAATGGATGAATAAATCGACGGATCAGTAAAAGGGGTTAGGGTGACAATGACGCTAAATAATGGGCCGATGATAATGTAATATTTTGAAATGAACTGCTTCTTTTCTCTTTCTGTTTGATTCTTTAGTTATACGCACAGGCATTTTCTGATAGCAATGTGTGAAGGAAATAGGATTTGTATTAGAATAGGATATTTTACGCTTTTGCATGGAATTGATAGTTATTGGACGATGTATAGCACATATATGTATGTAGTATTGCATGTATTTTACCGATGTATATATATATATATATATATATATATATATATGTATAAATGTGTATAACTTTATCATATATATATATATATATATATATATATATATATATATATATATATAAATATATATATTATATATTATATATATATATACATATATAATATATATATATATATATATGTATATATATATATAATATATATATATGTATATATATATACATATATATATGTATATATATATACATATATATATGTATATATATATGTATGTATATATTATATCTATATATCTATATATATACATATATATATGTATATATATATGTATGTCCATATTATATCTATATATCTATATATGTAAATATATATATATATATAGATATATATACATACATATATATACATATGTATATATATATGTATATATATATATATATAAGTATGTACACGTACATACATATATGTATACAGACGTACGGTAGTATGTACATATATATACATACATGCACACATATATATATACGTATGGATTCATCGAACATTTATTATAATGCTCGGTGTGTTTGTAAACAAACATCCCGTATTAAGCCGTAGTGTCCAGCAACCATCGTTGCTCGTTTGTTCAACACTGACAAAGGAAGCTGTACTAGTTTCAAGCTTATTAGCTATCGTCAGCAACGTATACCTTCCTGCCAGATTGTTGAACGTATATACTTACCTTATGCATATTAACGGCTGAGTAGCCCAATTTGCATATCGAGTGGGTTAATCGGCCGGGTGCACCGAAAACGATGAACGGAAAAAAGGAAACGAAATTTCATTGCCCACTCTTAGTACAGCTGTTACTTAAATATAAGTATGTACACGTACATACTTATATGTATACAGACGTTTATCGTTTTCGGTGCACCCGGCTGATTAACCCATTCGATATGCAAATTGGGCTACTCAGCCGTTAATATGCATAAGGTAAGTATATACGTTCAACAATCTGGCAGGAAGGTATACGTTGCTGACGATAGCTAATAAGCTTGAAACTAGTAAAGCGTTCCTTTGTCAGTGTTGAACAAACGAGCAACGATGGTTGCTGGACACTACGGCTTAATACGGGATGTTTGTTTAAAAACACACCGATCATTATAATAAATGTTCGGTGAATCCATACGTACATATATATATATATGTGTGCATGTATGTATATATATGTACATACTACTGTACGTCTGTATACATATATGTATGTATGTGTACATACTTATATTTAAGTAACAGCCGTACTAAGAGTGGGAAATGAAATTTCGTTTCATTTTTTCCGTTTACATATATATACATATATATACATATATATATATATATACATATATATATATATATATATATATATATATATATATATATATATATATATACATATATATACATATATATATATATACATATATATATATATATATATATATATATACATATATATACATATATATATATATACATATATATATACATATATATATATATATATATATATATATATATATATATATATATATATATATATATATATATATATATATATATGTATATATATATATATATATGTATGTATATATATATATATATAATATATGTATATATGTATATATATATATATATATATATATATGTATGTATATATATCTATATATCTATATATATAAATCTATATATATAGATAGATATATATATACATATATATGCATATGTATATATATATATATATATATATATATATATATATATATATATATATATATGTATATATATACATATATATATATATATATATATTGTTATAATTTGGGAGGGTCATGTTGCCAATAAGAAACACACGCACCATAGCTTTCACTTCAATTTATTATAAATAAAATTTATAAATTTAGGAATTTATAAATTTCCGGTTGGTTGGTTGGTTCCACAACCAGACGATGGTTCATATATTGTCAAAGTTATTTCGTCACACATTCTGTAACCTCTTCAGTGACTGGGGATTCTTTTCTTTGTTTTTGTGCCTCTCCCTTGTTCTGTCCTACGCCATGTTGTTTTTGTGTGTGTTGTGTGCTTAGTTTGCGCATGTGTTACATCCGGGTGTCTGTGTGTGTTTATATTTGTTTATTTATTTGTTTATTTATTTGTTTATTTACATGTTACTGGTTGGTTGTTTGTTCTATGTGTGTGTGTGTTTTCATTTTGTCCTTAATTGTAAGTTGTGATGTTACTATTCCATTCATGCTTTCTATTTAATTTTGGTTGGAGTTCATTTATCTTTATTGCCTCTGTGATTTGTCTAAACATTAAACATTGCGTCTTTTCTGTGTGTAGATTCTATTTTTATTTCTATGTTCTCTAATTTACCCTTATGTTCTATTTTAGCATTTTGGTAGAGTACAAATGATTCTTTACTATATTGAAGCTCTCGCTAGTGTTCATTTATCCGTTCTCCTATACTACGAGCTGTCTCACCTATGTACACTATATTCTTATCTCTACATTGTCCTTCAGTCATCTTATGCTATATACTACATTTCTAGTTTTACAGTTAATATGGGGGCTTAGTTTACAGATTATACATTTCTTATCTATACAGGGAGGTCTTTGAAAAGGTATGTATTGCTAATAAGTGTTTTTATGTTTCAGAAGGACCCTAGATAAACATAAACTCAATATTAAGATAGTAGAAAGACCAGGTACCTCCATAAAAACACTTATTAGCAATACGCATATATATAGTCTATCAAAGTTCTTTCGTTGCACATCTGCAACATCGTCAGTGTTGCTATTATGTTTCCTCCCGTTGCATTGTATGCTTACGCCCCAGAGGGAAATTGGACGCTACCCCCGGAGGGAAATTAGCTAACCAGTGTAGAAATGCCCTGAGAAAGACCCACTTAAAGATTAAGGTGGTAGAAAAGCCAGGAACCACCATAAAATCCCTGA
>OZ024742.1:158605794-158633294 GCA_964016885.1 Eledone cirrhosa | reverse complement strand
AGTTTCCAGTAATATGAAGAAAAGTGACAGTTTTTGTTTCATTCGGAGGAATGGAAGCACAGCGTAAATTGCGGTTTCTCTCAGCACTTTTGCAACTTATAGGAAAAAGGGAAAATATTATCCTCATATCGGAGACTAGCACCAAAACATGCAATAGAATGAATACTAGTGCAATGCTGAAATCAGCTAAAGATCAGTTAAACTGGATGGCAGATTAATTTTACAAAACTATCCATCAAAGCACAAAGGCCAGAACCGAAAGTATAAAAGGTAAAGTTGACCTCCATGAGATTTGAACGCTGTACACATAGAACTGGAACAAATATCATACAGCATTTAGTCTTACTCTCTAATGAGTCCGACAGTTATCGACTTTACCAATATGCATTTTTAAGGTTTGATCTATTACTGAGTAATTCCATTCTTTTTACCAATAATTGTTTCTACTTTAGGCACAAGGCCAGCAATTATCCAGTGCATTACTGGTACTTTATTTTATCGACCCCGTAAGGATGAAAGGCAAGCTTTATTGTTTCCGTTGTTGTTTAACCCCATGTCAAAACTAATGGAGGAATCCTCTACACAAACGTTGGCGTAAACATTCCATTATTCTATTTAAATAAAGTACCAGTAACGTAATGGAGATCGATTTAATCGATTTTCCCCTTGCCCCAAATTACTGTTTACGTCTATTTACATGGCAGTATCGGTAGATGGTTGGACGCCGTGCTTTTCAGCATAGAGTTACGGCCCTTTACGGTCTGAGTTCAAATCCCGCCGAAGTCAACTTTGCCTTTTATCCTTACGGGATCGATAAAATAAAGCACCAGTAATTCACTGGGGAATTGATGGCCTTGTGCTAAAAGTAGAAACAATTATTCTATTTACAACTAGGACTTCATTTTACAGTGTATCCAATGTGTTTAATGAATCCTTTATTCTAGGTGTACTGATTTGAGGGATATTTGGATGATAATCTAGCAGGACGAAACCATTAAGTAGAACCAACTCTTGTTAGCTCATCCCACACATAGTGCGAGGTTATACGGAGTTTAAAGCAATATTTTACTGATTTCATACGCATAACGTATTAACAAATTTTTACCGCTTCCACGTAGTAACAAATGTCCTTTACAAAATATGTTCGTTGCTTCTAATATTTAGCATAATTCTAGAAAGTGGTTAATTTAGCTTCGAGAAATAGCTCTGACTTTGAATTACACATACAATTAATGTGCATGACAAATAGTTAAAATGCTTAAGATGAAGAAGAAGGAAAAGAAGAAGAAGAAGAAGGAGAAGAAGAAAAAGAAGAAGCAGAAGAAGAAAAAGAAGAAGAAAAAAGAAGAAATAGTTGTCCACTCTTTAAGACAAGCTGATGAGAACCCAATGGATTGGTGTCGACACAATTCCACAATTCTTAACACTTGCCTACATAATATACACAGTGTTAAACTTATACCATATGTAAAAGTTTTTGAATATATAAATATATATGTAGTTTGGTGACAACAACATCGCAATTAATCTTGCCTTGTCGTAGTTTAGTTACTACATCAAACCCCTTTATATATGGGGAATATTTAACATGACAAGGAAAATAAAATGTTGAATTTAAAAATAAAATACAAAAAATAGAATTTATCAGTTGCGCCTACTGGTCTTGTTAGATGTTTGTAAGTTATTGTTTATATTCAATATATTGTAGTAACGGTTATGTGTGTGTGTGTGTGTGTGTGTGTGTGTGTGTGTGTGTGTGTGTGTGTGTGTGTGTGTGTGTGTGTGTGTGTATGTGTATGTGTAATGATATATGCCCGGATAGTGTGGGAGGATGCTCTCTGGTGTGCAGAACATCAAGCACAAGTCACCTCATGGTCATTCCAAAATACGATGTTCACTCCGCGAGTAACCAGCACTGCCCTGATAGCATTGAGTAGGGAGATGGCTCAGAGAACAAGAATGCCAGAAGTCTCCACTGCTATAGCTTCAAAGATAAACTATGGGAAATTGAGCGATACCGCATCATATTGTGATATTTAGCTTGTATGGCAACGAAACGTGTGTCTGTCGCCGAATGTAACAGGTTGCCGCTGGAGAAAATGTCACTATATATTGCGTTCCAGATGAGGGTTTTATCACTTCAGAATGTAAAGATTGTCATGGCCTTTTGCTATCCCCTTGTCCAACCCGACCGGTTCGAGTTGCGAAAAGAAGACAGTGGCGTCCAACTCATGCTTAATGATTTCGTTGAGAGTGGTATCACATGAAGGCATGACTGTATGTGAAGGCCGAAAGCGTCAATAGGGGATGCGCAGTTAGATTTGTGTGGTTTCAGGAAAATAGCCATGCGTAGACTGTCGCTGTCCAGCTTAGTACCGGTTGATATCAAGGGTACAGCGTTCAATCAGACGACTCCGCTATATGGTTAGCGGGGGGGGGGGGGGAGAGCGGAAATATGTCAGTGCTGATAAATCCGGCATATAGAAATGTCCGAAGCGTTGTCACACTGTAGTCTACTGTCTTCCGTTGCTTCTAATGATAAGTGTTCCAGTTGTCGGAACAATGGAACAGGCGGCCCATGAAATCTATATGCATGAGGTTGAGAATGCCACAAACATGTATACCATTAATATAATTCTCAGGGAGACTCAATGAGACACAGGTGTGACACGGTCGACCTTCTGAATTTTATGCTAGCTGAATGAACTGGTGCAACGTGATTTTAAGTGTCTTGCTCAAGGATACAACGCACCGCTAGAAATCGAACTCACAACATCTTAAGTTAAATTAAATATACTATATGTACTCAACGTATATATAGTATATAGAATGTTTAACCATTTGATGTGATGTGTATCTATGCTTCACAGTCCTGACAATAAATAAGCCAAGTTATTACTATACCCGATGATGACTTAAGTGGGATAAATTAAAGCAACATTTGTAAAGGAACATAACAATTTGATTTGATTAAGATACATGTACACACATAATTATGGTGACAGGAATTAAGAACTTAGCATGTCATAGATTTCACTCTATTTTGACCAACTTAATATATGAATGCAAGTTTAAATACAAGCCTAACGTCTCAAACACACTTTGAAAGGTAAATACACTGTTACAAATGTATTCGATTTAATATTACAAGGGATGTTTGTGATTAGGAAACGTCAGAGCAAGCACGTACCGTGTATATACAAAGAGATGTATGAAATACGTCTAGTTTAGTAACTAATAAAACAAGCTTGTTAGAGCTGTATCATCTCTTTGTTCATTCAACTAAATATCCCCTGCTTAGAATATATTAAAGCACAACTAAAACGATTCCATAAATCTATTCTCTTCCCGTCACAAGTTTTGTAACCCCCATTTTCCGTACTAAAGTGCTCAAGTGTTGAATCTTTCAGAAAACCAATGCCTTTTTATAATTTTTCCTATAACTAACACCACACAATAATTCAAAAGAAACTAATCTCATAGAATAGAATTTCCCCTTTCGCTCAATATCTGATGACCTACAATGATTATATACACGGAGATAGTGTCTTTGAATAATTTCTAAAATCGGAAAGTATTGTATAAAACATAAAGAGAACTAAATAATGTTATATTAATACACTTTATTGCTTTTATATAATAGTTTATTCTATTGAAGTAGTATTAATTACAGGCACACAGAGAAGGACTTAATGCTAGATTCATTGCTATCTATTTGTACTATCCATAGAAGGGCGGTGGATTGGCAGTATCGGTAGAGATTCGGACACCATGCTTTGACGCATTTGCCATTCTGAGTTCTAATCCCGCCGAGGTTAACTTTGTCTTTCATCCTTACGGGGTCGATAAAATAAAGTACCAGTAATGCACTGGGTAATTGCTGGTCTTGTGCCAAATGTAGAAACAATTATCTATCCATAGAAGGAGCTGTGTTCGAAATTATTGGGTCTGACACCACCCGGGATATGTGTCTGATCCAAGGATATTTAAAAATAAATATGCTAGGAAATGATATAATTTCATACAGACAGAAACGAAATGTCTTAAAACTATTGAAAGAGCTAAGGATAAAGAAAAGTAATTTAGTTGACGTTTACTTTCCATTTTTCATCTGTGTACGAATCAGAAAATTCTGTCAAATTGAAAATTCCCCAAATCTGAGAAGACAAATTGTAGAAAAAAATTAAATGCTGTAAGGGTTGTGGATTGGTTGAATTAGTAGAGCTTTGGATGTTAAATGCCACTGCAGTGTGTGTTCTCAATCATTAAATTCCGTAGAGGTCAACTTTGCCATTCATCCTTACGGGGTAAATTTTACAAACTTTGCTTTTCCTTCAAATTCGCTGGTCTTGTGCTTAAATTAAAAATCAATATTTAAACATCTTCTATGCAACCTTTAGATTCTTTTAATTAACTTCTTTCGAAAACTCTCTTGTTCGAGGATAATTTATTCCATGTATTTATTCTATGAATTTATTCCATGTATTTATTCCATTTATTCCATGCATAGTTTATTCCATGTAGTTTATTACAGTGTACTCTGTATAGTATTTTACTAGTATATGCTTAATTGATACAAAAAGGGGTGAAGAGAACATACCGCTCTTGCAGAATAAGAAATTACAATTGGTATGTAAGAAAACAATAGTCTGAAAGATTCAGATACATCGATGTTCTTCTTGGGTGAAGGGAAAGTTGATGAAATCGACCCTTGATTGTTACTAGTACTTTATATCGATCCCGTAAGGAAAGCTAACTTCGGCGGGATTTGAACTCAATATATAAAGCATGTTGTCCGACGTTCTACCGATACTGCCAATTCACAGCCTATATCGCTAATAAATAATAATAAACACACAACCTTAATCACGCGATCAACAGATACTAGCTAAACAAATGTAATGCCATAAATTGTTTGTGATTTCAAATTCCACCATTTCTGGAATCAATAATCTAACTGCCTATCAAGCCCTGGAATCAAATATATCGATTATATAGAACATTAGTGACTTACAATTAAGATTAGTGCTTAAATTTGAGATCATTATCTTGAAAAAAAAAAACGCAGCCTCTGTCAACACGTCTGGAATATGCTGACAATAAAATTCATTATTTGACTGCAACACGTTGAAATTTTCCCATGTATTGTCAGATCCCACAGGAAAATTACTGATATGTATTCTACACGATATTTGTAGGAGATATGTCACGAATAGAAACCAATTTATATAACTTTCTTTGATCTAACCAAAGCTTCTGGCGCACTGAAACGAGAAGCTCTGTTAAACTCATTTACATATTGGTTATTTAGAGAAATTCATTAAAATCACATGGTTTCTACACATCGAACTGAAGTTATCTGTATTAAACAAGTGTACAAAGACTGAAAGAAAATTTCTGATATTCTACTAGTTGTGCAAATATTTGATTCACAGATAAAAAAAAAAAATACCCCCCCCCCCCCCCCAAAAAAAAAAAACAAAAAAAAAACAAAAAAAAAAAAACACACACACACACACACAAAATGTACAATATCTGTGTCAGTTGTTCCAAGCTGAACATAGAGAGTCTGCAAACTAATCTAAAATGGAATCATTCACATTGGCAACTGAAAAACTAGTTTCTGAACGTAAGACCTGATATTCCACTTTTCAAAATAGCAATCAGTACTTTAAATGTGAAATCAAAACACTTCCATTTTGCGAAGCGAATTCAACGTAGACAAAAAACCCAGCTAATTTGGAATACTAATTTAGGAACAAGGTCACCGAATTTGGGGTACTTGAAATGTTGATTAAATCAACCCCAGTACTTGATTCTTACTATTTTTATTGAAATCATATTGGTGAAAGGCAACATTGACTTCTGTGGGAATTGATCACAGCATGTAAATATCCAGAAGAAATATCGCAATGGTTTCTCTACCAGTTCTGCCAATCCACACTTCTAAGATTAACTAATAGTAATAAAAGTACAAAATAAACAAAAACAAAAAGATAAACAAGACACTGTATATATACATATATCACTTCATCGGATACCTCGTGTGCGTTGTGCACTTCTTATTATATATATATATATATATATATATATATATATATATATATATATATATATATATATATATACATATATATATATATATAAATATATATATCAAATTAAAATATAGTTAGAAACTCTACAATAGTCCTCTATGATCAAGGGAGCTCAAGGAAGAGAGATCGAAATCTTTATCAATCATACCAATGAGAGAAAGTACATAATAAATTGTTAGATAATAGGCGATAAAATACCACCCTGGTAAAGCACATAAAAACTACGGATGGAACGGTAAATACAAATTAATAAAATAATAATCAAAATGTACGAACATCCACTAAAACGATATAAACCCGGACATAAGATATGCGCTATATCCATATATATTGGCATAATATATAGACCCCCCCCCCCCCACACACGTATATATATTATGTTGCGCTATAAAAAATACGAAGAATCATGGTACACACAGGAGCATATCAACGGATATACCTGCCTCCTATGAGCCTCACGTACTAAAGAGAGGTGCCAACGAGAGGGAAGTGCACATCAGTTAGCACAGAGCGACTTGAATAAGCTATTAGGTCGCTAAAAATAGCAGTCATAGCAATATACATATTTCGATGGATCAGCTCTATCATCAGGTTATGATGTAAGACTTGGCAATTTCGTGTGTTATTTGCAGAATTATGTAAC
Organism: Eledone cirrhosa; assembly: GCA_964016885.1. NCBI lineage: Eukaryota > Metazoa > Mollusca > Cephalopoda > Octopoda > Eledonidae > Eledone > Eledone cirrhosa. The sequence goes on along the minus strand of OZ024742.1, from coordinate 158,626,553 downwards.
AGGAACTGAAACATAGAATGAAAGATAGGAGATAGAGAAAAAAATAGAAAATAGAATATTCGATTCGGGGACAACCTGCTAATATGGTGGTATATCGATGACACATGACCAAGACGCCACATAATGGGATGGAATCTGGGATCTAATGATTGCGAATAGAACTTCTTAAACATTCGACAATCCTGCGTCTATTGCGACACCCCATCGGCGCTTCTAATCTTTCAGTAAATTGAATCCTCAAATGAAATTCGGTTCCGTTTACTGAAGAAATCATGGTTTTCATGCACTTGCAAAAGTAATGCAAGATAAACACCATTGCTTCGTTTATGAATGTGTTGTATTTTAGCTAAGTAAGAAAGGAAACAAAACGAAACAAAAAAGAAAGAACCCAACTACAATTTTCGAGCACATTTAAAGTATATGAACCGAGTAAGTGAGTTAGTTTCTATTTCATGGTTGACAATATTTATATATCACTAATATCACTTAAGCTCTTGAGAAATGCATTAATGACACAACATCACAATTCTTCTTCTTTGGAAATATGTAAAAAGTCAATTGTGCTTAGATAAATAAAAAATATTTTGCAAAAACTTTTAAATTCATTATGGCATCGAAAATGTGATGTGACATTTAAATTCTTAATTTATATAATAAAATATGAATATATCTTAAATAGAGGTTTACATCAGTATTGAATTACATCTATGTTCATAGAAAACATTGTACATTAACAAAGTAGACCGAATAAAACTGAAACACCGATTGAAAAGACAAGAAAAGGGACATTAGATTTTCGTATTTCGTTTTTATATTCATAAAAATATGGGGTCTATTGGTTATAGTTTTCTTATAGAATTTCAGAGTAAACTGAAGTTATAAATGGCTATTTTTACTCGTATATCGTCTATGCAAATATATTTTGTATAAAAATAAAAGTTGAGATATTTCTTTTCAATGATATAAACTAATGGAATTATCAATGGAGGAAACTATAAAACAATATGCTTTATATGATGCACCATAGACCAGTTTATGTTTTGGTATTAAGCCATAATACACACATCGTTATACTATATATACATATATGTATATATATATATGTATATATATATATATATATATATATATATATATATATATATATATATATATATATATATATATATATATATATATATATATACACTTGATATGTGCTAATATAGACATCGATTTATAATGCATAAAATAATATCGGCTCACATACACCAATATACATAAAACATATATATGGATATTTATATATATTCACAAATATGTTTGTGTATGTATGCATATATATATATATATATACAAACATATAGACACACACACAAACAGACATATACGTGCCCAAACACACACACACACACACACACACACACACACACACACACACACACACACACACACATATATATATATATATACTTACATATACCTATACATAGTGTTTTGTTTTGAATGGCGTACTATGATGCGTAGTATCTTTGATGTTATGAGTCAAAATAGCAATAATATACCCGATATTATTGTCAATATACTTGCCACGCTTTTCTTTAGATTAGATCTAGTGACTATGGCTTTTCGATTTATTATCAATAAACAATCAGTTCAAAGAAGTTACAGCCAATGGGTCTAAACAGAAGTGTTAGATTGACTATTGAATTTTGGGGGAAAAAAACAACAAAACACCTCACAAAAAACAACAAAAACAATAAAAATATAACAATATTAAAAACAAATAAGTAGATATAAAATGAAACGGAATAATATCGCAACAAAAAAACAACAACATAAAACACCACAAAAATACTATATAAACAAACTGACAGACTACCAAATAAATTGGAACTTCTGGTCGTTTTCGAATTGTCACGTCCGATCTAACGTATAGTTAATGTGGTAAAAGTTAGTATCTAGTTAGGCATACTGGTTTATAGTGTGGTATCTACTAATGCAACAAGCGCTGTCGAATATGAGGCAAGAATCCGGGGCAAGTTTTGTACAAAATGAAAACATTATATACATAAATATACATAAAGGGCAATGGATTGGCAGTATCGGTGGAGGGTCGGACGCTATTCTTTGCATCATAGAGTTACGGCACTTTACGGTATGAGTTCAAATCCTGCCAAGATTAACTTTGCCGTTTATCCTTACGGGGTCGATAAAATAAAATACCAGTAATGCACTGGATTAATTGCTGGCCTTGTGCCAAAAGTGGAAACAATGATATACAGTATGAGGGCAACAGAGACTACGTAAAAGTGGATATAAATTTAGACATGTAAACATGCCGAATTTAAGAATTACCATTTAAATTGAAAAATGATAAATATATTGAATATATCTTAAAAACTGTTGGAGTTCTCATCAGAATATATTTTATTCAATCTTGCCTGTGGTCTCTCAAAAGTTACCTCCCTTCACTTGAGGACTCTACGCCCATGACTCACCTAGGAAGAAGTGGAGGAAGATGATGATGAAGAAGAAGAAGAAGAAGAAGAAGAAGAAGAAGAAGAAGAAGAAGAAGAAGAACCTTCTGTGACATTATTATTTAAGGGCGGTGGATTAGCAGAATCGGTAGAGCGTGGGACAAAAATGTTTAGCGGTATACTGTTACTGCGTTTTACGTTCTGAGTTCAAATCCTGCCGAGGTTAGCTTTGCGTTTCATCCTTACGGGTTCGATAAAATAAAGTACCAGTAACACACTGGATTATTTCCCCTTAAAATTGCTGGCCTTGTGCCTAAAACAGAAACCCTCATTTAAGGACATTTGTGAAGTTATTCTCCAAAGACGAGGTTCATAATGTGATTTTGCTTTTCATTAGAATTATTGTAACTGAAGGGTTAAGCTATTTTAAAAGAGATATCATATATTTTATGGCGAACGGGGACTAAGATATATTATCGTTTAACTCTCTTATATGTTTAATACAAACGGCCCTTTAAATACTTAACCCATTTGATACCATCCCGTCTAGGGCTCTATGAAAGCAAACCACTAATTTTACAGGGTTGTTTTTTAAATTAATATCTGCCAACATAATTTGTTATGAGAATATTTGTTATGATATAAATAGCAACTAAACAAACAATTAATGATGTTGTAAATCACTACAAATTCTTTATGAATTAATGAAAATACAGCGTATTTGATTATTAATAAGGTAACGAAAGGGTTAAAGACCAAATTTAGAGATTCCTTGCTAAAAGAATGAATTTGTTAATGTTTACAGTTAGACGGTCCATTTCACACCCTATGTCACGCTGAATTTTACTGATAATGATGTTAAGGGTATATGTGCTTGTGGAATGCACACTCGCTTGCACATTAATTTCATAAGCAAATTATCCCATTGATCAAACAGCTGGACCACACATCGTCGAAACCGACGGAAGTCCATTATGCAGGTAACTCGGGTTTATACAGTATAAAAATGACAAAACCAGGTCATATGATTTCTATGCTAAATGGCCTGTTAAACGGGGCCATATAGATTAAAATCCTCTTTATAAAAACACTTTATAAATACACATGCAATGGTTTGAACTCCAGCCCTAGAAGCTACCAGTTCAATACCGTATCCACACAAGTATTTCACGTCTACACTAAATCCTAAGTATACACACTTATTTCTCAGTAGCTTGTGTTCGTTTAGTTCCTTATCAATCCTGCTCGAAGAGCCTTTTTATCAACAGAATCCCAGCCGTGACGAGCATGTCAATTTAGAGTTATCATGGACTACTCATGTATATTACTCTTTTTAAAAAATATATTCTAGCATGTGTTATTTGAGTGATATTTGGCTTCTATGTTTATTAGATTAAGCGGCCACACAAACGCCCAGTCGATGATATGATTCACAATGATTTAGTCTATAAAATAGTCTACATGAAGAAGGAACACGTACAGACGTAATTGACAGGTGTTTCATTAGCTGGTTGTACAGTAATTAAATCAGTAACCTCTCTTCTAATTAACAATACACAAGAGAAACTATCACACTTCCTACAAATATTACACATTACGATAACTAATACGCTTTCTTCGAATTCAATTATTATACATATAACTCTGTTTCCACGAGAAATATTGGGTTTTTCTTTACAAGGACCAGCCAATCACATTGCTGTTCATTGCGTTGGATTGGCAGTATCGGTAGAGGGTCGGACGCCATGCTTTCCAGCATAGAGTTACGGCCCTTGCCATTCTGAGTTCAAATCCCGCCGAGGTTAACTTTGCCTTTCATCCTTACGGGGTCGATAAAATAAAGTACCAGTAATGTACTGGGTAATTTCTGGCCTTGTGCCAATAGTAGAAACAATTAAGTAGATTGGCAGTATCGGTAGAGGGTCTGACGTCATGCTTTGCGGCATACAGTTACTGCCCTTTACGGTCTGAGTTCAAATTCCGCTGAAGTTAACATTGCCTTTCATCCTTACGGGGTCGATAAAATAAAGTACCAGTAATACACTGGAATTATTGCTGGCCTTGTGCCTATAGTAGAAATCATTATTAAACGAAAATCAGATCCGATAAATTGCCCTCCCTAAACAAATCAGAAAATACTAAAAACATGTAGAAAGGCAAACAAATTTAGAATAAAGCACCCATCCCCATTATCTAATTACTTTCTTCACAAATCATCATTAGACAGCTGCTTATTATTCTGTGACATATAACAGATTGTGTGGTAGTGTTTTGTCCTGATATCCCATGTCTCAAACATATATACATATAAACATATGTACACACTTTTATAAATACGCACACACACACACACAGACATATTCACACGTACACACACATACATACACATTCTAACATCCACGTGCTCAAATCTACATGCAAAAACATATGTACATACACACACGTGCACAGATATAGAGGCACACACACACAAGAACACACGTTCACATACTTTTAAACAAAAGTACACATAAACATACTCACTAGTACACGCGCACTCACATGCACGTCACACACCTTCATTTTACTTTTTCGATTTTGAGGCAACAAAAGCGTCACTCTGAAGTCAACCCTCCCAGAAAATCTCCCTAATACCACACGTTACAGTATTACATTATGAAGTCATAACATAGTCTTAGACTAGGGCTGAAAACAAACGACTGTGTGATCACGAATGGACACATTTACTTAAAGGTTTGTTCAATCATGGGTGAGATTTGGAGATAAACAATAACTTTCCCCGTTTCCCTCTCATAGTTAAAATAACAGAGTGGATTAAATAGTGTATGCATTTTTGGATAAACTAATTTACCCTCATCACCATTGAGATATAGATACAAATTACCACTATAGAAGGCGATTGATTTGGCAGAGTCGTTTGAGCGTTGGATATTTGTTGTATGTCTCTGCGTTCTAAATTTAAATATCGTTGAGCTCCGCTGTACCTGTTGCCTTTTATATGACGATGACGATAAAGAAAGTACCAGTACTGGTGCAGCACTCTCACCTTCCAGCTGCTACAACAAGGACGTTCCACTAAATTGATTACATAAGCAGTAAAACTCCATCCGTGAAAGTATGGTAAATCCTTAGTGAAATCATGGAGAATAGTAACACGTCACACGGCTCTAATTTTTACAACTGGAGGGTATCATAGTTAGAGCTAATTGGCGAGTGAGTTCTATCTATGAATTGTTCCTTTTCTCCGTTAATAATTTATATTATTAATACTTTGGGAAACAACAAGGGCATCATAATTTCCTCCTTTTTTCTTTCTTTAAATGAACATGTGTACAGTTTAAATGGCCTTTGTTGCAGTTCTACTAGCTTGGTTTCGAATTTCACAACGTATCTATTTCTGGTGTGACCTTGCGTGATATGATATCCATCTGGTCAAAGTTTATCACACTTAACTCTAAGAAATTAGTTAAATTCAGTCGTATCCTCCGTTCTGAATACAACGATGACTACCTATGCGGCAATTTCTAATTGAAGTGTCTTCTATTGAGACAAAGTTATTCATTCTAAGATAAAAGATAACAATATATCCTCGTGACTAATTTCCTCTTATGTATCGAGTAAATATTAGCCTTGCATAACGGAGAAATTGATTTGTGAACCAATAGCCTCCTCCTGTTAAAAACACAAGGCAAGTCACAAATAGCAATTTATCTCAAGACGTATTAGCCAATTATATGTCACTTTAGTTTGTTCCAGCCATTATTTACCTATTTGATTTATTAGTGACTTAAAATGGTATTATCACAGTCGGGTCAGCTTTGCGTTAACCCCGGATCAAACCATAAGATTAAACCGAGCAAGTTTTAGTGATAAAATGCTTGATTAATCGATCCTAAATGAAGTCTGAGAGAAATAACAACCATCTTTCTATCTTTCTCTCTGTTTCTCCACTTCTGTCTCTAATTCTGAAATTTTATTTATTGATGTTTTAAACAATGAAACGATGAAATGTGAATGATAAATTATTTCGTTTAATTTATGTACGTCATTAATATATTGAACCTAGATATAATGACTCACGTTAAGCTACCATTTTTAGCCACTGTTATTTAAAACATATTTTCTTAAATCTCACTTAGGATTTATTGGCCCGTTACATTTGCAAAGAAGATTGCACTGTTATATATATTTTTGGCTTCGTATGAAAAAATGGCTTAAACTTTATATGAATAGAGATGGAGTTTCCAAATATATTTATACTTAGGGTTAATGATATGAGTTGAATATACTTAGAGCCTTTTACAATCCGAGTTCAAATCACACGACTAACAACCTTGCTTTTTTACCTTAATATGTAACCATCAAGTACTGAGGTAAATGTAACAGTATATAACCTCTCCCCCCAAAAGATGTATAGCCTTGTGACTAATTAAAAATCTATTTTACGAGCTGTTGTGTAAATCTTTCCTCAAGTTCAAGTTTGTGTGTACCTTAATATAATTTGTTCAGGGGCTATAAAAGTATTCGTGACTGAACAATAAATAAATTCTTTCTGAGGCGATGAAAGTAATCATCTTTACCAAAACTTCAGGTATCGATAACGTTCAAATGCTGCTGTCATTCAGGTGTCGATAATTTTGATTTCCGCACGCAAAATTGTCAGACAACTGTGTTATCAAAGCCGGTAATATATTTCCGTGATAACTTTCTCGGGTGTATAATGATATTTCCAGCGAAATACCTTGGACACAGACAGCACATTACGTCATTGTTTTAAATGTAAACTACCAGCGAGGATGGTAACATCATAGATGGAATTTAATGAACCTTATTTATATAGTTAGCACCAGTGACGATTGCGAATATATCGTAAAATAGACTAGACAACAATTTTGACGATTAGTATTCTAGCTAATCGATCAAAGAAATAGCTCGCTCATTGAATTAATGTGGAAGTGGTAGAGAGTCAGAATACACACTACACCACATTTTATCTGACTCTCTAATGAGAGTGAATTCATGCTTTAGTAACGTTGCTACACATTTATGTAAGTTAAATATTTTTTTCATTTGTCTGGAGTAGATATAAATATTTTCAAGTACTGGAATCAAATTTTCTCGCATACTTTGTTTCAGCGAATTGGTAGAGTCATTAGGGTGTCAAATTAAAGCTGATTTGGTATTTGTTCTGACTCGCTGTTCTCTGAGTCCAAATCTTGTTGAGGCCAGCTTCGCCTTTCATTCTTTGAATAAATTGCCAATTTAGTACTGAGGCTTTTATTCCTTTATGCTTCACATTCTTAGGAATAAATCGGCTGTGTTGAGATCTGGAGTGGGATGGGAGTTCTGCCAGGTTTTAAAAATACCCAAGACGGTCACCCTACGAGTCCATGAATAGTTAAAGGCACTTACCATCAACTATTAAGCAGCAGAGTAAATTTGACAGGAGCCTTCTTTAGCTATTACTGTTGAGTTCAACGTGTCTTGTTGGTGCATTTAAAAAAGGAATTAGATCTTAAGCCATTCTTCTTTAATCACTCTATTGCTGAAATGTCAAGTATTTGACACAATCGTCTGACAAAAAGATAGAGCGACACATGCACGGGAAATCATATTAACAGAATACTAGATCGGGAAAATAACAAAATACCTAAGGACTTAAGCTTTGTACCTACAGGTATATCCAATCTGTTACTCGTCCTTCCTTATAGAATTGAATGTTACATCGCATCTATCAATCAATCAGAAGAAAAAAAATTAAAAACAAATCAATAAATATTACTTAAGTTATATAAGCTGCTGCATAATGATAGATGGAAAAGATTTTTGTGGCTGAACTCTATAAAGCACTGTAATCATAAAACGTGCAACATCTATCTATCTATCTATCTATCTATCTATCTATCTATCTATCTATCTATCTATCTATCTATCTATCTATCTATCTATCTATCTATATATCTATCTATCTATCTATCCTTCTGTGTCTCTTTCTCTACACACATGCACACACACACACATATATATATATATATATATATATATATATATATATATATATATATATATATATATATATATATATATATATATATATATATGTACGTATACATATGTTTATACAAATAGTGGTATACATACTTACATATATATATGTGTGTGTGTGCACGTGTGTATGTATATGTTTATACATATATCCCTAAAAATTGGAGGAGATTGAACAGTGAAAAGAAAAGAGGCAACACAACAATATATTAAAACTGGAATATCACAAGGAGCAGCTGTCAAAAAATATGACAACGAAGACAAAAGAAGAAAAAAATAATAATAAAAAAATTGCATAACAGCAATAGTTCCATTGTGGAGATTATGTTAAAGTATATGGAAATAGATTTATGTTCAGCTTAACGGATTAAAGCGATGTAGGCTGTTCATGATGATGGTGCTATTTCTATAAATCTCTGAAATAAAAAGTAAAGTACAATAAAAGAACTTTCTCCACTCAGTTAACTATCGACAGGTAAAAAGTAAAGGAGAAAATACAAAAATAAATGTCGTACTGAATTTACCCAAATATATGTATATAGTGGTGTGTTGGAGGTGTATTTCTGTAAGTGTGTTTGAATTTGCGGTGTCAGTGTGTGCAGGTGAGAGCTTTTGTAAAGGTTGGTGGATAACCAGCTAACTATATTGTATACAATGTGCAAATGTATCTTAGAATGCATATATTTATTTATCTACCTATCTATCTATAACAATTCTTATTCTTATACATACACACAAATACACACACACACATATATATATATATATATAGATATGTATTTTGTCAAGTGTCTATAAATGTATATATGTATATATGTATATGCATATATATATATATGTATATATATATATATATATATATATATACATATATACATATATATATATACATTCATACATGCATACACACACACACACATATATATATACACACATATATATATGTATATACATATATATATATATATATATATATATATATATATATATATATATATATATATATATATATTTATTTATTTATCTATTTATTTATATATGTCTATACATATACATGCACACGAACACACAGTAAGTAATCCTCCAAAGCGGGCGTTGGGGGTGCATATTTAAAATGCTGATGACGTCCTTGAATTAAGTTTTCTGAAACAGCAAAATGAAGAAATCTGAAAGATTGGGCGACATATAGCAAGATTTAATAGGCTTCCTTGACAGCAATATAAGCAGCAGGGGAGATTATAGAAAAATAAGAAGTACAAAAGAAAAATGAAATTCTCCTGGGTAAATCAAAAAGTAAATAAACATATAAACAACTTTAAAATATTAATAAATAATGAACGAAAATATCAAAATAGATAAGACAAATTATATGCCAAGTTCATGTCTCCAAGTATGAGTAAGATGGGTTTATGGCCATGTATGTGTACATGTATTTCTAGTTTTATTATTTCACAAATGTCCACCAACAGAGAGAGACAGAGCCGGTTTCTAACAAAGACACAATACATTTTATTTGAATTTAGACAACATTAACTAGGTAAATACATATGTATTCGACACAATCAGAAGATAAGCAGGCGACATCGGACTTTGAAAGAAATATATGCTGGCCTCCCATGCGTATCTGTCGTTGTACGTAAAAGGAGAGTAAGATTTGCTGGCCACTGCCATTGTGTCACCTATGAGGCGGTGACCCCATTTGTGCTTTGGAAGCCACAAGCAGTCACTAATAACAGAGGGTGCAGGCACTCCTCTCCCGTGATCAACTCCAGAGATTCTGGTATTGAAATCCAGGATTTAGTAGCGGCAATGAACAACAGACCCACGTGGAGATCAATTGTTGAGTCCGCCGGATGATGATGATGTCTATATGTGTTTGTGTATGTGTGTGAGAGCGTCTGTTTGTGTATGTGTGTGGGTGTGCTTCTGTGTGTGTGTATGTGTGTGCAATTATGGATGTTATTGCATGAGTGGATCTGTATGTGTGCTTGTGTGTATGTGTGTATGTGTGTGCAATTATGGATGTTATTGCATGAGTGGATCTGTATGTTTTAAGTTATATGCGTACATGTGCACATGTTTCTGAGTCTATATAAGTGTATACACAGCTAACATGTAGAATTTCTGAAATCATTTACATATTTTTACAGTCGCATTAATGGACTGTACTTGCGACTTTCTAACTAACATTGGTCTTTCTGGTTCTGTGAAATAAGCTTCTCAGGATTTGTACTGAGGCAGTTAGTAACGTATCCCAGAGACCCAGTGATGATAGGTATAAATCTAAAGGTACATCCAGGGTGGAGTATCAGCAGATTTCTCTTTAGTTCAGCAAAATGTTCTCTTTTTCACTGAAATATAGCATTATATTGATATCTGGTGAGCAGCTGACTTCCACTACTCGGTATACCTTCTCGGTCCTCACTATGTCTGGTTTGTTGTGTTTTCATTTGATAGTTTTGACTGTAACATTCCAGCAGTACTTTTTCATATTATGTATATATGTATATATATTATGTATATATATATATATATATATATATATATATATATATATATATATATATATATATATATATATATATATATATATAATGTATGTATATATATATATATATATATATATATATATATAATGTATATATATATATATATATATATATATATGTATATATATATATATATATATATATATGTATATATATATATATATATATATATATATATATATATATATTGGAATAAATGCTCTGAAATAGCGATATATATGTGAATATAGACATAGAATATTCGAAAATATTCTGTATGTTTATAATAAACATTTTGAAGACCTAATCGCTATAGAATAGAATACGTCACGTATTACAATTAGATTCTCGATAAAAGCAAGGGAAGTAATCTACGCGTTTCATTCTTGTTAGAAATCATCAGGACTACATATCCAGTGCTTTTATCGAGAATGACACAGCTAGAGACTTATAGAATACTTAGCTGTGTACAGGAACTGGTTTGAAAGAGCGGTTGCCGGTCCGGCAGAAATTAGAAATTGGAATAAATGCTCTGAAATAGCGATATATATGTGAATATAGACATAGAATATTCGAAAATATTCTGTATGTTTATAATAAACATTTTGAAGACCTAATCGCTATAGAATAGAATACGTCACGTATTACAATTAGATTCTCGATAAAAGCAAGGGAAGTAATCTACGCGTTTCATTCTTGTTAGAAATCATCAGGACTACATATCCAGTGCTTTTATCGAGAATGACACAGCTAGAGACTTATAGAATACTTAGCTCTGTACAGGAACTGGTTTGAAAGAGCGGTTGCCGGTCCGGCAGAAATTAGAAATTGGAATAAATGCTCTGAAATAGCGATATATATGTGAATATAGACATAGAATATTCGAAAATATTCTGTATGTTTATAATAAACATTTTGAAGACCTAATCGCTATAGAATAGAATACGTCACGTATTACAATTAGATTCTCGATAAAAGCAAGGGAAGTAATCTACGCGTTTCATTCTTGTTAGAAATCATCAGGACTACATATCCAGTGCTTTTATCGAGAATGACACAGCTAGAGACTTATAGAATACTTAGCTGTGTACAGGAACTGGTTTGAAAGAGCGGTTGCCGGTCCGGCAGAAATTAGAAATTGGAATAAATGCTCTGAAATAGCGATATATATGTGAATATAGACATAGAATATTCGAAAATATTCTGTATGTTTATAATAAACATTTTGAAGACCTAATCGCTATAGAATAGAATACGTCACGTATTACAATTAGATTCTCGATAAAAGCAAGGGAAGTAATCTACGCGTTTCATTCTTGTTAGAAATCATCAGGACTACATATCCAGTGCTTTTATCGAGAATGACACAGCTAGAGACTTATAGAATACTTAGCTGTGTACAGGAACTGGTTTGAAAGAGCGGTTGCCGGTCCGGCAGAAATTAGAAATTGGAATAAATGCTCTGAAATAGCGATATATATGTGAATATAGACATAGAATATTCGAAAATATTCTGTATGTTTATAATAAACATTTTGAAGACCTAATCGCTATAGAATAGAATACGTCACGTATTACAATTAGATTCTCGATAAAAGCAAGGGAAGTAATCTACGCGTTTCATTCTTGTTAGAAATCATCAGGACTACATATCCAGTGCTTTTATCGAGAATGACACAGCTAGAGACTTATAGAATACTTAGCTGTGTACAGGAACTGGTTTGAAAGAGCGGTTGCCGGTCCGGCAGAAATTAGAAATTGGAATAAATGCTCTGAAATAGCGATATATATGTGAATATAGACATAGAATATTCGAAAATATTCTGTATGTTTATAATAAACATTTTGAAGACCTAATCGCTATAGAATAGAATACGTCACGTATTACAATTAGATTCTCGATAAAAGCAAGGGAAGTAATCTACGCGTTTCATTCTTGTTAGAAATCATCAGGACTACATATCCAGTGCTTTTATCGAGAATGACACAGCTAGAGACTTATAGAATACTTAGCTGTGTACAGGAACTGGTTTGAAAGAGCGGTTGCCGGTCCGGCAGAAATTAGAAATTGGAATAAATGCTCTGAAATAGCGATATATATGTGAATATAGACATAGAATATTCGAAAATATTCTGTATGTTTATAATAAACATTTTGAAGACCTAATCGCTATAGAATAGAATACGTCACGTATTACAATTAGATTCTCGATAAAAGCAAGGGAAGTAATCTACGCGTTTCATTCTTGTTAGAAATCATCAGGACTACATATCCAGTGCTTTTATCGAGAATGACACAGCTAGAGACTTATAGAATACTTAGCTCTGTACAGGAACTGGTTTGAAAGAGCGGTTGCCGGTCCGGCAGAAATTAGAAATTGGAATAAATGCTCTGAAATAGCGATATATATGTGAATATAGACATAGAATATTCGAAAATATTCTGTATGTTTATAATAAACATTTTGAAGACCTAATCGCTATAGAATAGAATACGTCACGTATTACAATTAGATTCTCGATAAAAGCAAGGGAAGTAATCTACGCGTTTCATTCTTGTTAGAAATCATCAGGACTACATATCCAGTGCTTTTATCGAGAATGACACAGCTAGAGACTTATAGAATACTTAGCTGTGTACAGGAACTGGTTTGAAAGAGCGGTTGCCGGTCCGGCAGAAATTAGAAATTGGAATAAATGCTCTGAAATAGCGATATATATGTGAATATAGACATAGAATATTCGAAAATATTCTGTATGTTTATAATAAACATTTTGAAGACCTAATCGCTATAGAATAGAATACGTCACGTATTACAATTAGATTCTCGATAAAAGCAAGGGAAGTAATCTACGCGTTTCATTCTTGTTAGAAATCATCAGGACTACATATCCAGTGCTTTTATCGAGAATGACACAGCTAGAGACTTATAGAATACTTAGCTGTGTACAGGAACTGGTTTGAAAGAGCGGTTGCCGGTCCGGCAGAAATTAGAAATTGGAATAAATGCTCTGAAATAGCGATATATATGTGAATATAGACATAGAATATTCGAAAATATTCTGTATGTTTATAATAAACATTTTGAAGACCTAATCGCTATAGAATAGAATACGTCACGTATTACAATTAGATTCTCGATAAAAGCAAGGGAAGTAATCTACGCGTTTCATTCTTGTTAGAAATCATCAGGACTACATATCCAGTGCTTTTATCGAGAATGACACAGCTAGAGACTTATAGAATACTTAGCTGTGTACAGGAACTGGTTTGAAAGAGCGGTTGCCGGTCCGGCAGAAATTAGAAATTGGAATAAATGCTCTGAAATAGCGATATATATGTGAATATAGACATAGAATATTCGAAAATATTCTGTATGTTTATAATAAACATTTTGAAGACCTAATCGCTATAGAATAGAATACGTCACGTATTACAATTAGATTCTCGATAAAAGCAAGGGAAGTAATCTACGCGTTTCATTCTTGTTAGAAATCATCAGGACTACATATCCAGTGCTTTTATCGAGAATGACACAGCTAGAGACTTATAGAATACTTAGCTGTGTACAGGAACTGGTTTGAAAGAGCGGTTGCCGGTCCGGCAGAAATTAGAAATTGGAATAAATGCTCTGAAATAGCGATATATATGTGAATATAGACATAGAATATTCGAAAATATTCTGTATGTTTATAATAAACATTTTGAAGACCTAATCGCTATAGAATAGAATACGTCACGTATTACAATTAGATTCTCGATAAAAGCAAGGGAAGTAATCTACGCGTTTCATTCTTGTTAGAAATCATCAGGACTACATATCCAGTGCTTTTATCGAGAATGACACAGATAAAAGCACTGGATATGTAGTCCTGATGATTTCTAACAAGAATGAAACGCGTAGATTACTTCCCTTGCTTTTATCGAGAATCTAATTGTAATACGTGACGTATTCTATTCTATAGCGATTAGGTCTTCAAAATGTTTATTATAAACATACAGAATATTTTCGAATATTCTATGTCTATATTCACATATATATCGCTATTTCAGAGCATTTATTCCAATTTCTAATTTCTGCCGGACCGGCAACCGCTCTTTCAAACCAGTTCCTGTACACAGCTAAGTATTCTATAAGTCTCTAGCTGTGTCATTCTCGATAAAAGCACTGGATATGTAGTCCTGATGATTTCTAACAAGAATGAAACGCGTAGATTACTTCCCTTGCTTTTATCGAGAATCTAATTGTAATACGTGACGTATTCTATTCTATAGCGATTAGGTCTTCAAAATGTTTATTATAAACATACAGAATATTTTCGAATATTCTATGTCTATATTCACATATATATCGCTATTTCAGAGCATTTATTCCAATTTCTAATTTCTGCCGGACCGGCAACCGCTCTTTCAAACCAGTTCCTGTACACAGCTAAGTATTCTATAAGTCTCTAGCTGTGTCATTCTCGATAAAAGCACTGGATATGTAGTCCTGATGATTTCTAACAAGAATGAAACGCGTAGATTACTTCCCTTGCTTTTATCGAGAATCTAATTGTAATACGTGACGTATTCTATTCTATAGCGATTAGGTCTTCAAAATGTTTATTATAAACATACAGAATATTTTCGAATATTCTATGTCTATATTCACATATATATCGCTATTTCAGAGCATTTATTCCAATTTCTAATTTCTGCCGGACCGGCAACCGCTCTTTCAAACCAGTTCCTGTACACAGCTAAGTATTCTATAAGTCTCTAGCTGTGTCATTCTCGATAAAAGCACTGGATATGTAGTCCTGATGATTTCTAACAAGAATGAAACGCGTAGATTACTTCCCTTGCTTTTATCGAGAATCTAATTGTAATACGTGACGTATTCTATTCTATAGCGATTAGGTCTTCAAAATGTTTATTATAAACATACAGAATATTTTCGAATATTCTATGTCTATATTCACATATATATCGCTATTTCAGAGCATTTATTCCAATTTCTAATTTCTGCCGGACCGGCAACCGCTCTTTCAAACCAGTTCCTGTACACAGCTAAGTATTCTATAAGTCTCTAGCTGTGTCATTCTCGATAAAAGCACTGGATATGTAGTCCTGATGATTTCTAACAAGAATGAAACGCGTAGATTACTTCCCTTGCTTTTATCGAGAATCTAATTGTAATACGTGACGTATTCTATTCTATAGCGATTAGGTCTTCAAAATGTTTATTATAAACATACAGAATATTTTCGAATATTCTATGTCTATATATATATATATATATATATAATGTATATATATATATATATATATATATATATATATATATATATATATATATAATGTATATATATATATATATCCTCCACTTTTTATATGTTTATTGTCTTATTGTCGGGTCTATCCTATCTGCAGATTGAATTGTATAGTGTTTTGGCTACTACAACATGCTGAGAGAATATCTCCATGTTAGTGAGTTGTGAGGTATCTTAGCTTTGTTGCCAATACTATTTACCTTCTCAACTATAGGGCAACTTAAATAATAATTACGCATGTTTAGCTGCACTTTTTATTTGGTCAACCAAAACTCTAGGTAGTATTTTCTTGATGTGTTATTTTATGGTGACAAAAATCATCTGAAAATTAAAAACCAGATCATCTTTTAAGGGCCAAAAACTACTTCAAATCTGAACGGACTTTATCCTTGAAGAAGTGTGATATACACTGGGGGAAATATCAATATATCTGGATCCGAACTCTACAACTGTAATGATTAGAGACTGCATTTCTCTATTCCTTCAATGCCAAGCATGATTAGTACACCATCACTAGTCAATAAGTTGCCACTACTATACTGAGACAGACACTTTCCTTACTTTTTCGACCTCTCTTACTAAGTTTCCTACTCTTTGAACTAGAAAAGCATGTATCATAGGCACCCAAGAATGTTTCTCAGGTGAGACATTTATCTTTATCCCTATATCCATCATCGCAACTAAGTGTCACTCCCCAAAACGCCTAAAAAGCATTTCGCTCATATTTTCACCCCAGTAGGGCAACATATTGAACATCTTTTCACCCTTTTTTCACACTATATACACGAACATAACACAATCTCAAGCTAAACATCAACTCCATCGATCTTATCTATGGTGCTACACCAATTATAATCTTCTCCTTCACATCCTTATCTTTATCTTCATCCTCATCACCATCATTATCATCATCATCATCATAAGAAAAGAAATAACAGTAAAAAGAATGATAGAACGAAAACCAACTACATCATCACCAGCCTTTAGAAATGTTTTGTTATAGAACGGCAAATATAAAAAAACCCAAAGAAGATCTAGTGTTATTTCGTATCATACGGAGAATATGATGTCAACGATAAAGTATATATATATATATACACACACACACACACATATATATATATATATATATATATATATATATATATATATATATATATATAGTTTCGTTGACCAGTATATTAATGTGCACAGGCACCAGATATATTGCCCTTGGTATGACAGTGTGGTTTTACATGTATGTATGTATGTATACATACTTATATTTAAGTATCAGCCGTACTAAGAGTGAGAAATGAAATTTCGTTTCATTCCTTTCCATTTATCGTTTTCGGTACGCTCACTCGACTAACTCACTCGATATGCAAATTACCATAATATGCATAAGGAAAGTATATACTTTCAAACGTTCAATCATCTGACAAGAAGGTATACGCTGCTGACGATAGCTAATAAGCTTGAAACTAGTTCATCGTTCCTTTGTCAGTGTTGAACAAAAGGGCAACGATGGTTGCCGAACACTGTACGGCGTAATTAGGGCTGTTTGTTTACAAACAAACCGAACATTATAATAAATGTTTGGTAAACCCATACGTACATATATATATATGTGTGCATGTATGTATATATATACATACTACTGTGCGTCTGTATACATACTTATATGTATATATATATCAACTAGAAATAGATTGACACATATATATATAAAATAAACCCATGAAACAATCTCAGGGAATAATTTGTAAAGTGTGTAAGCACACATAGCTATGTAGGTAACTAAGTAAAGTTTAATTAGAACTTCAAATATAGATACCTTTTAAAATGATTAATCTATATTTGAAGTTCTAGTTAAACTTTAATTAGTTACCTACCTAGCTATGTGTCCTTACACACTTTACAAATATTCCCTGAGATTGTTTCATGTGTTTATTTTATATATATATGAGTCAATCTATTTCCAGTTGATATAAAATACTCGGATCTATTCATTGGAATCTTTGAGCTTATTCTTCAGTGTATATGGCGCATGTCTCTCAGACATGACAACCTTAAGTTAATTTTGTATATATAGATATACATCTACGCACGCGTCCACATGCACATACACAGGCACCCAGATATACACACATATACACACGCATATATATATATATATATATATATATATATATATATATATATATATATATATATATCATGAAATATGTCTTTAGAATCACTAGATATAATATATACCATTACCAATGCTATATATTATATCTAATGATTCTAAAGACATATTTTATGATATATAGCTCTGATTATTTAATTTAATTTATTAATTTCTCATTGAGCCACAACGTGACCGGTTGCAAAACACATATATATCTATGACTTTATATATAAATCCTTATATATATATATATATATATAAAATACGTTATTCCGGGTTGAATCCGAGGTAACCACAGTAAGTAAGGTACGCAATACATTGCAGAGTATAAAAGTTTTAGTATAGATGAGTTTCTACAGGACTAGAACTGTTTCATTCTTTAGAAATCATCAGGAATCATTGATTTCTAAAGAATGAAACAGTTCTAGTCCTGTAGAATCTCATCTATACTAAAACTATATATATATATATATATATATATATAAATATATATATAAAACGTGATTCAATAGTTGTAGCTGTAGTTATTTTCACTACTAAACAATGGAAGAACTTGCCAAATCTGTATCACAGAGAAAGAGAATTTGAGAAAGATACACGTCCTTCATTCTAAATACTGTTAACAGAGTCTATCAGAATGAAGTACATAGAAATTCCGAATCACTGAACAATCCAATTACCTCCAAATATTCTAACAGAATATTTTTTCGAGAGTGATATATTTAAATATTGTTTTCTTCTTTTTAAGATACATCGTCTGCATCAAGCTAAATGTCAACATGGTTTATAGAAAAATAATTCAAAATACTAAAGGCTATTATTAAAGGTACTCACTGAGTTTATATCTACATAGACATACTGAAAAAGAACGATAGAAAAAAAAAAGATACTGCAATTGGAGTTGAAGTGATATCGGCTGTCGATAGAATGTGTTATGTTTTGTAATTGTATATTTGAGGCAGTGCATATTTCGATACGATCTGTTTAACGTTTCAAATGCTGCCTAGACGAACATCATTTTACTTCCAGAGACCATGCGTGTCACTGCACAATAGTTGTGCGAAGAATTCAATATTAGATTTTTTTGTGTCACCGCGATGAATAACTAAAATACCTTGTGCAAATATTCTCAGTGATAAACTATCATACTATCAGGATGCGAATTATTTCTGATTGAAGCAAATATATATATATATATATATATATATATATATATATATATATATATATATATATATATATATATATATATATATATATTCCTTTTGACTAAAGAAATTTTACCCTGATAGTGGGATATGGAAACAGATGAGTATTGACGTACATGTACGTCAATTCTCATCTTTTTCCATTTCTCTGAGGGTTTTAAACCCCACTATCAGGCTAAAATTTCTTTAGTAAAAAAATACGGTGAAAGCTTCTATTTTCTAATTTCAAACTTGCTCGCTGTTTCAAAACATACTTACTTGTCGATAACCCTATTCACGTTGAGTGGAATTATTTTCCTTTGAATTTACCCGCCCAAAACCGGGGGTTACTTCCCTTGTTGGAAATAACACGTGACAACGAAATGACTGAAGGCTATCTATTGTAGCGGTCGCATTGAGTTACAGTTCACACCGGTTTGAGGCCTAGAACGAAATACCTGTCGATGAAGTGAAGCCCCTCTTCGATCATGGAATACCATAAGCTTACGTGTTACGTAAGTTGGATTGATGATTTCGGATTCATAGAAACATATCGGACGTATTGCAGAATATCGTTCGATTTGTCCAGGTCGGTTGTCTAACCTGATTAGTTTTTTCGTTGTTTTGGTATTGTATGGTTGGGTTTAGCCTGCCGCAATTTTCAATTTGTCAAGCTATCTAAACGTAATGTTATTACTCTAAGGACCTACCCTTATTGAGTGTTTAGCTACGCATTCCTAATTGTAGGTCGACTTTGCTTGGCCGCAGCCAGAGCTTCGATTTTACTAAGCTACCACGTGTATATATATATATAAACTAGAAATTGATTGACATATATATATATATATGTATATCTAAAATAAACATATGAAACAATCACAGGGAATAATTTGTAAAAGTGTGTAAGCACACATAGCTATGTAGGTAACTAATTAAAGTTTAACTAGAACTTTAAAAATAGATACCTTATAAATGGATTAATCTTCCTTCTATATATTTCATCAAACAAATATATTTCACCATCAATCGTTCGGTAAACCACAGTAGCCAAATTTCGGATTTTCAACAA
>OZ024742.1:158590794-158600794 GCA_964016885.1 Eledone cirrhosa | reverse complement strand
CTCTTTTTCTTTATACTTCCACTCGTGTAGGACACCTCGGTTATTTTTCATTTTGTAAAAAAAACCTCACTTTCTAATATATATATATATAAATGTAGAAGATCTATTTAAATTGTTGGGATACAACAAGCAAATATTTTTATAACTGATATAAAGCACTCAACAAATTATTGGAGTAAAAACACGATATATTAACAAATGGAAACTATATTTATAAAACCATATTTATTTCATTATACATATTTCAAGGACACCAACTTAAATTATGGTGTGCTTTCATCAGATAAAATATAATATAGATCAGTTTTATAAATAAATATTGACATACCCTCAAAGAATGCGACTATTTCTGTTGGAAGCTCCCGGATAGTGAGGTTATAAATTTATTTATAATATTATGCAAATTAGTGTCGGATATTTTAAAATCACAGTAGATTTAAAATAAGCCGTTGGGGTATGGAGAGAGGGAAAGAGAAAAAAGAAAAAAGAAAAAAGAAAAAAGAAAAAAGAAAAAAGAAAAAAGAAAAAAGAAAAAAGAAAAAAGAAAAAAGAAAAAAGAAAAAAGAAAAAAGAAAAAGAGAGAGAGAAAAAAAAACAGCTTTAAGAGGAAAATAAGAAAACGAGAAAAAGAGAAAGAGAGAAAGAGAAGAAAAAAAAGAAAAGAGAAAAGAGAAAGTGAAAGAGAAAGAGAAAGCCCTAAGTGATAGGTTGTTTTAATAGCATAACTTTTAAGATGAAGTGAAAAAATAAATATTTTTGGATGAGTAAAGTAAATAAGTAAATAAGCGTGAATGGAAAATACTCGTGAATGGAAAATGAATTTTAACCAGTGTTTAAATATGATTAAATGTTTAGTTTATCAATTAAATTATCCATCAAATTATTGAGATCTATACATTAAAAGTTGAGATCTATATATTATTAAAAATCTATATATTATTAAAACCCATATATTATTAAAAGAATATATTCATATATATACGTACGCACACATACATACACATACATATAAATATATATATATATACCTACACATACCATACACATAGATAAAGGACTTTTTATGTATAAGATATAGGAATTTCCTTAAACTTATATATTTTTCTGAGAAATATATATATTTTATAATATATTTTATAATATATAAATATTTATATTTTATCTGATGAAAGCACACCATAATTTAACTTGGTGTCCTTGAAATATGTATAAGGAAATAAATATGGTTTTATAAATATAGTTTCCATTTGTTAATATATATATATATATATATATATATATATATATATATGGGGGTGGGGTGCGGAGAGAGTTGTAAGTGCGGTGAATTTTCAGTATCGGTAGAGGGTTGGACGCCATGCTTTCTATATATATATATATATATATATATATATATATAACAAAGATGGTGTGGTAAAATACCATGTGGATCGTAACGCACCAGATCTTGCTGTCGAAACGGTCGGAGCTCAGCGTCGGGGTCCTCTTTTGCTATATATATATACATACATATATTGGCAACATCACCAGCTATGCTGACGCCAATGGCTGCTCCTTCATTCTGGGTGTAGATCTTTCCGTTAAATTTAAACATATGGCCCTTTAGGGTAGTTTGAACACTAGCCCCTATTGCATGTGCGAGCATTTCTCTCACCTGATCATTGTTTTGGGGTGTCCGTATGGCTTTGGTTCATCCATTCCATCTTCCCATGGGATCAATGGCTAAAAAGACTCCCATGCGAAGATGGAATGGATGGACCAAAGCCATACGAACACCCCAAAATAAGGATCAGAATAGAGAAATGGTCGCACATGCAACTGGGGCTAATGTTATGAATAATCTAAAGGGCCATATGCTTAAATTTATATATATATATATATATAGTTATGTAATAAACAACATAAGATAATTATTTCATTTACCAGTGGTTACTTGAAAGCAAACAAATTTGCTTTCAGTCATCAGAATGAAAAAATCCTTCCGACGGAATTACTTCATTTATATATATATATATATATATATATATATATATATATATATACACATACACATACATATACAATATATATATTTTGTGTTAAAAGACTGCTTACTTCGTTTTGATATAGACAAAGTATATATTCAGGTTTAATACGAATTATAGTATATCCTTAAGTAAAATCCCAATGTGACTGGCCACAGCGTTGGGATTTTAATGATTGTTCTCTCGTTATCACTCTCTCTCTCTCTCTCTCTCTCTCTCTCTCTCTCTCTCTCTCTCTCTCTGTGTCTCACTCTCTCCACACACATATATATATATATATATATAAGTTCAATCCCGGGTTAAACCGGGGGTAGTCACAGTAAGTAAGGTACTCAATACAAAGCACGTATAAATATTTAATATAGAAAAGGCTTCTACAGAACTAGAACTGTTTCATTCGGGAGAAATCATCAGGAAGCCGATATATATATATATATATATATATATATATATATATAATAAATGTAATCTGAGTTTTTCGAATATTAATAACATTCGATTCGTTTGCAATTATGGCTTTAAAAATGAAACTTGTTTGCATAACTGCAAACGAATCGTATATTATTATTAATATTCAAAAAACTTTTATATATATATATATATATATATATATATATATATAAGTTTCCTGCTATATATATATATATATATATATATATATATATATATATATATATATATATATATATATATATATAGGAGGTGAGTTTTATTGTAGTACAATAAAGCAATGCAGATATCGGTTAAGTAGCACTCTACAGTTTGTAGGACTGGAGTATAAATAATATAAGATCAAAAGATATAAGATCAAAAGACATGATATGAAGGCTAAAAAACACTCGTGAATAGTGCAGTTTTAAATCAACATATGAAAAGTAGTTTAACATTGATGTGTGATATTGGGAAAAAATGAGGGGCGTTGGAAAGGATGAAAAAGAGGAGGAGATGAGAGTAAGGAATGGAGGGGAAGGAGTATAATAAGGAAGGATGAGATAGGAGGGGAGATGGGTGATAGAAAGAGAGAGATAGCTTTTATAACTGAGAAAAATATATTGTTTTACAGAGAGAGGTTAAAAAAACCGTTGGAAGATAATATATAAATTAAAAGAATTTGAAAATTAACGAAGAGAAAAAATTAAGAATAATGTTAAATTAAGGTTTATATATTGAAGGGTTTAATAATATGTGCGATGAAAAGAAATTGTTAATATGTATTAAGAATAATATTAAATTAAGGTTTGAATATTGAAGGGTTTAATAATATGTGCGATGGAAAGAAATTGTTGATATGTATTTTTAAAATAAAAATAGTAATATTATTAAGGATATAATGTGAAAAGAAGTAGAAGAGTGGATGAATTATGAATTTAGTTAGTGTTTAAGTTTGTTTTTATGTAATGTAATATGTATGTGTAATATATGTAAATAGTTTGTTTACAAATGAGCGCGGAAAGCAAAGAAGGAGATAGTGTTTAAGGAGAAGACCTTAACATCAAAATATGTATGTTTATGAAGTATTTCCTAATGCTAATAATATAATGTAATAAAGGAGATTAGTTAGGGTTTAAGTTTGTTTTTATGTATTGTGATGTGTAATATGTAAAAGTTAGACGAGCATGAAAGGGAGAAAAAAATAATGAATTGAGGATGAATAATCTAACGTAAAAAAAAAATGTTTATGTTTACGAAGGATTTTTAAAGGTGAACTATAAAGTATTTAAAAGGGTAATAGTAAGTTTTATGGCCAGTAATAGGATGGAAGAAGGAAGCCTGGATAGATTGTGGTGATTAATAATGTGTCTTGAGAAGTATCTAGGAAGGAAAGGTACAGATTAGAGGTTAGAAATTAAAAGAAAAAAAGGAAAAAGGAAGAAAGGGAAGTGATAAATAGGAAGTGATAAATAGAGAGAAAATAAGTCAGTGCGTCTATTTATTATAGAATCTAAATTAGATATAATGGTAAATTTCTCACATAAACAGAGATTACATGTTTTGGATAGAGAGGCATTCAAGTATGAAGGGGCAGAACAAACTTTCCTCCAAGAGATGTTATAGTTAATACATTTGTCTTTCAAGGACCATATGAATTCTGAGTGGGCCGTGTTGGTTCTTTTAAGTTGGTATTTAAAAGACGAATGATGATTATAAAGACGAGCTTTAAAGGAGGTGGAAGTGGAGCCAAAATAGGTAAAGGTATTTGTGTCAGTTATAACTTTACATTCATAGATTAACTTTTTTTTCAAGACAATGGTTGTTGAGAGGACATTTATTTTTAACAGGGCAATTACAAATGCGATTAGAGAAATTAACAGAGTTATTAACAAGTGACCTAGTGTTATCTATAGAAGGAACTGGATTGGAGAAGTTATTTACGATAGGAATAATAGTTTCTTGATTTAGATTGGGATTAAGAACATTTAACGAAGTTGCGTTTGAAGTCGTATTTGGGTTTGCAGAAATTAGCCTAGAGTTAACAATGACGTCGGGAGTACTATTACTATTATTATGATATTCAGTGTTGGAAGAACGAGATTTAGTATTTAGTATTTTATTGTTGTGTTTAGAGATAATGTTGGAGGTGTTAGAGGAGGTCGAATAGGAACATTTTATAGTGTTTGTTAAATATTTTACTATAGATATGCGAGGGAGGGAAGCATTTATTTAAGGCACTAAAGAATAATTTAGGAATATTATTATTAATAGAGATGGAGAAAGGAGCATTATACCAGATTATAATTTTGTATCTAGGTTTTTATTAAAGTTATTGGAATGATCATGATTAGTTATTTTGCTGTAAGATCTTCTAGGATTGGTTTATTTACTGTATTTGATTTTATCAGGATAACCGGCTTTAGAAAGCGCGTTATTATAGTAATTGGGGTTAGCATCAAAGATGTTTTATTAGATGATAGGTTGGATATTCTTTTTCCAATATTATTAACTATCGCATTTTTAATGTTAGTGGGGTGATTAGATTTAATATTAACATAATTTAGATTCTCATTGTTTTTATGGTAAGGGTAATGTAGGCCAATGTCAAGATTAAGGGATATATCCAAGAAGTTAGCTATTTTGATGTTGTTATCAAATTCAATTTTTAAGTTATGTTGGTTAAAGAGATCACGTATATTGTTCTTAATAATATTAAGGCTAACTATCTAGCAATTTAAGATAGTAAAAAGTCCATCGTCCCGATAAATTCCACCGCGAAGTTGAGGAATTTTCCGATTCAAAGAGTTCAAAATAAAGACACCAATTAAATCTGTCAATTGGGATGAATCGGATGCACCCATTGTAATGTCAAAGTTGTTAGAGTTATCAGCTCTGGTCCAATATTCATTGTTGAACTCTAAGATGGTTTTACGTGCGGTGAGAATGATGTGAAATTCATCTGTGGTGATGTCTGAATATTTGTAAGCGAAAGATAGAGCATTGTTGAGAAGTGAGGGCGAAATAGAAGAATAGTAGCTGGCATTATCAAATTGAATAAATTTTTGTTTGTTTTTCTTATTCAATTTGTTGAACCAGCCAATCACTTCAGAAGTACCAAACCATAAATTTAAGTTAGAAGTAGAGCAATTAGAACGAACCTGTGGGATAATTCTATCCAAGATGGCTTTGCTAACAACCCCCAGATCTGATTTAGAGGGGAGATTAGTCTAACAGGTAGTTCAGTACGAAAGTTGTTTTTGTGATGCTTGAGATTTATCCTCGGAGTCCTTGGGAGGAGTGGTTCGGTCTTTTTTTTGATGCCAAGTTTTGAAATAATCTCAGAAGCTTCAAAGTTTATGGATTCTAAATTATCATGGTTGGTTTTGCGACATTTCTTCCTAAGTTATTTAAGGATAAGGTTGTTATAGTTATCATTAGATATACCACATAAATTATTTGTTTTGTCGGAGTGGACTAAAATATATTTTGAGGAATTTAGGTTTAAAATCGCATTCTTGAGATTTACAAGGTGCTCTTGTCCTCTGTAAGGGTTTCTCTTGAATTTAAGATTTTTTTATAATGTTAGTTAACTCCGCCTCGAATTGCACTAGATTTTTGTTGGAAGGAGGATTTCTTCTAGAATTAAATTATATAATACTAGTTTCTCATTCTATATCATTCCTATTTATCACTTCCCTTTCTTCCTTTTTTCCTTTTTTCGTTTAATTCCTAACCTCTAATCTGTACCTTTTCTTCCTAGATACTTCTCAATTCTCATTATTACTCACCACAATATATCCACTCTTCCTTCTTCCATCCTATCACTGGCCATAAAACTTACTATTACCCTTTTAAATACTTTATAGTATCACCTTTAAAAATCCTTCGTAAACATAAACATTTTTTTTACGTTAGCTTATTCATCCTCAATTCATTATTTTTTTCTCCCTTTCATGCTCGTCTAACTTTTACATATTACACATCACAATACATAAAAACAAACTTAAACCCTAACTAATCTCCTTTATTACATTATATTATTACCATTAGGAAATACTTCATAAACATACATATTTTGATGTTAAGGTCTTCTCCTTAAACACTATCTCCTTCTTTGCTTTCTGCGCTCATTTGTAAACAAACTATTTACATATATTACACATACATATTACATTACATAAAAACAAACTTAAACACTAACTAATTCCTCTAAATTCATAATTCATCCACTCTTCTACTTCTTTTCACATTATATCCTTAATAACATTACTATTTTTATTTTAATAATACATATCAACAATTTCTTTCCATCGCACATATTATTAAACCCTTCAATATTCAAACCTTAATTTAATATTATTCTTAATACATATTAACAATTTCTTTTCATCGCACATATTATTAAACCCTTCAATATATAAACCTTAATTTAACATTATTCTTAATTCTTTCTCTTCGTTAATTTTCAAATTCTTTTAATTTATATATTATCGTCCAACGGTTTTTTAACCTCTCCCTGTAAAACAATATATTTTTCTCAGTTATAAAAGCTCTCTTTCTATCACCCATCTCTCCTCCTATCTCATCCTTCCTTATTATACTCCTCCCCCTCCATTCCTTACTCTCATCTCCTCCTCTTTTTCATCCTTTCCAACCCCCCTCATTTTTTCCCAATATCACACATCAATGTTAAACTACTTTTCATATGTTGATTTAAAACTGCACTATTCACGAGTGTTTTTTAGCCTTCATATCATGTCTCCCTATTTTATCTGAGGAAAAGGCAAATGTCATCGCATGATGATATTTGTTTTTGAAATGCGCATAATAAAATACAAGGAACTCTTTTACCCATCTTTTGATCTTATATTATATATATATATATATATAGATATATATAAAAGACGTAAAATAAGAAAATATTTTTTAAAAAATTTTTAAAAAGTTTTTTACTTACTTACTTAAATTTTCACTCCAACTAATTAGTTTCTGCAATGGGATAAAGACAGTTACATAATCCAACTGTCGAGAATTCATTGCGTCATCAGGGAGTCTATTCTCAGCTGAGCCTCCAGGCAATGCGCGGACACTGGCGGCTCATATAAAAATAATACTTCGGTAGAAAGAACAGCTAGGCGAGGACTGGATTCTATGTACTGAAATTCTCACTGCTTCCAGTCAAATAACCGATTCTAAAGAATCAATCACGTGACATAGAGGCTAGTTAGAAGGAATGGGATGGTAAGATGACTGACGCCTACTAACACCCCAAAAAAAATTTTGAAGTGGTTTTGGCAGGTTTGCTGATGACGCAATGAATTCTCGACAGTTGGATTATGTAACTGTCTTTATCCCATTGCAGAAACTAATTAGTTGGAGTGAAAATTTAAGTAAGTAAGTAAAAAATTTTTTAAAAATTTTTTAAAAAATATTTTCTTATTTTACGTCTTTTATATTATTGTTCTGCACCCTCCTGCATTGAACCACCTAGGTACTATGACATAACCTGTGTATTTGCTGGCATGGACGTACATCTGTGCGTCTATGTTAGTTGATATATTAAATTATCTATATTTATCTCCAAATCACTGATTTGTCGAGCAAACCTGCCAAAACCACTTCAAAATTTTTTTTGGGGTGTTAGTAGGCGTCAGTCATCTTACCATCCCATTCTTTCTAACTAGCCTCTATGTCACGTGATTGATTCTTTAGAATCGGTTATTTGACTGGAAGCAGGGAGAATTTCAGTACATAGAATCCAGTCCTCGCCTAGCTGTTCTTTCTACCGAAGTATTATTTTTATATGAGCCGCCAGTGTCCGCGCATTGCCTGGAGGCTCAGCTGAGAATTGACTCCCTGATGACGCAATGAATTCTCGACAGTTGGATTATGTAACTGTCTTTATCCCATTGCAGAAACTAATTAGTTGGAGTGAAAATTTAAGTAAGTAAGTAACAAATTTTTAAAAAATTTTTTAAAAAATATTTTCTTATTTTACGTCTTTTATATTATTGTTCTGCACCCTCCTGCATTGAACCACCTAGGTACTATGACATAACCTGTGTATTTGCTGGCATGGACGTACATCTGTGCGTCTATGTTAGTTGATATATTAAATTATCTATATTTATCTCCAAATCACTGATTTGTCGAGCAAACCTGCCAAAACCACTTCAAAATTTTTTTTGGGGTGTTAGTAGGCGTCAGTCATCTTACCATCCCATTCCTTCTAACTAGCCTCTATGTCACGTGATTGATTCTTTAAAATCGGTTATTTGACTGGAAGCAGTGAGAATTTCAGTACATAGAATCCAGTCCTCGCCTAGCTGTTCTTTCTACCGAAGTATTATTTTTATATGAGCCGCCAGTGTCCGCGCATTGCCTGGAGGCTCAGCTGAGAATAGACTCCCTGATGACGCAATGAATTCTCGACAGTTGGATTATGTAACTGTCTTTATCCCATTGCAGAAACTAATTAGTTGGAGTGAAAATTTAAGTAAGTAAGTAAAAAACTTTTAAAAAATTTTTTAAAAAATATTTTCTTATTTTACGTCTTTTATATTATTGTTCTGCACCCTCCTGCATTGAACCACCTAGGTACTATGACATAACCTGTGTATTTGCTGGCATGGACGTACATCTGTGCGTCTATGTTAGTTGATATATTAAATTATCTATATTTATCTCCAAATCACTGATTTGTCGAGCAAACCTGCCAAAACCACTTCAAAATTTTTTTTGGGGTGTTAGTAGGCGTCAGTCATCTTACCATCCCATTCCTTCTAACTAGCCTCTATGTCACGTGATTGATTCTTTAGAATCGGTTATTTGACTGGAAGCAGTGAGAATTTCAGTACATAGAATCCAGTCCTCGCCTAGCTGTTCTTTCTACCGAAGTATTATTTTTATATGAGCCGCCAGTGTCCGCGCATTGCCTGGAGGCTCAGCTGAGAATAGACTCCCTGATGACGCAATGAATTCTCGACAGTTGGATTATGTAACTGTCTTTATCCCATTGCAGAAACTAATTAGTTGGAGTGAAAATTTAAGTAAGTAAGTAAAAAACTTTAAAAAAATTTTTTAAAAAATATTTTCTTATTTTACGTCTTTTATATTATTGTTCTGCACCCTCCTGCATTGAACCACCTAGGTACTATGACATAACCTGTGTATTTGCTGGCATGGACGTACATCTGTGCGTCTATGTTAGTTGATATATTAAATTATCTATATATATATATATATATATATATATATATATATAAGTTTCCTGCTATATATATATATATATATATATATATTAATATAAGGAACTTCTTCTTTGTTTTTATTTCATTGTTTTTATTAATTCATCGTGACTCTGTTTTCCTATGATTTTCATCGAAAATTTTTGAATGTATCATCTCTTTTGGATTACATTGAGTTTTTCATACGGATTGGACACTACCGTATATTTTGGTAGATTTATCTACATATATATATATATATAAATATATATATAACTTTCCTGCTATTTCAAGCGTTGAATTTATATATTCCTTCCA
>OZ024742.1:158540794-158588294 GCA_964016885.1 Eledone cirrhosa | reverse complement strand
CGAAGTAAGTTAAATTTACCTTACCTACTTTCGATGTTGAGAAAGTACGAATCAAGAGTGGGAGATTGTCGGAACTATTAGTGGTCCTGGAGGTTGTGTTGTGGCTCTTTATTTTCTAACGGCCACGTCTGTGATGCTGCTTATGCCAAGATATATCATTCTTATCGTTCTCTTGGACACAACGGAGGTATGAGCTATACTTAGGTTTA
This sequence comes from Eledone cirrhosa, assembly GCA_964016885.1. Taxonomy (NCBI): domain Eukaryota; kingdom Metazoa; phylum Mollusca; class Cephalopoda; order Octopoda; family Eledonidae; genus Eledone; species Eledone cirrhosa. The sequence continues at coordinate 158,588,085 of OZ024742.1, read as the reverse complement.
TACATAAAAGTTGTTGTTTCATGCAAACTTTGTTCTCCAAGAGAAACTTTCCGACAACAAATCCATTGGTCCAGGCTAGTATGGACATCCATCGGTTTTGACAACGAGACTTCTCATCATCCGGCGGCCTCAGCCGAAATCAACTCAACAATTGATCTCCACGTGGGTCTGTCGTTCATTGCCGTTGCCAAGTCCTGGATTTCAATACCAGAATCTCTGGAGATGACATCGGGATAGGAGAGCCTGCACCCCCTGTTATTAGTGACTTTTTGTGGTTTCCAAAGCATTAATGAGGACACAGCCGCAAAGGTAGCACGATGGCAGTGGCCAGCAAATCTTATTCTCCTTTTACGTACAACGACAGATATGCGTAGGAGGTCAGCATATATTTCTTTCAAAGTTAGATGCCGCCAGCTTATGTTCTGAATGTGTCAAAGTAGGCGAGTGTAGGTGCCATCAAGGCAATTTTGCTGTTTGGATGAAAGCGTTCATTATTCTCTTCCATATCGTATGATTGGTTGAATTGTTACTTAGAAGAGTCTGATTTTGGTGTGGTTGGAAAGATCTGAGCGCCAAACTCGATCCATCTTGTTGCAAGCTGACCATTCTTGGGCTTTTCTGGGGGCAAAATCCTTCCCATAGTCGATGATCTAGGACCCAAGAGACTTAAAATTCTTGACTTGCTTGATATCACTGCCGTTGATTGCGTTGATGTTATTGCCTGTACAGTTTGATCATTAGAACAGCCTAATCATGAAATTAACGCGTAAATGACTGAATATTCCACACTTTCATATTATATAATTGTAATTCTGGCCTTTGAATTATAGGTATAGTTCATGCACCGGTCTTCCAATTTCACTCAAGAGTCAAAAGTCGACGGGAAGCTATAGTAAATGTTATATGATCAAGATATCACACAGTGAGATCAAATCTAGGACCTAATAATTGTGAAATGAACGTCATAACCTGTCTTAAAAGAAGACTGACAGAACTGGAACTCAAATTGTAGTTTTGTAGTAGTTATCTCATCAACTGTATTAATACCGACATCAGATCGTCTTTTTTCATCCATAGTAAATCAGAGGATACATTAACATAATGAATATTCGTTTTTTTTTTCAAGTCATTTTGGTTGGGATTTGAAGAAGATATAACTAGTATTATGTTTCCCCTATTTAGTTTGAAAGGTAGTGAGTTGTAATGAGGACTTAGATGTAAAAATTATAAATCCTACCGCATTTACTGACAGAGCTAGCATGATTCCTAAGATAAAAAAGTCACAGATAGGAATTTTTTTGCCAGGAATCCCCTCTCAATTGTATGCGCTATTTTAAACTCTTGGTCGGAGGTAGGACAATGCCAATGACGCTTATCAGGGCCTTTGTGACTAGTGCGAGGTAGGGAGGAAGATATTCTTACTCGCGGCGAAATTTGAACTCAGAACGCAAAGATAGAGAATAGATATTGCAAGTCAATTTCTTTCGACGATTTAACGATTTTGCCAACTCACTTTCTTTGGTTTCTGCATACTTTTGAAAACCTCGATAATTAAATTAATTACATTAAATTCCTTTTTAATCAAATTTATTTTAAATTAAATATATTTTACGTGAAAATTAATTGTCGAAACTTTAGATGGTAAATAAACAACACATTTCTTTAGAATGTTCTAAGCGAATATATATAATTATATCACCAGAGAGAGAGAGAGAAAGAGAGAGAGAGAGAGAGAGAGAGAGAGAGAGAGAGAGAGAGAGAGAGAGAGAGAGAGAGAGAGAGAGATACATTGAGTGAGAGATTTCGCCTTGTATACCATGGAATCAAATCAGAATACATAATCTAGTTATATACAGTATCATTAAAAACACCATTTTAAATGTGTAGTTTCATATAAAAGCTATGAAAAAGTGGGATTATTAATTAATTAATTAATTAATCGATTTATTTATTGTATGTTTCAGGTTTACAAAAGGTCATTGTTAACAAGAGATCATCTGTAACTCTGCAGAAATGATTTCGTCCTCGCAAAGGACTTCGTTCGAAAAACCCCGGTTTTCCATTTCTTAGATATATATTTATATATATATATATATGGACACACACACACACGCAAACTATCTCTCTCTCTCACACACACGCTCACGCGCACGCACACACCGTATAGGGCACGCATATAATATATGATTACATGTTCATTGACACACACACATATACAGTTCACTTAAACATGTACAAAAACATATACATATAATATATATGATTTTATGCTCACCCAGCTTGTAAAAATAAATTGAACCTGTAATTCCAAGGGATAGACTTTTCTAAACCTGCTTCCGAAATAAATTAAGTAGCGGAAATAAGGGGACGGGGAGGAATCGACAGACTCTATACCTCAGGCTAGGTGGCATAACTCAACTGTGTTCCTCGGACAATATGGAAAATGCAGAGCCATGAGGGACAGCGAACGACCCATACAGCATCAGCCACTCCGTCTCATGGGGCTTATTCTTTAGGCAAGATGACCTCCTCCAAAGTTTTGCAGAGAAAAACGGTAGTTCGGTGATCAAGAAACCAAAAGTCTGGACGGCGACCAGCATGAAAAGGAGACGGTCGGTCAAGTCTACGTATTGGGCTCTTTACTCCTCCGTGTTACGGGCGAGAGTGTTTACATCATTTTTATGAATCTCACCTAAAGTCATCCCATATTTCACGAGAGGTTGTATGTGGGATAATGGTTTCTTATATAGGCACAAGGCCAGCAATTTTGGGTGAAGGGAAAGTCGATTAAATCGAACCCAGTGCGTGACTAGTACTTTATTTCATCAACCCTGTATAGATGAAAGGCAAAGCTAACATCGACGGAATTTGAACTCAGGACGTAAAGGGTTGTAATTATATGCCGTAAAGCATGTTGTCCAACGCTTTAGCAAACAACCACTGTCCCTAAATGCTCCATACACATTGGTTTCTGATTTGGGCACAAGGCCAACAATTGTGGGGGAGGGGAAAGTTGATGAAATCGACTCCAGTGCATTGCTGGTACTTTATATTATTGACCCCCACAAGGATGAAAGTCAAAGTTAACCTCGGCAAAGATTTGAACTCAGATCGTAAAAAGGCGTAGCCCTACAAGCCCTCAACCGATACTGCCAATCCACCACCCTCAATGCTACATGCATTTTAATAACTATATTATGTTTTGTTATATATATTGATTTTTGATTTAAGCACTAGGCCAACCAACAATTTTTTGGGGTGGGGTGGAGGAATCAATTAAATCGACCCCATGCATTACTGGTACTATTTTATCGACACCGTAAGGATGAAACGCGAAGTTAACCTCGGCGGGATTTGAACTCAGAACGTAAAGGACCGTAAATATATGCTTGCAAAGCATGGTGTCCGACGCTGTAGCAAATCTGACAATCCACCGCACTTAAATGCTACATACATATTAATAACTATATTATGTTATATTATATTGAAAGAAACATTTGTTAATTCCATAGTAAGCTAGACTTGTAACTGGGTGAAATATATTCCATGCCAACCAATATTGAGTCGATGAACATCGTGCTCTTTGATAGACTGTTTAATGTCCCCCTCCCTCTCTCTCTCTTTTAAAGAAAGGATTATGATGAGATAAGAATCTAATAACATTTAGAGCATTTCTAAAATCGAAGACAACCACCATCGGCACCACCACGGACAGTAAGCGTACCGTTCCAACATTACCACCAGCACCAATACCACCACCGGAAACACTATCAAAATTATAATCGCCATCATTACTACTACTACTACTACTACTACTACTACCACTACCACCACATCCACCACTACCACCACCACCACCACCACCACCCTCACCACCACTACTACTACTACTACTACTACTACTACCACCACAGCCACCACTACCACCACCACCACCACCTCTACCACCACCACCACCACCACTACTACTACTACTACTACTACTACTACTACTACTACTAGCAACAACAATAGTAATGACCGTATACTTTGTAATTCTGCCAAATGTAAAGATTAGTTTCTCCAGTTTCTTATCTGACACGAAGATGTTTTCAATCAGAATGTTTGGAATAAACCAGAGCTATCTTTATCATTGTATACAATTGCGTGTGAAGTATTCCTACAACGACTACTGTAGAACTACAATCAGGTTATTGCTTGAAGCCACTTAGAATGATCCTCGTCATTGAAAAATGCCTCACACTACATACTAATATCTGTCTATTATAATATTGAATATCTTAGAAGCTTCACACAATCTACCATATTGATCATTCGTTTATTTCTAGGTAAAAGGGTATAGTTTAATAGTTTTATTTTATTGATTTTTGGAGGGGGACAGAATCAGATACAATAATATTTGCTATGCCAGCCAATTTCCTCCGTTATTTAATAAAACCCTGCAACCCACACTTGTACTGTTGTAAAAAGAGCAACCCAGTTTACGGCATCATTTCTCGCTTTTAAACTAATTAAAGAAAATCTAGTAACAATAGTGACTTTTATAACAGTAAATTGTGGCAAATTGAATGTTTTTAGAATATATCACATGGTACATGTTCAACTTCTTTCAGAGTTGATAGGATAGATGGTTGAGTCGGATACAACAAGATAACAAGATATAAACTCTGAACAGAGAAAGAGAGAGAGAGAGAGAGAGAGAGAGAGAGAGAGAGAAAGAGGGTTTATATATATATATATATATATATATATATATATATATATATATATATATATACAGGGAGTGTAACGTGCTGTTACTGTAGGTTCACCCAAGTGAGCACTCGATACATAGTTTCCCGTCTGTAACGGGGTATAGAACTAAACAGAGTGTAAACATAATAGTAGAAGGACGAATATATATATATGCCAACGAAAACACGACCACAACAATATATACTAAACGGACTACCGTCCGTTTAGTATATATTACCTACCGCAGTTTTCAATTTGTCAGGCTATCTAACGTATGTTATTACTCTAAGGTGACACAACCTTATCGAGTGCTTTGCCGCACATTCCTGTATATCGTTAGCTTGGACACAGCCAAAACTTCGATTTTACTAAACTTCCATTTGTATATATATATATATATATATATATATATATATATATAGAGAGAGAGAGAGAGAGAGAGAGAGAGAACACTATGATAACACATCCTACATATATTTCGTGTGCTGTGTGTGGATTCTGCCATAAGGGTGCACAGATGCAATATTCTAATACTTCCTACTTTGTAACAAGGCTATATCTTTGGAGAAGTGAACATGTGTAGCACCCATGTCTTTCTTAATAATATTAGGGTGATTTAATACCTCTATCAGAAATAAATAGTTCCCAGTTCAACACACTTTACCATTTCTACATTTATATAGCAGATTTATTAACCACCTCTGTCATTATATTCTATCTCTATCAACAAATTATAATGAAATCCAATGATCGATTAATGATGATGAATGCAAAAGATTGTGAGGGAGATGCACAATGAGCCAATTCAAATCATGGGGATTGATAGAAGTGAGTAAGGAGGGTTAGGAACCCAATAGTCCAGATGGTTTCAAAACAACGAGTTCAACGATAAATATATGAGACAGCTGCCGATAGTGTATGAAGCCTGGGTTTAACACTTATTTCACGTTGTCATTGAAGGTTCTGTTGGAGGTTGTATCTATCCCTTATACACGCCCATTGATCAAATGCCACTGATGGTAATCCCAGCGTCGTATAAACCCGTCGCGAACGGTATGTCAAGAGAAATGACAGACGCTGAGGTGGTATGTCAGAGGGTGCAGTTCAAAAGCATAGACACGGAACGGCATTTGAGCTGCTCTCAGATTGAGAGATCAAAACTAATGAAACGTCAATATCAAGACAACCATCGTCCAGAAAGATGTGGCAACCAGACAAGCTCTGCCGTAAAGCTGAAAGGTCGAGCTGTACTGGCTAGTCTTTGTTGGTCAAGCAGATGCACATGGTTGTCCCAGTCTTTGATGCACTGTCTGATGTCTCATTTAGTATAAACAGATGTAATGTCTGCAGGACGAATGCCAAGTTGGGTCTAGGTGCATATCTTGATCGTGGTAAGTTTTGCGCTGTTGTGGAGAAACCTGTTGATTAGGCATCGATAGGAAACTTGTGGGGAAAGAAATGCATTCAATGGTAATGTAAGGGGAAGAGATAAAGGCCAAGTCAACCGTATCTAACAATGAGAGTGGCATGTTGCCATCCCGTGTCGTCGAGCTGGCGTTGCGAGTTCAGTTAAGCAAGGTGTCCGGCTTTAACAAGGCGCACTACAGATATGCTTGCACCACGCAGATATGTGCACACAAAGATGCATACATAAACCCATATAGTTAGGTAAAAAGCCAGAAAATTGTGGGGAAGTGTAAGTCGATTATTTATTATTACCGATCCCGAATGATGAATGGAAGAGTTGACCTCGGCGGGATTTGAAGTCAGAACATAAATATTCACAACATATATTGCTATTGAGTACTACTGCTACATATGGTCTGGAGCTTCTGTCGTGCAGTTTGAGAGTCTAGATAAGAAACAAAGAAGAATCGTCAATGCCTATCATGTCAGTTTCAATCACTATCACACCGTCGAAATATTGCCTCTCTTTGCCTTTAATACATATTTTCATGATATTTGTGTTGATGAGCTTTCTTATTTGTCGCCCCGACTTCTGGAGTTTAATCGGACCATCAGATTGGAGGCCAGATCTCATTCCTAAATATAATCGCAAATTCTATTCCTTCCTTCGCACATCTCGTCTATGGAATTCGCTTCTAGATTCCTACTTTCCTGACTACTGCAATTTGAAAAAATTCAACCGTAATCTTCTCCCTCCTTGGATTATATTCTCTTCGTCTTATCTATTTCCCTTCTCAGCAAGCATCTGCATTTTAGTGGTGTTATTGCCAGGCTTGGGGGTGAGCAAAAAAAGAAAACATTTCTCCTATGCTCTTACGCCACTATCAATTCCCAACCCTCATTCGTCCTCATCTATAAGGGTTTATATAAATGGTAAAAGTCTTGGATGATTTAAATTCATACTTTTTAAACATACTGTATCAACATATTATTAGATTGAAATCATAAAAGAGAAAGAAAATAATTGCTGCTGATAGTAGGAGTAGTAGTATTGGTAGCACCCGTTGGCAAATATCAATTTTGTTTCTACACATTACATGATTAAGTTTGAATAAGCACACATAGACGCATACAGAGACGGACCGACATACACACACACACACACACACACACATACAGACACGGGCATACATACACATGATCACGTAGAGAGAACGAAAGAGAGAGAGAGAGAGCGTGTGTGTGTGTGTGGGTGGGTGTGAGTGAGAGAAAGAGGTAGGTAGATAGACATATATATATGTTGGAATTCCTTTTATTAATATAATCTTCTATACACAATAATACACACCCGTGTATATTTATTTATATATCTATATCTCTCAATCTCTCTCTCTCTCTCTCTCTCTCTCTCTCTCTCTATATATATATATATATATATATATATATATATATAGAGAGAGAGAGAGAGAGAGATAGAGAGAGAGAGAGAAGAGAGAGAGAGAGAGAGAGAGAGAGAGAGAGAGAGAGAGAGAGAGAGAGAGAGAGAAACAAAAAAGAACAAAGAAAACTGTGAACGTTTGTTTCTTTTGGTTACATATGCCGTGTATGCATTTGAGGAAATGGGAAATATAATATAAGGTTCATACAACTTCAGTAAATGAAAAGGGAAGTTGTGTCAACCAAGAACTAAAACATGTATATTGTCATCACCCGCTCACTATCTACAGGAAGTCACGCATCTACCTCACGATAAAAACAGCCAAAACATAAGAGAGTGACGAACTAAATACACTAAATATATTACATTTATTGTTTTTACTTCTTTTCTATTTAAATCTTGCCATGTTGAATTTTGTCTTCATCTACTAGATAAAAAAAGAAAAGTCTATAACATCAGAGTTTGAATTCTGAACTTGAAATCACCTCAAGTTAAAATTTTACTTTACATTCCATTTATTTCATTCGGTGCTGATGAAATATTTGTAATATTGTTGTATGTTGAGATCGATTCAATCAACTATGCTCCTGATATGAAATCTAAAAACTGAGCATAGGTTTTATAGTGCGAAGAAAAAGAACATAATGTAAAATAAAAATAAGTAAAGGAAAAACAATTTCAAAAATAGGACAAAAACAAGAAAGAATAGAACAGACTTTTAAAATAAAATTTGAATATAAAATCAAATTTAGATAAACAGAGACCAGAAAAATACTAAAATAATGTTGCTAAAACTTGCTGTTCGTATCTATAAAACCGCCGTTGAACGTATACATGTAACTTTATGAATAAAGTGCAATAATCGAATCATATAACATTTTTTTTTTCGATTCTAATAAAGGCATGTTTTGTGGGTTTTGATATGAAATTGAGATTATTGATAACGAAATTAGACTAGTTTTAATGTTGAAGTTATTTCATTTTAAAGTATAGCTTTAAAACATATACGTACAAAAAAGAATATACTAAAACAAAGACATACAAATTACGTTGGGCAGATATAATAACATGAAAGCAGAATATATAAAAATAATTTCAATGTATTTCAATAAGAGAAAAAAATGAAAAGTTGTTATTTTCAATCCATTTATATATACCGTTGATATTGTTTAGCCCCCAGGCCATCCGCCTGTCTTATTTTAATCATAATATATTTTGGACTATATTATAGAGTGTGTAATTCCATTCAAAGGTAAAGTGTTGGTAAAATCATTAAAATGTTGGATAGAATGTGTTCCATAGACCTTCAACGTTGCCATTCATCCTTTGAGGGTCGATAAAAAAGTACAAGTCGATTTTTTCTCTTCCTCTGTCTAACCCTCTGTATCCTTCTCTGGAAGAAAACAGCTGTATTCAGATCTGGAGAGTTGATTGGTTCTGCCAGATTTAAATTGCCGAAGTCACATCGTACGACACATCGGTGCCCCTACGAATCTATAGGGAGTTACGTATCCATACATACATGCAATTCCTTTTAAAGTTAGAAGGATGTGATTTAAGTTAGAAAGCTGTTTATTTCAGGTCTTGTTGGGGGAAAAATATATAAGCTACGAAGCAAACCTAATTTTTCAAATTATTGAAACATTTAGTTTCTGTTTAGTTAATGTATTTCACACAATGGTTTTTCGTAAGTCATGTTTATCTTTTCTATGTATACGGTCTTCTATGTTATTATAGCCTGTCTCGATCTTGATTTCCAGCTATATACAATAACACACAATTGTAAGAAAAGAGGACAGAGAAACCTTGATATTCATATATTTCTCAAGAGTATTAACAACCAAAGTTGCGAAAATTACCTTCAAAGTTATTTCTAAATTAATGTTATTAGCTATATCAAGATATAGCGGTAGCTAGAGCCGCGACATTCCCGTTCATCACAGAACATTGTAATATGTTTTCTATGAAATTAGTAGCAAGTTTCTTTGGAGAAAGAGATTGTTGAGATCTAATTATTTCAATGTAAAGGACAATAACATGAAGGTCTATATAAGGTGAGATTGGAAAACAATTTGTTTATTTTCAGGGTTATCGGAGAGAGAATTGATATTATTACTGGACTCAACACGGCAATGGACTGCCATTATTGGTGAAGCAGCGTCGGAAAAGTGCTTTGTGGCTTTTAGTTACGTCTGTATACACTCCGAGCTTAAATGCTGCTGAGTTCAGCTTTGCCTTTCTTTATTCCAGAAAATAAAATGTAATCGAATTACCCCTTTTCTCCAAATTGTTGGCATAGTGCTTAAATTAGAAATCATTATTCATGGACTCTGTATACGTGATGTAATATGACTGAAATTGATCTATTAAACGTCTATGTCAAGAATGGATAGTTTATGTCTGAATATGAAAGTATAATAAAAATTTAAAAACATAAATGTTCAGTTTACTTTACGTCTTTCCATTTCGGTATACAGATAGGATGGTAATAAAATAGCTTCGCATTGCAGAATCGACTAAAATAAATGTGTCTAACGCTGCAGCTTTACAAATCGTTGTTCCAGAACCGCAACATCTGAAACTACACTGGCACTTAAACAACAGTAAACATGTTATAATATGTTATGACTTGCAGAGAGACGCACAGTTCTGACGGGATGTTTGAGCTGCGATATATAAAAACAGACAATAAACTCTTGACTATCATGATGCGCATTGTGATAGTTATTCAGCAGTTGTATCGTTCTACAGAATATCGCTGTTTCCAATATGTTATAGTTAAATTCTGTTTCTATCACACTTTTATAGAAGCCATGAAATATGTATTTTGGCAGCTATGTTTTTATTTAACAGACTAGTCTATCGTATTCATCTACTCCACGTGAACGCTCAATTTCATAGATATAACAGCCATATCATTTTCAAACAAATCACACATCGCTGTCTTTAAATAGTGGAAGGTCATATGAGATAATGTAGCCCTAGAAGTGCAGGTCATGATGGCAATGCCTATGCTCATACACAAAGTTAATCTGACGATAAATGGTTTCTAATTTAAGCATAAGACCAATACTTTGTTGGTTGCGGAAAATAGATTATATCGCCCTCAGAACTTGTACTTTATTTTACTGAACTAAGACGGAAAGTCGCCCTAGACGGGATTTGCACTTAGAAGGTAAAGAGTCGTACTTCAATGCCGTAGATAAATGATAAGAACATCTCACTGATGTAATCATTTAACCCCAGTTCAACACTCATTTCAGATCAAAAGCCTTGCAACCAGACCAACACAACTTTATTCACAACAGTTTCATTGTAATTTCTTTTTTAAGACGGAAATTGTGCAATTTTGGTGAAATTTCGTTTCTATTTCATATACCTCAAGTGATCATGTAGATGCGCTCTCATTAGCCCAAACTCTCTAATCCATTTTATTCCGGCAAAGGCCATTTTATCCCCCGTTAAATACATGCATTTTGCCAGCCAATCTTTTCTTGAGCATACATACTAGTCATTGAAACACAGCGTGACTACAATTATGTCAAAGCAGTTTGCGTATTTTTCCAGTTTATTTCTTACATCAAAGTGTTCCGTTCATAATTTCAACCAATTAAAGCTGAAATATATAAGGAATTTACTTTATCTTAACTATAGTTCGTTAGGTATTACCTCAATATTTCTATCTCAACATAATCATTAATTTCTGTATTCTAAAAATTATCTCGACCGAGATTGAAATCCTGAAATACACTATCAATATACTTTCTAAAAAAAAAAGAAAATAGTAAAAAAGAGGTTAATTACATATAAATACGCAAATGCAAAGACCCCCCTCCCACACTAACTGAGCAGCCCATATATATATATATATATATATACAATATTAAATAAATGGAAAACTATATTTATAAAACCATATTTATTTCATTATATATATTTCGGGGATATCATATTAACAATATGCTATGCCTTCATCAGACAAAATACAATATAAACAGTTTTATAGATAAATATATTCGACATACCGTAATAAACATCAACTTCATTTGAAGAGGTTCACTCTAGCAGTGAAAACACAGAGAGAAAGAAAGAGAGAGAGAAAAGAGGGAAATAAGAAAGAAAGAAAGACAAAACGAAGAAAAGGAAGAAAAAGAAGAAAAAGAAGAAATGCATGGGACAAAATAGAGAGATGGAAAAATAGATAAAGCGAAGAGCTTCATGTAAAGAGACCGAAAGAGATATATATATATATAGAGAGAGAGAGGAAATAGAGATAGATACATATATAAATATAGATATAGAAAATTAGGTAGTGGGAGGTCATTTTGAGTAAGTGTATCAATGATGCATTTATTTATTTATTTATTTATTTATTTATTTATTTAGCTCAAGTATTAATGTAAGGGAGATATAGAGAGATATAGAGAGATATAGAGAGAGAAAAATTTAAAAATGACCTCCCACTACCTAATTTTTCTATATCTATATTTATATATGTATCTATCTCTATTTCCTCTCTCTCTCTATATATATATATATCTCTTTCGGTCTCTTTACATGAAGCTCTTCGCTTTATCTATTTTTCCATCTCTCTATTTTGTCCCATGCATTTCTTCTTTTTCTTCTTTTTCTTCCTTTTCTTCGTTTTGTCTTTCTTTCTTTCTTATTTCCCTCTTTTCTCTCTCTCTTTCTTTCTCTCTGTGTTTTCACTGCTAGAGTGAACCTCTTCAAATGAAGTTGATGTTTATTACGGTATGTCGAATATATTTATCTATAAAACTGTTTATATTGTATTTTGTCTGATGAAGGCATAGCATATTGTTAATATGATATCCCCGAAATATATATAATGAAATAAATATGGTTTTATAAATATAGTTTTCCATTTATTTAATATTGTAAATATACTCCAAGTATTTGTCGAGTGCTTTTATATCAGTTATAAATATTTACTAGTTGTAACCCAACAATTTTAAATATAACTTTACATGTATATATATATATATATATATATATATATATATATATATATATCTGTGTGTGCGTGTGTGCGTGTGTGCGTGCGTGTGTATTTATATAAAATAGCTGTTCAGTTAAACACTTAAGTATATTGGAAAGAAAATAATCTATATGGATAAACATTGAAATCAATATCTGTATAATTCACTACGAGTTTAGAACTCAAAGCCGCATGCCTTTTAGATTCAAAATCGTGAATGAAAGTAAAGCGAAGTTGTAGAGCAAAACATATCTAATTCATAGTAGAACGGTGTAATGTGTTTCTCGTAAAAAAAGACGAAACGCATCAGAACAAGCAGAATGATCAGAAATACTTGTAATATAAATAAATAATTGTAAAATATGCACAAATTGAACAGATCTAAGAGAATAAATATAATGTATTAATATTATTACAGTCCTTTATTTCTTTAAGAAGGGTCTAAATATTGCATTAAATCTTGTAATACATACAATACTATATTTTAGTGATACTTGGATATTACGGTTCTGATGTTGCTCTATATCCTGAGGGCGAATTGATTTATTTTTATACTTAAACTTATAAATATACTCGAAACAGCGCAATCTTCATGCACACATGTAAAGAAAAAAAAAATGACTTATATTTCATTGTGCTGCGTCTGGTATGCTTAAATGTTTAACTGTACACATATCTTCATAAGTTCTATCTCAAATCATCATGAACCATCTTCTTCTTCTTCTTCTTCTTTTTCTTCTTCTTCTTGGGTGAATCATGGGCGTAGAGTCCTCAAGTTGAAGGGAGGTAACTTTTGAGAGACCACAGGCAAGATTAAATAAAATATATTTTGATGAGAACTCAAATAGTTTTTAAGATACATTCAATATATTTATCATTTTTCAATTTAAATGGTAATTCTTAAATTCGGCATGTTTACATGTCTAAATTTATATACACTTTTACGTAGTCTCTGTTGCCCTCATACTGTATATCATTGTTTCCACTTTTGGCACAAGGCCAGCAATTAACCCAGTGCATTACTGGTATTTTATTTTATCGACCCCGTAAGGATGAAAGGCAAAGTTAATCTTGGCAGGATTTGAACTCAGACCGTAAAGGTCTTCTTCTTCTTCTTTGGCTCTTACACTTACATTCCTACGTCTCTCTCTCTCTCTCTCTCTCTCTCTCTCTCTCTCTCTCTCTCTCTCTCTCTCTCTCTCTCTCTATCTATCTATCTATCTTTCTCTCTCTCTCTCTCTCTCTCTCTCTCTCTCTCTCTCTCTCTCTATATATATATATATATATATATATATATATATATTTATGTAGGAAAATGTTTAACCCCGACGGTAGAGCTCAAGCCGTTTCGACGGCTATTTCTGGACTGAATTAGAATTTTTAGTGCGGTAAGTAAATAAATAGCCGAACTTTTCAAGAGGTAATTCCTTACATCTTTCATGGCAGTGGGTGGGTGAACTTGCCTGTAGAACAATGAGGGAGTGGGTGGAGAGCGGTCAAGCGTTGAAAGAGAATTCTACAGCAAATTCTAAGGATTGTGTATGAAAATAGGCTAGATAGGAAGCAGGCGAAAAGGGGTTCTGGAGAAAATAGAGAGGGGACATCATAGAATAGGTTAATAAATTGAGATTAGAAGATAATAAATAAATTAAAAATATACAAAAATATAAAATTGGATAGTAAGAAGTAATAAACAATCTCTAGAGTCTAAAACAGTTGCTATATTTAGTTGGTATTGCATTTTCGGCCAATCCTATAGAATAGGTAAATAAATTGAGATTAGAAGATACTAAATAAATAAAAAATATATACAATTATAGAAATGGATAGTAAAAAGTAATAAAAAATCTCTAGGGTCTAAAACCTCTGCTATTATTAGTTGGTATTGCGTTTTCGGCCAATACTGTATATAATTTACTGGGGAGGGAGTACTGAGGCTAAGAGGATAGGGAGTGGAAGGAAGTGATAGGAATAGATAAAGGGAAGAAGAAAATAAAAAAGAAAAGCAAAGAAGTACATCTACCTATTTTAGCTGTGTTTTCCCCTATCGTGTTCGGCAAGTGGGGAAAACGACCTCTTTCACTTGGTCAAGGGTATACAATTCAAACCCAGACACAACCGATTCCTACAACATCTACGTAGCAAAATAATGTAGTATGAAAGCACCAACGATATCCTGGTGCATTCGGACAAAACTGTAAACCTCTATTTCGTCAACCTTGACAGACACCCCACACTGATCAGGAGCAGCCTGAACTCCACCTACAAAAAGGCTAACCATTCAATAATCGAGGACATAAATCTAGATGGACAACAAATTACCTCCAGCCTCGGGTCACCGAACGTACTGAACCTCTCGAACCACGGATTCCCTACTTCACCCTGAAGGACCAAAATTCTGACTTCGACCGCAGACCATCCATCAGGCATATAAACCCGACGAAGTCGGACATAGGGAGAATCAGTAAAAAGATCCTAGACCACGTTATACCAAAAGTTAAGCAAAACTGGGAGACTTAGTCACCCAGGAAGTCATCTTATGGTTCAGGAATATTGAGGACAAACAGGACACCAAATTCATCCAGTTCGACATAGAGAGTTACTACGCCTCTATTACCTTACCGCTCCTTACGGCCACTTTAGACTTTGCCAAAACACTCACGCCCATCACCGACCAGGAAAGAAACATCATTCTCCACGCCAGGAAGACAGTCCTCCTTTTCGACAACTCCAAGAGGATAAAGAGAGCCCCCGCTCCCCCTTCTACGTCAGTATGGACGCGACCGACTCGGCCGAGGTGACCAATCTTATAGGATTATTCCTACTACATAAACTCACCGAAATGTTTCCTGCATTCGGCGGTGGATTGTACCGAGACGATGGGCTCCTTACCCCCAAAGGGTACAACCACAGTAGTACAGACCGGATACGTAAACACCTAATCAACTTCTTCCGGGACTGGGGATTTAAAATCACCCTACAAATGTCCCTAACCCTAGTCGATTTCCTGGACGTTACACTCAACCTCGAAAATGATCTGTACTACCCATACAAGAAAACAAACGACAACCTGCACTACATCCACCACCGCTCTAACCATCCTAGAAACATCACCAATAACCTGGTTAAAAACATCTCCCTCCGCATATCTAGTTTGTCCGCTAATGAGCAGATATTCGATGAACATGCGCCTCATTATAACCAAGCCCTCAATCGAAGCGGCTTTCGGGAGGAAATCTCCTCTTATCCAGCTTCCTTTAACGGAACCAGCAGGCGACGCCGCCGCTCACGCCAGGTAACGTGGTTCAACCCTCCCCACAATGCCGAGGTGGCAACACCTATAGGGAAAATCTTCTTTATGCTCCTCGAAAAACACTTCCCACCACAACATAATCAACAAAAATACTAGCAAAATCTCCTACAGCACCACACCCAACTTCGCACAAAACATCGCCTCCTCAAACAACAAGAAACTCAACCCCTATGGCAGAAACAACCTAGACATTAGTGGATAGTCGACCAGGAGGTGTAACTGCCCTGATAGATCTACGTGCCCCCATCAACAACAGGTACCGAGAACGTAACGTGATCTACCAGTACAACGTGAGGCCGGTAACCTCCAACAAAGCCTATATAGGATTAACTGCTTGTGACTTTAAGAGCCGGCTCTACCAACACCGGGATACGTTCCGAAACCCTGCCCGGCGACATGCCACTACACTTTCGGCCACGTCTGGGACCTCCAAGATAATAACATAACATACAATCTTACTTGGAGCTTACTGTACAGGGCTAACTCCTACACGGGAGGACGCCGTCCGTGTTACTTAAGCTCGGAGGAAACATTACAAATGCTGTTTCAGAAGGGCCTACTCCTAAACAAAAAAGATGAACTTGTAACTGCATGCAAACACCGATTGCGTAGGATTTACATCGACCTCAAACCCCCTCATGACCCGGGTGGGTTGACAATGGCTGCAAAATCCTCCTCTTCCCCACTTGCCGAACACGATACGGGAAACCCCAGCTAATATAGGTAGATGTACTTCTTTGCTTTTCCTTTTTATTTTCTTCTGCCCTTTATCTCTTCCTATCACTTCCTTCCACTCCCTTTTCCCCTTTCGCCTACCCCGAGGCAGCCCATCTGGCTTTTGTATCCTCAGTACCCCCACCCCAGTAAATTATATACAGCATTGGCCGAAAACGCAATACCAACTAATTATAGCAGAGGTTTTAGACCCTAGAGATTTTTTTATTACTTTTTACTATCCAATTCTATAATTTTATATATTTTTTATTTATTTAGTATTTTCTAATCTCAATTTATTTACCTATTCTATAGCATTGGCCGAAAATGCAATACCAACTAAATATAGCAGCTGTTTTAGACTCTAGAGATGTTTTTTATTACTTCTTATTATCCAATTTTATATTTGTATATATTTATTTATTTATTTATTTATTATCTTCTAATCTCAATTTATTAACCTATTCTATGACGTCCCCTCTCGATTTTCTCCAGAACCCCTTTTTGTCTGCTTCCTATCTAGCCTATTTTCATATACAATCGTTAGAATTTGCTGTATAGAATTCCCTTTCAACGCTTGACCGCTCCACCCACTCCCTCATTGTTCTACAGGCAAGTTCACCCCCCCCCCCACACACACTGCCATGAAAGATGTAATTGTGTTTACAAGAAATTTTGACCAATCCTCTTGACAACTACAATCTTCCCATATAAGGAATTACTCCTTGGAAAGTTCGGCTATTTATTTACCACACTAAAAATTCTAATTCAGTCCAGAAATAGCCGCCGAAACGGCTTGACCTCTGCGGTTGGGGTCAAACATTTTCCTATTACCTACTCTCCTACGCTAAGTATTGAGTACTCTGGTGCGTTATGGCCCATCTGGTTTCTTACCACACCTCCTTCTTTATATATACATAAACATTTAATGAGTGTAACGTGGTTTATTCTGTTATTACCACAGCATTGGGCCATAGCGAAACGCACGTCACCAATCAATAAACGTAATGAAGACATAACAAATCATCCTTAAAAAATAAATCATACACAAAACGTCAGCACCAACAGTTTTACAAGAGATGTCAACATGAATTGACCTGTTATTTTCATCTAAAGATATTTTTTCTTCTGATGTAGGACTAGCGCCCGAAACATTAAGACCCTCTTTCTGCTATATCAAGCGTTAACCTAATATATCCCTTCCATATCCTGAACCGATTGAGATGTTATTTCTGTTTACCTTTTACACACACACATATATATACATTTTTTATTGTTTTGTTTAATATGCGATCTAATACATGTTATATCTTCCTCTCTCACTCACCTATTGAACCGTGCAAGTTGTGCAATTGACAAGGTAACGCACGTGTTTGGTCGAAATATTTACAATTCGAACTAGCGCGCTCACTCTATATCGCTGTCTAATCGGTTGTTGGCATTTAATGTCCGGAAAGGTTTTAGGCACTACCATTGTTACTGTCGTACTATTTCTCACCATGCTAATTCGCGACTGGAGCCGAATGCTACCATTCTATTGTACAGCAATTAGAGACTGATTTTCTCCAATAACCGATTTTCACTCGTTTGTTAATATGTGTTTGAGGTACGTTGGTTTAAGGCTCACGGCGGGAACCATTAAGGCTCACGGCGGGAACCATTAAGGCTTATGGAGGGAACTATTGGAATTTCATCTCCTACTGTCACGTTAATTTCTGAAACAGTAGACAATCGATTGATGACATTGTAATGACACGTAGGGATTTCAGTTACAAATGTTTGACTGTGATAACCAACATTTTCAGTCATAGCCGACACGGACTGGAGTCCAATTCTGTCGATCGATTGGTTATTGATTAGGCGAAACCCGCTGATTAAGCCACATGCACCGATTTTGCACTGTTGCATAATAAATATAGACAGTGGATGCTGTGCACTCTATTGCTGCATTAAGTGTGGCCGAAACTCAAGTACGGGTATAGATTGAAGGTACCCATTTACGTGTGTTGTATTGAAGCAAATAATTATGTGTATACTCTGGGAGTTTACTTAACATTACATATTGAGTACGCTGAGATGCAACCGGTACTAGCAGTGAAAAACCCACGCTAGTCCAGTTAATTTATATATATATATATATATATATATATATATATAAAACGAAGGAAATGTGGTAAGGAACCTAATGGACCATAACGCACCAAAGTACTCAATAATTAAGGTAGTAGAGTGGGTAATAGAAAATGATCGACTCCCACTCCTACCTCGACTTCACCTCTTCCCACCCCATACACACTAAACACTCTATTCCCTACTCCCAACTCCTCAGGATCCGCCGCCTCTGTAGCCGAGATGCTGACTTTGAGTCCCAGGCCCTTTCCCTAGTCAGCCATTTCATCCGCAGAGGTTACCCCCCTCTCTCGTCCATACCGCTCTCACCCGCGCCCGTGCTGTCCACGGCTCCACCACCCTCACCCCACGCCACCGCACACCCACCCACCGTCTCCCCTTCCCCATCACCTACCACCCCACCGCCATACCCCTCCACCGCACCATCCTCCGCCTCTTCCTCCGCCTCCAGTCCGACCCCTCCACCTTCCACATCTTCCCAGCCCCACCACTCCCCTCCTTCAAACGCGCACGCAATCTCCGCACCCTCCTCGTCCACAGCTCCCTATCCCCCAACCCACGCTATCTTCCCCCCCGGTTCCTTTCCCTGTTCTAGGCCCCGCTGCAACACCTGTCCCCACATCTCCCCTCTTCCGACCAATCTCTTCACGGATTGCACATATGTGAACCTTGATCCCGAGAATCTACCGCATCCCAAGGATTTTACTCAGCATTCCACCACATCTTTTTACGGAATTACCTTTACGACTCACCCCAGACATACAACCCCAAAAAATGTTTTTCCTACACACCACCTACATCCCCAACACGCATAAATACAAAACACACACGTGCGTACCACCACATATTTACACATTCAGCCTCCGGAATCCTCTCCCCCCACCCCTCTATCCACACACGCACACACACTCCGACCTACACCCCACCCCACACACACCTCTTCCTGAACATGCAACCCCGTTCTTCCCCCAACCCTTGCTTTCACATACACACATACACGTACACCTACACACACACACCACCTTCAGCCCTTCCCGTTCGGACACCCCGTCTCCCTCTCCCCACTCCACCCGCCACCACCCCTACACGCCCCACACCCTTCCACCACCTGTTTTACCCCATTTTAATTTGATTTTGATCGTGCCTTTATTTTTAATTTCATTTGCACCGTTTCCTCTCACCCCCTTTTTGCTATATGTCTCTCCACCACTCCCCTACACACCCTTTGAACTCTCCTCCCACACACTTTTCACCTGAAGAAGGGCTTATGCCCGAAACGTCGTTCCCCACCACCACCCCACTCTCAAGAGCGTGAAATTAATAAACCTTTGTTCGTACTGCCTCTCTGTTTTGTTCCCGTTCAATTTTTCACTATATATATATATATATATATATATATATATATATATATATATATATATATATGCAAGAGATGTCAACATGCGTGGACCTATTATTTTTATCTACAGACATCTTTTCTAATTCAATCCAGCCTATCCCCTTAATCTATTTTATTTTTCATTCTTTCTTCTGATGAAGGTCTAGCGTCCGAAACGTTAAGACCCTCTTCCTGCTATATCAAACGTTAACCTAATATATACCTTCCATATACTGTACCGATTGTGTTGTTATTTCTGTTTACCTTACACACACACACACACACACACACACACACACACACACACACACACACACACACACACACACACACACACACACACACACACACACACGCACACACACACATATATATATAAATGTAACCTGAGTTTTTCGATTCGCTTGCAATTATGCAAAAATCCTCTTTTTTAAAGCCATGTAAGTAGAATGAGCCCCAAGGTCTTGCTCTTGTGTTGGCATGCAAACCGAACTGCAGACACTAATGTTTCTGGGCATCACTCTTCATCAGTGCAGTTCACTGTTCACCTGCCAACTGTCAGAGCTAGTGAAAATATATGATATTTTCTAATATATACAGTGACTGATCGGCCTGGTTTGCATATTAGCAAACTGGCTGGTCAGTCAGATTTGCATATTAGCAGATCCACTGATCAGCCAGATTTGCATATCAGCAGACAGGCCAGTAAGTTTCCTGTATACGAGCGATTAATGGTCGGCTTTGCCATATTCAAATGAAAAATAATATATACATATATATATATATATATATATATATATACATATATCACATGTATGCCTACCACATACGGACGCTTTAAGCATCCAACACCAATTATATATATATCACATGTATGCCTACCTATAAATAACTCTGCATCCGGGCAACACCGGGTTTCACTGTTAGTGTTGAATATATTTATGATTATCTGAAAAAAAAAATGATAAATTAGAAACTGATAACCGATTATATAAGAGATCATCGATGTTGTCCACCACACCATTAACAAATATTTATTCTAAAATACATGTTAGAGGTTGATATCACTATTAAGTAAGTTTATCTATGCAATCTTTTGACATCAGAGCGATAACGATTTTGTTTACGTTTGTTCTTTTGTGATAATAGCTCGATTATTGTAAATTTCTGTAGCTCCGCTTAGTAAAGAACGTATCATCAACATGGCGTCTAAAGATGGCGCTAAAACATTGTATTTCACATATATTTTTACATTTGTTTAAAGCTATCATTTGAGGTGGCAAATTAACAGAATTAATAGAACGTCAAATAGAATGCTTAGCGGTATTCATTGCGGGTCTCTGCACTCTGAGGTCAAATCTCCACCAGGTTTAAAAACGCCCCCAAAAAGGACCGTATGTCATTACGGCGTTACTACAATCCCACAAGGAGTTACGGGTGCAAGAGAAAAAAAATAGTGATAATTTAAAACCTCGAATTATATTTTGAACAGATGTGTTTAGACAAGTTTAAATATATGGCTTCAGTACAGATGCGGTAAGGCGAGGAATTGGCAGAATCATTAAAACGTTAGATAGATTATTTTGTGTTATTCGTGTCGCCTAAGTTCGAATCCCGCGAAAGTGTACGTTGCATGTCACTCTTTCAAAGTTGATAAAAAATGTCAGTCCAGTACTGGGGTCCATTCTTCCTCTGTATCTATTTCTCACTTCCGCTTTCTATTCATACTTCTTCTCTGGAGGAAATCGGTTGTATTCTTTCTATTATGTAATCGCCATTATCCAGCGACAATTCTTCACTGTTGTACCAGATATAAAACCAGAATTAGAAAATTAATATCACATACATACAACATTCTAAAATTCTACATTTTTTAAAATATAAATTTATTCAGAAGTTAGTATAAAAACAACTAAACTGGCAATGCAGCACTTCACTATGCACACATCCATTGCTAGAGAAGCAACTTAACATTGAACAACGCACACAATCATATATAAGCACACAGATAGATACATAAATGTACATCAACATACCTGTTCCGATATATACATATATACTCACCTGCTCACTGATACACACAGATATGCGTTCAATTACAATACAGTAGAAACATTGATAACAACGTGTACCTATATAATAGAAACATTAATTTCTAATCATAATTCAAAGTGTACTACTACTACTACTACTACTACTACTACTACTACTACAATATGCTATGTATCATTGACACCAAACACTGCTACTATCAGCACAAATAACCAACACCTGCAAGATTCTTAATTGTTTAATTAAAAATGTTTCTGGAATTTATTGAATTCAGAGTTTAAACACAAATACAGATTATGTTTTACTCATGATTAGAATGTAATTATTAATTCCGAAGACATAAATATCTAGTAATATTTTCTCCGTTTTTCTCTGACTCTCCGCAGGATTTCTCAATAATATATTTTTACCACTATCATTCTATTCATCCTTCATAGTTTAGAAATTGAGCGAATCGAGATATCACAGCTCCGATACTATGGGCATGTGATTAGAATATCTCAGGAAAGAATCTCTGAATTGAGGGATCACAGCTCCGATACTATGGGCATGTGATTAGAATATCTCAGGAAAGAATCTCTGAATTGAGGGATCACAGCTCCGATACTATGGGCATGTGATTAGAATATCTCAGGAAAGAATCTCTGAATTGAGGGATCACAGCTCCGATACTATGGGCATGTGATTAGAATATCTCAGGAAAGAATCTCTGAATTGAGGGATCACAGCTCCGATACTATGGGCATGTGATTAGAATATCTCAGGAAAGAATCTCTGAATTGAGGGATCACAGCTCCGATACTATGGGCATGTGATTAGAATATCTCAGGAAATAATCTCTGAATTGAGGGATCACAGCTCCGATACTATGGGCATGTGATTAGAATATCTCAGGAAAGAATCTCTGAATTGAGGGATCACAGCTCCGATACTATGGGCATGTGATTAGAATATCTCAGGAAAGAATCTCTGAATTGAGGGATCACAGCTCCGATACTATGGGCATGTGATTAGAATATCTCAGGAAAGAATCTCTGAATTGAGGGATCACAGCTCCGATACTATGGGCATGTGATTAGAATATCTCAGGAAAGAATCTCTGAATTGAGGGATCACAGCTCCGATACTATGGGCATGTGATTAGAATATCTCAGGAAAGAATCTCTGAATTGAGGGATCACAGCTCCGATACTATGGGCATGTGATTAGAATATCTCAGGAAAGAATCTCTGAATTGAGGGATCACAGCTCCGATACTATGGGCATGTGATTAGAATATCTCAGGAAAGAATCTCTGAATTGAGGGATCACAGCTCCGATACTATGGGCATGTGATTAGAATATCTCAGGAAAGAATCTCTGAATTGAGGGATCACAGCTCCAATACTATGGGCATGTGATTAGAATATCTCAGGAAAGAATCTCTGAATTGAGGGATCACAGCTCCGATACTATGGGCATGTGATTAGAATATCTCAGGAAAGAATCTCTGAATTGAGGGATCACAGCTCCGATACTATGGGCATGTGATTAGAATATCTCAGGAAAGAATCTCTGAATTGAGGGATCACAGCTCCCATACTATGGGCATGTGATTAGAATATCCCAGGAAAGAATCGCCGGAAAAATTTTACGAGCAACACCAACAGGCAGGAGGCTCAGGTGTAGACGCCGAGCAAGAGGGTTGGATAACATCCATGAGCTTGGCTGGTCTCGCTTGGGGATCCAACCAGATCAGTTGGAGACGGTTGCTTCTGACAAGCCCCGCTGGAAGGAGTGTTTGAAAACTCTTCCCCCACGACCCCCTCAGGAATAAGTGGGCGAAGAAGAAGTAGAAGAAGAAACAACAGAAGAAAAAAAAATTGTTTATACTTTTGGCACAAAGCCAGCAATTAACCAGTGCATTACAGGTACTTTATTTTATCGATCCCGTAAGGATGAAAGTTAACCTCGGCGGGATTTGAACTCAGATCATAAAGGGCCTTATGCAGCAAAGCATATCATCCGACCCTCTACCGATACTGCCAATCCATCAATAATAAGAGTTTAGACTGTCATACATTTACATTTTGGTTTAGGTCTCTGAATGTGTCTACATTCAGTAGTGTAATCCTTTATTTTATGATGCTACTTAGCGAATAACTTTGTTTGATTAGGCAAAATAAAAAAAAAGTGTCTTTAATTTTTTAATGAATTAAAAGAGGATGTTAAGAACTTGTTTCCCTTTCGGCGTCTCCGAGAAAAAAGAAAGAAAGAAATTATCCTCAGCGTTGTAACCTCTCTGAAATGTTTGTAAATTTTTTCATATATTAATTTAAAAGAAAACGAGGTCATTACAACTTCGGATTCATTCCTCGCCTATTCTCTTCGTGTTCTCCGTACCCCCATTTCAAATTCTACCGAGAATATCTTTGTCCTTCATCTTTTCAATGTTGATAAATAATTTATTAGTTTAAAGCGATTGGTTAGCAGAATTGTAAGAGCATTGCGATACCTTGTGCTATACCTTGTCTTCCAGTCACTTGCCTTCTAAGTTAGCATGCCACATAAATAGTACCAAACTATATCGGTATTTTCCTTTCTTTTGGAGAGCAGGCACGAGGGACTGCTGATTTTCGACAATCACCGTTACATGTGCCAGCATGTGGTGGACGAACCTTCTAGGTATTGAACTATGGCTTCACAACATATAAACGGACCCGAATTCATTGATAAAAAACATCATATAATTGCGACAAAATCTTCAATTTTTCTTGTTACTTTTACACAATTGCCTATGGATTTTCAATTTAGTGATCTTCGGCTTCTATGTTGCACCCATGGCAAGAAGAGGAATTTTGATTAATGTAGTCAATATCAAATGTCTCATATTCTTTGTTCTCGAAACTTCTATTGAATGATTCTGAACCCATAGCCACCACCATGATTTGAAAATATACATAATTAAATGAATGCTCTATTATTAGAAGGGGACAAATGGTTTCTTTCTCTTGAATGTTAAAACAAATCTAAAATAGAAAAACCTTACACTTTCTAAACAATAAACATAACAACAAATAACAAATATTAGCGAAACAAAGTTTTCAGACAGATTTTAAATAACGAACTGAAACAAAATAGGGAATAAAAAGAGAAACACAACACGTTTTTCAAATTGCAAAATCCATATCATATGTCCGTAGTAATTAAATTATGACAATACTTTTTTCACAAAGGCTTTTTTCATTCTTTAAAAAAGATATCTGTTTGTCTGTTTTGGCAGTTGTTATTAAGCATGAGATCAGCTTCAATTTATAACAAACATGTATAACGAAAGGCGCCTTAATTGTGGCGATAAAGACATCTTTCACACATGGTTCATGTAGGAAATTACTAAATAATCTGCGTTGCTTTTTACTTTTGTAACATACCGTGAGTCTTTGCTGTTATTCTCTTATCACAAATAATTATAAAAAAGAATGATGACCAAAGGCTGGGTTAAAATTTGGTGAGTGACACAATTCATTAACTTTAATTATAGTTTTAATTGAGTTATTTTCCTTGTGTTGCCTAAGAATGCAAGAAATGTTTGAATAAAGAAAACATCGTGCTACAGCAACGCAAATAAGTCATTAAATAACAATAACTAAATTGTAATGCCACCTTGATATTTCGGGATAAAATTCCCACTCTGTCCTTATCACTGAATGATAAATTGCAAACCACCATTACAAGCCTCTAATAAATCCTTATCCCTGTCTTTCATCTCTCTCTCCCTTACAGACATGTAAACTAATACTACAACCTACCAAATCATTTTTACTATCACAATGAAAGAGAAATAAAACTTCGCCCACAACACTAATACTAGTGGAAATAACAGGAAGTAATACATAAACAAATGGAATAAACTTTCATACTACGTGGTCCGCACGTGAACATATACCATGTGATCTCTTCACTACTTCCAGAGTTGAAGAAATAAAAAATTTCAGAAATATCCGCATAAGAAATCTCCGTTTCAGAAATATCCGCATAAGAACAACAGAGGGTATCCTGCTCCGACTTAGTTTCCTAAACCCTTCCTTTGGCAAAGAGATATTTTATCTCGAAATATCAAGGAAATATTCAAAAGAATTTGTTAACGTTATTTGTAACCTCTAATGTCCTATTTGCATTGCTTAAACCTTCTTAAAACATTGCTTTCTACACCTTTGACAATGCTTCAATCAAACTTCAACACCCTCATAAATATGTAAATATTAATGTGAAATCCTGAGATAATGTCTCACTTTGAAAGTAGAATAGGAAGCTGAATATATACATGGTCTATTGCGAACAATAGCTATTGTTTATGAGTAGTTTGGGGTGAATATCTCTGATAATCTGACTAATTTTTTTATTAATACATATCTGTTTTTGAGATAATAAATGCTACACTTTGATAATGGACAAGAAAGTTGATGTTATCTCAAGCTGGAAGCAAACACTGATAGTCCAATGGGGATAAAGTTTAAGAATGTGGTTTTAAGAGGGAACTGGGAAGAGGAGGAGGAATCAATATTTGCGTTAGTGGTAAATAGATGCATACTAATCCTTTCACTCATGTGGTGTTATAGTCAAGTGTTTCATGAGGAGAATCCTCTTTACGTCAATATGCAGAAATAATTACATAATTCAGATACACCCCTTTTTAAATTAATTGTCAAGAGAGAATGTCTGATGAAATATGTTTGAGTATACTGTCCATCATGCGGATAAAATGTTTACACACAGCTCATGGGTTTAGCGTTCTGTGAGACACAATTCCCTGGTATCCGAAAGGCTAAAAGTCAGCAGAAGGGACCACGAGACATGATCTGGATGATATGACGGAAAAAAGGGACAGCGCTACTCGTGGGATTTGAACTCACACCTTCTATAAACGACCCCTTAACTAATTTAAATTACATTAATTTTCAAAACCGTATCTCACCCAACACTTCTAAACATACATCGTGTGTTTACATTTAAACTTCTGACTTAAAGAAAACGAAAAGGAAATGGTCAGTCGCTACTTTGAAGAATATACACAAGGTTTATGGAATATACAAGTTTGAGTACCACGCCTGGAGCTGTCCACATACTTCAGTCGGCATGGCTTTATATCCTCTATATATTAGAGACTATTTTCCCACTAAAGATGTGTGATGTAAACGTTAACGTTACTCAAAGTTATCATATATGTATATATATAGATGTTATTAATATTATTCAGAATATTAATAAATGAAGACATTCACATAATCAAAATATATATAATAAAACATATATTTTGATTATGTGAATGTCTTTAGTTATTAATATTCTGAATAATATTAATAACTCCAGAAAATTTCTTTGTAGAGTGCTTTTAATCTATCTATTGTAAGACTATATTCATTGAGTAATCAATGAACCATATTAATCTTTGGTTATATATATATCTATATATATATATAGAAGTTGTATTTAATTTGTTGGAAGTCCGACAAACATAAATGTTTATAACTGATTTAGAGCACTCAACAAGTTACTGGAGTAAATATTCTATAATATTAAATAAATGAAAACGTATTTATAAAACCATATTTATTTTATTATATATATTTCAAGGGCAACCAAGACACCATTGGTGCGCTTTCATCAGATAAAATACCAAGTTTGTTTTATAAATAGAGACGTACCCATGAAAATCATACCTTATCGGTTTGAAATTCACTGTATACACACACACACACACATACACACACACACATACACACACACACACACACACACACACACACACACACACACACACACACACATATATATATATATATATATATATATATATATATGCGTGTGTATATACACAGGAAAAACAGCTTCCTGTAGAAATACATTATATTGATTCTCCATCAATTTCACTTCATTTTCTAGAAGCTCCGCGGAAGCACAACACTATGAGACAAACAGCAACGTAACATACTAATACTTAACAACGTGATTCGCTTCTAGAATTATCTTTCAGAGTGAACACAAGATAGCATTCGAAACGACGATGACAACGGCTGAAGCTATGGCAATGACAACAATAATATATCTTAACAAAAATATATTAAAACTATAAAAAAGAATAAAAGAATACAACAACATTAATACTTACACAATCAACATTAATGACAGAAAATATCTACTTGCAGTAATGCAAATCCCGTATATGTATATATGTATGTGTGGATGAACATATTTATGTATTCATGTGTGTATGTATGTATGTATGTATGTATGTATGTATGTATGTATGTATGTATGTATGTATGTATGTATGTATGTATGTATGTCTTATTGTACATATGCATGTATGTATGTGTGCATGCATGTATTTGTCTATGAAAGAATCTGTGCAAGTTTGTATGTATGCATATATATATATATATATATATAGATGTGTGTGTGTGTGTGTATGTGTGTGTGTATGTGTGTGTGTATGTGTGTGCATGCGTATGTGTGTGTGTATATGCATATATATACACACAGAGAGAAATAGAGAAAGAGCGAGAGAGAGAGAGAGAGTGTGTGTGTATACATACATGTATGAGTGTGCTTAAAAATGTACATATTTCCACGCACACAGATATATACATGCGCTTATATAGTATATATATATATATAAACATATATGTTTGCAAATGTATATCTGTACACACACACACATACATATATACATATGTGTGTGTGTACGCACACAAACATACACACACACACACACACATATATATATATATGTTTATACCCCCCCCCCCCCCCCACACACACACATATATATAATATATATATATATATAAGAAAGATAAAGTAATATTAGAGAGTTTAAGAGAGACTGCAGAAGGTAGAATCATCAGAATAGTGGAGAGGGACGTAATGATTGAAGAGAGGTGGAGCAAAATTGAAAAATAGAAGATTGAAGTATGTTTCGAAATATATTGAACAAAAACGACTCTATAGAATTTGACAGACGTGACAAATGGAGGTATATATCTGCATCGAGTGGGAGGATGATTCGAGAGAGGATGGTTGAGAGAGGATCTATGAGAGGGAGAAAGAACTCAAGGAGGGAGAAAGAGTGACATGATTGATGAAAAGTGTGAAAGAGGTGATATATACATATATACATATATATACATATATATATATATGTATGTATTTATATTATTGCATATTTAT
Organism: Eledone cirrhosa; assembly: GCA_964016885.1. Classification (NCBI taxonomy): domain Eukaryota; kingdom Metazoa; phylum Mollusca; class Cephalopoda; order Octopoda; family Eledonidae; genus Eledone; species Eledone cirrhosa. Next base: position 158,558,711 of record OZ024742.1, on the reverse strand, counting down.
ATGTATATATATATATATATATATATATATATATATATATATATATATATATATATATATATATATATTAATATATATTTATATATATATATGTGTGTGTGTATGAGTGTGTGTATGTGTATGTATAAAGATATATGGATGCATATAGAACATAGTTACGTAAAAGAACACTTTGAATATAAGATAGATGATGAAAAATTGAAAATAACAAACCAAAAACACATGAAAACAAAACCAAAACATATAAACAACACAAATACACAAAACGAACGAATGCTTTAAAAATGTCGAAGACTTAAAAAGGCGACAACTGTTTGTGGAATTTGTAAAAATAAATGATAATAAATTGAATTGAATTGAAACGTAAAAAAGAAGAAAGTAAAATATAAGAGAAGAAGATGAAGAAAATTTGTAGAAAACAATCACTTTAGCAGAGAAAACGAAGAAAATGAATGAGTTTGGAAAATGTAAGAGATTGAAGGAAATTGAAGTGAAGAATTAGTATTAATAATATTGATAAAAAAAAAGGATGTAAAAGAAAGACGATAGAGATGAATGAGGATGCTTAGGAGATAGGCAAAAAATAGTAGATGCAAAAAAAAAAGAAAAACACCTGAGCCAATAGTAGTAGAAGTAATAGTTGTTGTGTTATTATTATTAATATTATTATTTTTAGTATTGTTATGAATTTGATATCTCAGTCATTGATATTACATAAACGCAGCAATTGCCCAAATGAACTTCAAGCTGATACCCGCAGCCGCGTGTGTGAGAGGCTCTTTGCTGTTCCTAGTAGGCATACCTTATGAAATGTTCCACAAGAAGGGGGCTGGTATAATGGGTTTAGCCAGCATTTGCAACTCTTCAAGAAGGAACCTAGTGCTCATATGACGATGGGGACGACCTTCATTTCATGGCAGTCCCAAATGCTTTTCAGTTCACACTTTAGATCCTAGTGTCGGTTAATATTTTTCTTCTTTTGTTGCACTCTTCTTTTGTTGACTTCTATGATCAAGCAAGATCCTTTTTCCTTGTCAAAAACTACAAAGTAAGGCTATAATTTTCTGAATTTTTATTTGTTTGTATTCTGAAATCCCACAAAATCTTCATCTGATCTTTTTCTATCACTGACTCTGGCTTATGCAAAGAGTGGGTAAAGCATTCAGTTTTCATAAATGCTAGTGGATCACTTTTCCTCTGATACCATGCCTCCATCCTTTATTATGAGTTAGGGCTAGGTGTTTACACCCGGATACGATTTAAGCGTAGTGGGGTAAGAGCCCTAATTCATCATTACATAATAAGGGTCTCAACTGTAACAGGAGCTAAATTTCATTTATGTTAGATGGTTTAACTAATGGGTGGTCATTTTAATTATCAGAAGGTTATGCAATAAGCAAAAGCTCTTAAGGAAACCGGTGCCGAAACCGGAGAAATCACAAATCAGGGGTTACTCCATGCATGGAAAGGACGATACAAACTCAACTGCGATGCCTAGTGGTTCTGACTTGTATTCAGCAAACATTTTGAAGGGTGTACTTGAAATTGTTTGCCGAATATAAGCTGAAACCGTTTGGCGTCGTAGTCAGATTTTTAGCTTCCTCTATTTCTGTACGTATATATATTTATTTTAAATAGAAATGACTTTTACAGGACTAGAGATGTTTCATTCGTTTGAAACTATCATCAATATTCAGATGACTCCAAAGGAATGAAACAAATCTTGGTCTGTAGAATCATATTATGTCATCCATTTTCAAGTTCAATGTGGTTCAAGAATCAGTAAAGAGGGTGAATCCCTTTCTCTCTCTCTCTCTCTCTCTCCCTCTCTCTCTCTCTCTCTCTCTCTCTCTCTATCTATCTATCTATATATATATATTACACGTTTTTATTGTATGTAAACTCCCCCCTTTGTAACTGTCTCATTCTTTTGTGCCTCTGTGGTTAATAAAGAAACATATCTATATCTATCTATCTATATATATATATATATATATAGTGACGAAACATAAGTCAATTGCATGAACTCATAATCCTTTATTTACTGCTATATATATTTCGATGATAGCCATTGAATGGCTATGACCTCATCAGGCAGTTAGTCAGTTCTTAGATATGCCAGCTCTGTGTTTATAGTGTTGATGGTATCAGAGCCTTGGGACATATGAGCTTGTTAGGAATAATTTAATGTTGTCAGCAGGAATAGTCTTGATTCTCATTGGTCAGCTTGTAGATGGTAGTAGGGTTGGTATTTGACCTCAAAGAGGCAGGTGGTGTTGTAAAGTTCAAACCGTCAGGCAAGATGACAATAGTTCCATATGACTGATTTTCACAAAAAGCATTCCTGGTCAGATATATATTCAATTAAGGTTAATAGTATGAAATAGATACTACAGGTCATTCTTGAATTGAGGAATTTATGTGGAGTGGTGCTACTGAAATTTATGGTTGGAGTAGAAAATTTACAAATAAAAAGACTTATGTAGGTTGGCTTACACTACACTCACACCCACCTCCACAGACACACACACACACATCCACACATACAAAATGTGGGGTGGTAATACTTAAAATATTGGTTAGAGTCCAGTACTTAGATAGTTTAGAAAATTTAGAAATAAAAGGCTTATGCTGGTTGACTTGTACATACACTCACACCTACCCCCTCAGACACTCACACATCTACACACACAAATCCATACAGGTGTATATATATATATATGCATGTATGCACGCACAAGTATATATATATATAAAATATATACATATACACAGAACATACATATATATAAAATATATACATATAAAAATATAAAAAAATATATATATATACATAAAATACACACATACATAAAATATATACACACATAAAACATACATACACATATATATATAAAATACACATACATATATATATAAAATATATACATATATTTATATACACACATATATATAAAATACACATATATACACATATAAAAAATATGTATATATACACATGATATACATATACATATATATATAAAATCAGGTTCAATAAAACGTGGTTTAGATGACTCCTAACTAGTAGAGGATCCGGTGGATCATCCACCATAGGGACCACAAACTATGGGTGGTTGTTGTTGTCCATTGGTCATTGGTACGGCTGTAGGGGACCTACAGGGGGGGGGGGGGGGCGTTGTGGTTGGCCGTTAACGGGGTTTATCCATATAGCTTGAGGAAAGTTCCCGTCCTTAGGTGTCTGCAGGCACCGAATAAGTCGGCCCTTCTGTTTAATAGCTTGGTTCCGCCATGAAGAATCTCGAGTGTCTCACTAAGACAGAGGTTGTAAATACCAGAACCGCCTCTGTCTGGGGGAACCTTTCTAACCACGGACCAGACCAGAGAGTGCGGGGCCTTTTCAAGTTTGAGCTTCCAGATCAATTCAGAAAGGGCCGTACATTTCCTCTTATCTATTCTGTTAAAGGATTGGCGATGGTTATACCACCGATCTTTAAAGCTCGTCGCTCTGGATCCTATGTAGTGGTGCTCCGAGTTAGGGGTTGTGACCTTGCACCTGTAGACCACGTTTTTCGTCATGCTTCATTACTAAGGGGGCATAGTGATGCGTCTCTGCAATTACATGACTTCTTAAGCCCCACCACATGTACCGCGTGGTTACCATCACTCGCGGTTGGCTGGGTAGCCTCCGCAATCAGCACAGGGTCGTTGGGTTCCGGTGTGCTAGTTGGGCCTATCCGGGTTCCGTTGCGTCCCGCGTGCTGGTTCTGTTGGGTGGCTCCGGGGTTTACGGTGGTATATGAAGCAGTGAGCCTATTCCTATTTATGCCAGCTATGTGTTGGGCTACGGAGCGTGTGGTTGAGTAGGAAAGTTTCACTGTGTGCATGTTGAATATTTTATGGTACTTGTGGGCCCTAGGGAAACATTTATCCAGTACTCTAAAGAATGTTCTACCCAGGCTGGTACGTAGACCCACCGAGTACGGAAGGTTATACCATGTGACCTTCCTGGTCCTATTCTTGCGGGGTTGTTGGGTGTCCGCCGTGGGCCATCGCGTGGTTGTGCACAGCTCAGGTCGAGTCGGTTGGTGTCACTCGGGTGTACGGAGCGGTCACTATCATGAGGGTTATATGGGCCCACCGTGGGGCTAAAAACCTGCGAGGTGCGGCCTCCCTGCTCAATTAGGGTTCGGCGGGTGGTGGGGCCGGGGCAGGGGTGCCTATGCTCCGCAGCACAGTGGTCTTCAGCGTTGTAGGTATTAGACCGGTGGGGTATGCGGGACCTTCTACCGGGGGTGGTGAGGGATAGGGGTCTGGGAGTGTTACTACTGGTCACCGAGGTATTAGGTGGGCGACTCATGCCCCTGAGGGTATTGATCCGGGATACCCTTGGGTCATCTCGATCATGTCCCTTAGGGTTATAGCTGATCCTATCTCTGTGGGACGCCTTAGCTAGCGCTGAGTTATAGTAATCAGCGTTACTATTGAAGATCTCTTTATTGGCCGACAAGTTAGAGATCCTGTCAGAGACACTCTTAACTACGGCCTTAACTATAGATCTAGGGTGATTAGACCTAGCGTTGATATACACCAGCTTCTGATTGGGTTTATGATATGGGTGGTGTAGCTTGGTGTTGAGGTTGAGGGTGGTGTCTAGGAAATTAACTACTTTTCTATTGGGTTCCATCTCTACCTTAAGACCTACCTTGCTAAAGAAGTGCCTAATTCTCCTCTTCATATTTTCGACCATTGTGGTGGTGTGGTCCCGTACGGTGAAAAGTGCGTCGTCTCGGTACAGCCCGCCACCCAGGTTGGGTATTACTCTCCTGATCTCGTAGAGTATGTATATCCCAACCAAGTCCGTTAGCTGCGCGGAGTCACTGGAGCCCATTGTAATGTCAAAATTATTTGGCCAGTCGCTCCGGGTCCATATGTCCCCACCGAATCGGATGAGGGTCTTTCTGGCGGCGTGTATGATTCGGATCTCGTCGCGTGTTAGGTTTGTCCTATTCATCGCGAATATGAGTGCCTTGTTCAGGACTATGGGCGAGATAGAGGAGTAGTAATTGTTGATGTCTAGTTGTATGAAGCTAGTCCTATGTTTGTCAGGTAATAATGTTCTGAACACAGAACCATACAATTATTTCAGTACACTGGGCAGTGACCACCGGCTGGTTATATATATATATATATATATTACTCTTTTACTCTTTTACCTGTTCCAGCCATCCGACTGAGGCCATGCTAGGGCTCTGCCCTTGTCTATTTATATATGTCGTAGGTATGACATTAAACTGCACCCAGTGGCAAGGCTCCAGTTCGGGAGTTCAGGAGCTGTGGGGAATGTGGAGTTACCCCTTAGTTGTTATTACTCCCAGGTTTGCTCTGGCTCGGAGTAGTAGTACCTGTTAGGGCTCCATTTATGGGATAAATAGTTACCTTACTCGAGTGGCGCTGGTAAGGTATTATCAGCCATTAAAAATAACCATGGGGAGCGTATTTAACTGCACTAGGGTTAGAGCCTCTAACTACACTGTCAAGGAGCAGTCTGGTCGTTATGACAACAGCTAATGACATCCCTGCTTGTTCTGAGTGACTTCAATGCACATGTGAGTAAGGAGAGTAGTCAAGATCCTTGCTGGCATTTTCATAACAACACCAACCGAAATGGAAGACTACTGAGAGACATCCTGATGGAGGCAAACTTGATGGCAACCAACCTAAGGTTTAGGAAGACTCCGGGTAAGATGTGGACCTACATATCAGATATGCACCTGTCCAAGTCCCAGATTGATTTCATTCTGGTGAGGAAGAAGTGGAGGAATAATGTTCTGAACACAGAACCATACAATTATTTCAGTACACTGGGCAGTGACCACCGGCTGGTTATGAATGAGGTCCGGGTGAGCTTAAGAAATAGTAAGGCTCAGCCCCGGAGAGCAATCTATGACTGGAGATGATAAGCTACAGAAGAAGTACACAATAGAAGTGAGGAACAGGTTCAGTGCTCTGTGTGGAGCGACAGAAGAGAGATAGATTAGAGGGACTGAAGAGAGTGTGACGTGGTACGGATACTTCACTACTGCAGTGGCAGAAGGAAGTGAGGCGTTGGTGCCAAGGAGAGAGAAGAAGAGGAATAACGTCAGCTCTGCAGACCCAAAAGTGTGTACATCCAGAGAACAACTGAAAGCTGCCAAGGACCAATTCCATACCGATCCTATGGAGGGGAAAGGGGAGAATATGGAGGTGATGAAGGAAGAACTCTGTACCGCTTACACTGAGGCCAGAGAGGAGGCACTGATAGAGAAGATCAGAAGTGTGGGGAGAGCGGTTGACAGGTTTAGGTATAAAGAGAGCTGGACGATCATCAAAGAGATCACAGGGAGGAAGAGGGGGAGTTCGAATCAGATCCAGAGAGCAGGGTCCGTGGGTAGGAAGAGGAAATGGCTGGACGATTTTAGGGCCCTACTAGGAGAGCCACCTTCCACAGCCCAGAACGCTGGGGAGATCAGGCAGCTGTTTGAGGGACTGGATATTAAGACAGGACCCTTCGCCAGAGAGAAGCTTCAGAGAGCCAAGAAGAAGTTCAAGTAGGGCAAGGCGCATGGAGAAGATGGAGTGGCATCAGAGGTGATGAAGAGGTGCGATTTTGATGATATCACCCTGGAGTTCTGTAACCAGGCACTGGTGAAAGGAATTGCCCCGAATCAGTTGGGGACCAGTAACATCGTCCCAATGCCAAAGAAGAGAGATCTCACTGATGTCACTTGTGGCAAAGACAGGATCCAGCCCTGGATGGAGAAGAAGCCAAGAGACAACCAGAACGGCTTCAGATAGGGAAGATCAACCACCAGTCATATCCTGATGCTGAGAAGGATAATAGAGGGAAGAGCCTTCCTGTTGTCATGGTTTTCATTGAGTTTAGGAAGGTCTTTAATTCTGTGGACCATCATTGCCCGATGAATATCTTACAGGCTTATGGAATCCCCAAGAAAATAGTGGACCGGATATTACTGCTCTACACCAACAGCCGAGCCAAAGTCATTACACCTGACGGGATGACGGAGTTCTTTGAAATACTGGCTGGAGTGCCCCAGAGAGATACATTGGCTCCCTAGCTTTTTATCATCACAGTAGACTATTGTTTGCGCCTTGTACTGGAGAAACACCAAGACTCTGGCTTTACTGTAGCACCGGCTCAGAACAGGAGAGTTAAGGCTAACAATATATCAGATACTGAAATTGCTGACGACATAGTTCTAGTGACAAACACAGTGAAGGAGGCAGAGGAGCTGTGTGTGTGTGTTTGTGTGTGTGTGTGTGTGTGTACATATATAACCGTATACATACGTATATAGATATTTAAATTAACCCCAAAATCCATATTAATATGGATTTTGGGGTTAATTTAAATATCTATATACGTATGTAAACGGTTATATATGTACACACACACACACACCCACATTACACACACACACACACACATATATATATATATATATATATATATACATATAAACGAAATATCAATATTTCAGCCTTCGTGATTACCTCTGAACCTGTAATATAAATAGCTAGATATTAAAGTGAGGGAAGTGCTGAAAACAACAAAGACGTGCCATCTAAAGGCAAATAGATTTCTAGTACAACACGATCTAACTTGAAAAACCACCAGCATTGGTTTAAACACTTTACTTTCAACATCGCAAGATGTCAAACAACGCGAATAAAGGGGTGAAAGTCGAGAGAATTCTCGGAAATATTCAATATTCCTGAATTAATACAAAATTAAAACGCGGCAAGAGCAGCATTTGGATGTAAAATAAAACGAGAGGAACAAAGTAAGCCACTAACAAATAAGAGAAACACAAAACGCGAAAAGATTACTCATGAAAAATACAAACAAAGGCTTAAAGCAGTCATGGGAAACTTGCTGAGCTTTCTGAATGGCTCGCCTAAGTCACCTAAGTGAAATATTTCTGATTTATATTTCTAATATTTTTACGATCGAGGAAAACAACGTGTACGAATTGTGAAGAAACAAATCAAAACAACCTGAGTTAACCCCGTTTTTTTTTTTAATGTGTGCACGAATGTAAATTAGCGCTTGCGGCCCGCTTGATGATGAGCCATATCTCAAGCGGCCCGCTTCACGAAATAGGTTGCTCATTCCTGGCTTAAACAGACAGATGGTGACGTTATAATAGATAAATGACTGACTCAAAGGTACTGAACTGAAGACAAGTGATAGAGGATGTTATTTTTGTCACCTATCAGGGGAGCTTTAGTATCAGGTTATACCACCCCTTAACACAGCATGTTAATACAGCTACTTAATGAAAACCCTTTGTTTGCTTAGATTAAATGAATCTTGAACATTAGGAGTGCCTGCATTTATATCATTCTGTATCTCTATGTATTTTTCTCTAAGTATAGTTTTTTCAAAGAACTCCCATTCCTTAAATCCTATCAGCCGATGACCTCCACCCATCCCTATCACCAGCTTCCCCTACCACCAGAAAAATGTATACATTCCACCATGTCACATTGACAGTCGGGTTTCCTGATGATTTCCTTCGAATGAAACAGTTCTAGTACTGTAGAAACCAGTTCTATATTAATTATATATATATACTCAAAGAAACATGACTTCCCTCCTCCCCTCTCACATACCACTAGCGCTCTTCCTTCTTCTTCTTCTTCTTCTTTGTTTTCCCCACCTCCTTCACTCTCTCCCATTCTTCATTAATCAGGTCACTTCTCCTTTCCTCCTCGCCATCCCCCACTAGATACTTGCTCCATTAAATAGGAACGCCCCCACCACCCTGAACTACCAACTGAGACACCTATAAATAACCAGAACTGACCAACTTATTTGAAATTCCTGATTATTTCAAATGAATGAAACAGTTCTAGTCCTGTAGAAGTCATTTCTATATATATATAAATTATATCTATGTTTACCAATGTATTGATTATCATTTTTAACTGTGGTTACCTCCCGACACAACACTGGAATATATATATATATATATATATATACATAAGCATATATATATATATATATATTTATATATATATATATATACATATGTATATGTATAGATTTATATTTATATTCACGTTATTCCTTTTCGTTCGTCTATAGCTTTTACATATATATTAAATAACAGAAACACTATAGATGACTAGAAATATAAGTTAAGTACTGCCCTTCCACTCCACCACATTACTTAATATCAAAGACAACTACCCTTTCATTAGCGAAACTATACTTATGTTGCACTTAATGTTTCTATAACTAACTACACCCATAGAAAATGATGATGCACATGTAATCCTACACGCAAGAAAATCTATAATAATTTATGATACGGCTATCTCGATAAAGGAGCCCGTCAATATAACCTTTGATGTAAGCATGGGATCGAAGAAAGTAGGGAAAATCAGCAACGTTGTCGGCCTCTATATCTTAAATGTTTTATATATCCAGTTCTACATTCTTTCTGTAGAAATTTACACGCTGGTCTATTATTATTTCCAGAATAAGTGGTGTCTCTGTTCTTGTGTGGAGTGGTAAATATACTGGAATATTTACGTAGAGATTTCAATCTCTGATTAATTTTATGGGCTACGGATTAGGAGAATAGTTAGTGCAACGGATGAGACATTGGCACTAAAATATCTATGTTCTGGTTTCAAATCCAGCCGAGGTCAACTTTGCCTTTCATCTTTCTATGGTCGATATAATAAAGTACCATTCAAATACTGAAGTCAATATGATCGATGTTCACCTTTTGCTCTAATTTCTTGTCTGGTCGTGTGACAAAACTGTCAAGTTGTTGGCAACAGACAGCAGAAGTTATTCTAGTGTTCGGTGGGAATCGCTTCCGTCCTCCCCTCTCACATACCACTAGCTCACTTCTTACCCCACCTCCTCTTCATTTTCTTCCCTTCTTTCCCACTCCTCATTAATAAAGTGACCTCTTCACCCTACCCCTCTAGATATTTGTTCCATTAGACAGGACCTCAATTACTATTTCTAGGTGTAGAAATGGGAGTATCGGTAGAACGTCGGACTAAAATGCCTTGAGGAATTTAGTTACGACATTCTACGTAATGAGTTAAAATTCCACCGAGGTCAACTTTGCCTTTCATTTTTTCAGGGTCGATAATTAAAGTACTGGGTAAGTGCGGGAATCAATATAATCAACGTTATACAACCCGCAGACTGCTGGCCTTGCATCAAAATCAGAAACTGTTATTACTTTAAGATTGGCGGTGGATTGGCAGTATCGGTAGAGGGTCGGACGCCATGCTTTCCAGCATAGTTACGTCCCTTTACGATCTGAGTTCAAATCCCGCCGAGGTTGACTTTGCCTTTCATCCTTACGGGGTCGATAAAATAAAGTACCAGTAATGCACTGGGTAATTGCTGGCCTTGTGCCTAAAGTAGAAACAGTTATTACTTTAAGATTATGGACTCTACAAAAATCTCTAAGATATCCATGAAGTATAATTAGACTACATTTGTGATATTGTGACTTAGAATCTAATGAATCACATAACTTGGCAATTTTGTAATATATATATGGAAACACTAAATATGATCACCACAAATATAATTAATTTGCATTGCAAAATATTCTACATGGGTGCTCAAGTTACGGAAATAAATACTGAAAATGGAATTATAAATTAATTTACAGAAATATGCTGTTACAGTAATAATGGTTCCTGATTTAGGCAGAATGCGAACAGATTTTGGGGAGAGGAAAATCGATTGAATTGAGCCGAGTGCGGGATTTGAAAACACGTTCTTACAGTCAAAATAGAAACAAATAGACTGCAAATAGGCTGGAAATGACATTAGGTTGAACAGAAAGTCCTCGCCGTTTAAACATTTTTATTGTCTTTATTTTTATTGTGTTTTTAACATTGGAGAGAAATTACAATTCAAAATAATAATAAGGGCGGTGAATTGGCAGTATCGGGAGAGGGTCGGACGCCATGCTTTCCATCATAGTTACGTCCCTTTACGGTCTGAGTTCAAATCCCGTCGAGGTTAACTTTGCCTTTCATCTTTACAGGGTCGATAAAATAAAGTACCAGTAATGCACTGGCCTTGTGCCAAAAGTAGAAACAATTATTTTGGCAGTATCGGTAGAGAGTCGGACACCATGCTTTGCAGCATAGAGTTACGGCCCTTTACGGTGTCAGTTCAAATCCCGCCGATATTAACTTTGCCTTTCATCCTTACGGGGTCGACAAAATAAAGCACCCTTAAATTACTGGCCTTGTGCCTATACTAGTAATCATTGTTTACGATTACCGTCTGCCATCGTTTAGGATGGCACATGATTCCATCCTTGTAGAATTCTTCTGCCTTCGATGCAAATTATTCCGTCAATCACTGATTTAACTGGTTTTCATAGGCGAAAGTTTTGACTGCATTGCATTGCTCATTGAGAGGAAAAGGTGATAGTCTGTAGGTGTGAGATCGGGTGAATATGGCACGTGGGGGCAGAGCCTCCCAACCTAGCACCAGCAGCTTCTCACAGGTCATCCTTGATGAATTCAACCGAGCGTTATCATGAAGTGCGGGTACAGATGTGTGATTTTTGCCACTAAACTGTCAAGCTGTTGGCACTAGACGTAAGGGGTTATGCTGGTGTTCGCTGGGAGCAGCTCGTAGGAGGATGACACCTTTCCTGTCCCACTATACAATCAGTATAGCTTTGCAAGGGTGGAGGCCAGCCTTTTCTTGCCGTTGTGGTGCACTTTCTTTATTAGCCCAGAATCTCTTGAGTTGGACATTAATCTAGAGACACCATTTTGCATCACCAGTCACAGTGGAGCATAACCAGTTGTTTGTGTGATGGTAGGAAACAAAAGCATCACGATTACGGTAAGTCATATTGTGGGACACCTTTTGATCCAGCTCGGAAACCTTCTCTGTTGCATGCAAGTGATTGAGGATGGTTGTCTTTGATGCCCCAAGCAATTTGGAGAGTTGACATGATGTCAGGCGTAGTCTGACCCCAACAGCTCACACATTTGCTCGTCATTAAAGTCGGATGGACACAAAATCAATTTTTAAGTGGAATGGAAGCGTATATTTTAGATATAAAAGAAATTTTAAAATTGAGATAGTGATTGTAAGTTTTGAGTTAACATGTATGTGTATGTTGTGTGTATGAATGCATGTATGCAAGGACCTTGTTTCAGGGAGGTACCAGAGGACAAGTCCCCCCCCCCCACACACTTTTTCAGGAATGAGGGACAAACCATCTTTTGTCCCCCCTGCTTCTTCCCGATTAAAAAAAACAGAAAATCCCACTAACATCTTTATTTGATATAATAAATTCTCTTTAAGTTTATTTCTATATATCTGAACTTCATTTGAATATATAAAATTTAATCAGCGTAAAATTTTACTTATGTGATAGGGTCCATAAGCAATACTAACATCCTCCTTTAAGAATCAACAAATGTTGGTTTGTCCCCTTCACATTTTAAAGGCAAACGAGGCCCATGCATGTATGTGTGTGTGTGTACTCGAGTGTATGCGCAGGTGTATGCGTGTGTGTGTTTGTTCCTGCAAAGCTGTGAGGGTATGAAGGTAAGATGTTGCTCTAAGAAGTATATAGGTGTGAATGTTCTCGTCCGCGTGTACTGAACGACGCAGAGCGTGACAACGGTTGGCCGCGTATATAGGTGTATAAATCTACATATGTGTACATGTGTATATTCATACGAACACATGTGCGTGCAGTTCATCTATGTATGCATACGTACGCATACATAGAGGCAAAAACACAAGTGGAATCAATCGTAGATCTCCTTCACGAGCCACACAGACGCACAGAAAGTTCACTTACGACTTTCTCCAAGGTTTACTTTGACAACTTTAACGGATGGTACATCCGAAATATAGGAACTAATAAATATTTCCAAGTTAACATTATTTTTGAAATTATCCCCCATCTTATATATTTCCACAGTTTTTCATTGTTGAAATTTTACTTATATATATATATATATATATATATATATATATACACACAGACATATACACTCAGGCACAGAGCACATTCACTAATGTGTATGTATATATATATATCAGGTTTTTTTCTTTTTTCCTTCCTCTCTTTTACTCAAACTTACCTGTCTGTTTCTTCCCCAGACTTTATTGCCTTACTATTTACAGCTTCATGCTATGTTTCTGGAGCGGGTTTGTAACGGCTCGAATCTTAGAAAGATTGAACTTGCGGAAGCCATGCTAGATGGGGACAAGTGAAGTATAACCCCAACGTTGTCTGAGGAATACACACCATGACTATGATGATGATATATGTATGTGTCTGTATATATATATATATATGTATATGTGAGTGTGTTTGTGTGCGTGTGTATCTGTCTGGGTGTGTAATTATTTTTTCTAGTCTGTCTTTTATCTCTTGCACTAGGCACGTCATTGTGATTCTATCACTTCAGTATACCTACTCGGGATTTTATCAATCATCGAGTACCACAATGATTTGTGGTTTACCAGTTTTCGTACAGTAGACATTCCACACACACACACACACGCACACATAATTTCTTTCCATTTTTGAAAATCAGAACCACAATAAACACATCGGAGAGGATCCATCGTTTGGCATATTGAAGTTTTACTTGAAAAACATAGTTAAATTTCATGTTGAAAGTGAACTTGTTATGCGTATATTTATTTTCTAGTGTTACTTTTTCCGTGAAACTAATCTTGTTTCAATTAATGGTTTTATTTGCTTCAAATGATATCCCACAATACTAATGGGGAAATATATCATCTCAATCTAGACAGATAATAAACCATCTCACACTTCAGATATTTCTTCATTTTCTCCTTTGTTTGTTTGTTTGTTTGTTTGTTTCTTGCTTTCTTTTCCTGTGTTTATTTCGTCTTTTTATTCCTTCGTTTACTTTATTTAATCTGCTAGTGTATCTATATACGCTGTCCGATATATCTACATATATTGTCCTTCATTATTTACTGTGGATGTGGATTCCGGGGCGTAGTGACGCTGATAAGGAAAGACGAGAACAAGAGGGACACATTAGACAATTTCAGGCTCATAACTCTGCTCAATAACAGAGTTTAAGATTTTGGCTAGGGTGTTAGCGAAGAGGTTGGCGCTTGTCGTTGGGGATTTGGTTGGGGAGGCGCAAACTTGCGCAATCCCAACCAGGTCCATACACGACAACCTCCACCTAGTGCGATACATCATAGAGAGGGTAGGGTGTAAACCTGGCTTCGGTGGGGCTCTGATCAATTTAGAGCAATCGAAAGTATTCGATAGGGTCGACCATCGATACCTGGAGGCTGTCCTTAAGGCGGCTGGCCTCGGCCCCGTCTTCAGAAGCTGGATCGCTGCAATGCACAGCGGCACCTGCTCGATGGTCAAAATTAATGGCCACCTCTCGGAACCGTTTCAGGTCTCCCGGTCGGTCCGTCAAGGGTGCCGTCTCTCCTCCCTTCTGTACGAATTGACTCTCGAGCCTTTACTGCGGAAGCTGGAGCTGTTGCAGGGCATCGCGCTCGAACCGGGACGCGGAAAGGCTGTGTCGGCTTATACGGACGACATCACCGTCATGGTGTCGGACACCTCAGAAATCGAGGTGGTCGGCAACTTATTAGAGGAATATGAAAGGTTGACGGGAGCAAAACTTAACCCGGAAAAGTCAGTGGGCTTGCAATTCGGCACCTGGAGAGGCAAGTCCATGCCGTCCAACAGCGTCGTTAGGCGCTGGACGGACGGACCGGTAAAGTTGCTAGGGGTTTGGTTCGGGCCAGACCTCCAGGTGGATAAGAATTGGGACGAGGTGACGGGCAGGGTAGTCAGTCTCACCCAGAAATGGGCTGGGATGAAGCTATCACTGAAAGGTCGGGCGGAGGTGGCGAACGCGTACATCGCGTCCGTCATCTACTACCGTCTGACTGTCGTCCCTTGCCCCCGTTCGCGCCTCGCCATCTTGGAGTGGCTCCTCTTCAAATTCTTGTGGAGGGGTCAGGTTCCGCTGGTGAGGCGGTCCATCTGCTGCCAGCACCCTCTACGTGGAGGGCTGGGCATGCCGTGGCTAATGATGCGCAGGCACACGCTGACGACGCGGCATCTCCAGATAATCTGCCTATACGGTGAACAGGTGTGGTCGCCGTTTGTCAGACAGGCCTTTCCGCAGCTCGTTTCTTTGACTGAGTTGCAGTCCTGGGTCAAGAAGAGACCGAGACTGGGTGACTGGCATCTGGAATGTTGCCAGGCACTCACTGCCCTTTACCAGGCGGGCAATGCAGTCAGTGGAACTTCCACTCTCGAGTTCTATAGAGGATTAGTGGTGGGCAAGTGCGACGACGCACTCGGAGAGGCTCTGGGAGTCGACGAAGTCGAACTAACCAGTCTGTACCCGAAGACTTTCGAGCCGGGGACGATGGATAATTTCCAAAAATCCCTCGCATGGCAGTGCTACAGGGGGGCACTGCCGGTTCGAGATAAACTCTACAGGCACGGAAGTGCTGTCAGACGGACCTGCCCGAGATGCGCGCAGAGCGACGAAACCGTTCTGCACGCACTCGTCCAGTGTCCGTGCATTACTGACTTGTGGAGTTATGTTGAACAGCTGTTGTCGCGTGTAGAACGGATCCGGCTATTGGCCGAGTCCATAGTAAAGATCGACCCGCCGCCTTCTTTTGGCCAGGAAGGGCAGGCAATTTTCCCCTGTCTGGTGGCAGTAGAGAAAGAGGTTGTATGGTGGATGAGGTTGAAAGGACTGAAGACAGACACTTTTCTCTTCGGCCAATCCCTCATCAACTTTTTCAAGTTTCACTTGGAAAGGAAGGTGAGGGTGGAGAGAGAAGTGCTGCCCCCCCCCCCCCAGTACATTTGCTGAAAGGTGGGTGAATGTGGCGAGAGTGGCCCGTGTGAGTGGGCCTACTCTGGTCATGCGGCTGTAGGTAGCTAAATTTGAAGAGGAGAGGGGTGCCCTTCCAGGTTGCTCTCGAAGCGTCGTGTCGTTCAGGACTGGTGGGGGACCTGAGCGAACCCTAGGTGGTCATCCCCCCGATTGGGGAATTTTTTCTTTTTGTAATTTTATTGTTACTTTATTGTTAATTTGTTATTGTTACTTTGTTATTGTTATTCATATTGTTTACTCGATTTTTCTGTAAAACCCCACTGTTCCAGTCTTTTGTATTGTCCCCTATATGTCGGCCCTTGTAGCCAATAAATGAAATCATTATTTACTGTGGATTGGCAGTATCGGTAGAAGGTCGGGCGCTATGCTTTGAAGTATAGAGTTTCCTCACTTTATGATCTGAGTTCAAATCCCGCCGAGGTTAACTTTGTCTTTCATCCTTACGGGGTCGATAAAATAAAGTACCAGTAATGCACTGGGATAATTGCTGGCCTTGTACCAAAAGTAGGAACAATTATTTACTCTTCCCTTTGTTTCCGCTCTTTAATAGAGAAAAAGAGATTGATGGGGAAAAAAGAAAAGAGAGAGAGATTTGGAGGGTAATGTGTATATATATATATATATATAAATATATATATATATATATATATATATATATGTGTGTATATATATATATATATATACGTATATATATATATATATATATATATATATATATATATATATATATATATATATATATATATATATATATATATATATATATATCTTGGGGATTTACATGTATATTAGTCTTCGTGTCGTTTGAAATACTTTGTTGGGTAGACAGTTGGAACCCACTGTAACACACTGGAAACTAATTGTACCTTAACACAGATCAGCATTCTATTTGGATCAACCCCATTACTTGATTTCTACATTATTTTGTCGATATAGAAAAGAAAAGTTTAAACTTTATTTCGGCATGATTTCAACGCAAGACGTAAAAAGGCAGACTAATTGCTGTTAAACAGGCTGCCCAATTAATTAACCACCCGTAATTTCTAGTTATTATAAAATGCTCAGATTTATCTTAGAGCTTAATTTCCAGGTGATATGGCGCGTGCCATTATGGCATGACACCCACAATTTCGATCGATTTAGATTAAATTCATTTAATTTATTTTATCTTAATTTTGTATATATATATATATATATATTGTATATATATATATATATATATATATATATATATATATATATATATATATATATATATATATATATATATATATATATATTAGAATTGGTGCTCTGAAATCTCCCCCTGTTTGCTGAAATTAAAGTAAGTGAGTCACTACTCTAAAACAATAGCATACGGTCTTTAAAATGCTTTTAATTAAGCATAAAGTGTATTGCAAAATACACTATATATACATTCATATATTAATATATGTATGTATGTATGTATGTATGTATGTATGTATGTATGTATGTATGTATGTATGTATATATGTATATATATAGTTTATATATATATATATATATTTATATATATATAATATATATATATATATATACATACATACATACATATATATATATATTTTTTTTTCTTTCAAGGCTTAGCAAATAAGATAAAGTTTAAAAATAAATTTTTTAAAGTTCACTGTATCTGCTGTAATTACCCTTATCGTACGGTTTCAAGTCTCAAAATAACTGGATAATCCATGCGGAGATCCATTGAAAAGGAAGATTCTCATCAGAGGGTTCTTTTCCCTTGGAGAATACAAAATCCCCGAGTTCAAATCACGAACTGGCGCTATTCGACATTTTTCCCGAGATGAGCGTGTATGATAAAGAAGCAATTCTGTCTAGTGCCGTGTGCATAGATAGAAGGCAGAGGCGGAAAGGTCAATCTACTACCACCAGTAATAGCAGCAGTTAAACGACCAAAATGTTATCTCGACCAGGGGAATAT
>OZ024742.1:158530794-158535794 GCA_964016885.1 Eledone cirrhosa | reverse complement strand
CGTTAACATTTTATGGGAAATATTTTTTCAATGAGTAAAAAGATATGAATGCCAATACATATGTATACATACATGAATACGTACGTACATGCATACGCATACATAATAAATATACATAATAAATACACACATACATAATAAATACACACATATATGCATATACATGCTTTGAAGGAAGCACACACACACAGGCACTAATAATTACTTATTCACAAACCATTCTCTCAGGTATTTATCAAGATATTTATATATATATACACGCACACATACAAACACACACAAAGCACTGAAACAAACGCACAAACATACACGCACACACACATATATATTTATTTATGTTCATGCACGGAACAAAATCACTCCCTAAGGTTTTAAGGTCCAATATTGATCATCTTCTCGGATTGTAAGAGCGATCAAATATGTGACCTAGTCGTCAGGCACTTGGACAATTTGAAGACACCGATATTTTACTACTCTGCCAGCTCACCAAGTCGAGGTTTAAACCACACTGCAGTGTTTTAAATTATTCCCAAAGATTAGATCAGTTCAGGCTACATGTGCTTTCTTCCTATCTAGAAGAGGTCCATAGTAATCTCAAGCAGTTTGTGTAGAACCGACGCGAAATCATTTGCCCGGTTACATTTATCCTTCTTAACTGCGTGTACTGCATCTCAGATATTGTTCACATATCATATGCATCCCGACACACCTGAAATATCATATCTCTGCACTGTACCATCGATGTAGTCACATCATAAGTGTCATACATATCTAGCAATAATCGCAAAGAATATCTTTTCGTCTGCATTCAGTAGGGACATTGACATGAATTGGTCAAATGTTGACGTGATCTGCTTCATGGAAAGAAAGTTGCCTTCCACTGTTACTCAGTGATTTACATTCACTTGCACTTTCTAGGCTGTTCTAAGAATGTGAAATAATCGGTTGGTCATAGTCCAACACTTCTTGTAGACAGTATATAGTACTCCATCCTTGACTGACGTTTCATTGTTCGTGTTTTGTTTTGTGAACACGGAGTTACTTTATTCGAAGGTCACCTAGATTTTGCTACGAGGGCTGTCAGCTTTGGAACACCCTGCATTGGGGGCATAGAGATATCTCTGAGATCATCAGTATAACATATTGCACAAACATGGTACCAGCTCTTCCTTGCTGCATGTCACCGATTAAATAGACAAACGGTGATATACTCATGCACCCCCCCCCCCCCACATATATATAGGCTCACATTTATATATACATATATAATTGTATGTATGTGCGAATTTCACTCTCGCTCCCTCTCTTCATACCCCCCCCCCTCTTTCTCTCTCTCTCTCTCTCTCTCTATATATATATATATATATATATATATATATTGGAAAATGTGGGAAATCCTTGTTACAGTTAGGTATATTATATTTACAAAAAAGAAAAGAATGACTTCACTTGTAGTTCTAAATAATTTGATTTAATTTTATAATATTATGAGATGGTAGATCTAGTAAGTTCTTTGTTAACTTCGGTGGGAAGATTTTTAAAGATTCCGGATTTACTTTCCTGGCGAACTTTCTCGCATTCTTCGGTGGTGATTGCCAAGAGCACCAATCACTAGGGAGACAATGGTGACTGCCTTCACTTCATTACTCCAGCATTTCAAGAGCCTATATTCTAAATCAGTATAAGCCTCTACTTTCTCCTCCTTTCGTCCAATTCTGCTGTCAATGGAACACGCTACATCTATGAGGGTACATTTTATTTCCTTATCAATTAAAACAATATATGGCCTGTTGCGTTCAATCGTCATATCGGTCTGAATTGGAAAGTTGTGTAGCACTCTCATCTCATTTGTGGCATCGTATTCATAGGTATCTTCTACACATGGGAATTCATGTGTTTTACATAAGGTGCAGTGCAACGTGGTAATCACCTTATCATGTCTGCTTCTTTATAATAATCCTTCTGGGCTAACTGCTTACACTCTGAAACGATAAAGGCAACTGTCTCTGTTTTCGCACCACAAACCTTGCATTCGGCTTGAAGATCTTTCTTGTCTATGTTTTTCATTACCCAACATGTTCTTATGGCTGGATCGTGCGCTGCTAATATGGGTGTTCTCGTTTCTTTCGCAATGAAGCCTTACTGTAACAATAACCAAGTATTTTGTTATCACATATATTTCTTATTTCCTTAAGGTTTCATCAAATGCTTTTTCATTCAGTATATATATATATATATATATATATATATTGGTAAAAGGAAAAGAAAATGCTGACAAATTGTTCCCAGTGAAAAATAGTTTAATTAGGAATAAGTAAAAATTAGTAATAGTATTGGTTAGTATTCAGTTTTGGTTTTAAGTTTTTACCGGTTGCGCACACCTCTATTCTTTTAAATATATATATATATATATATATATATATATATATATATATATATATATATATATATATATTTTACATTCATTATATATATATATATATATATATATATATATATATATATATATATATATATATTTTATATATATATATATATATATTTTACATATATATATATATATATATATATATATATGTAAAATCTGTTTATTTCTGAAGACGGCATATATATGTGTTGGGTATGTATATTTAATTTTGATAGTTTGTATAATTTTGTATAATTTTGTACATAGATCTGTTGAATATGCATGCCAATTCTAACACATATATATCCTAGAAACGATCGTTAAATAATGAACTTTTTTTGTTTAATATAAGGAACTGTTTCATTGTTTTATTCATTATTTTTTTAATATTTTATCTTGACTCTGTATTCCGTTTATCTTTCACCGAAAGTGATTTTTCATTGCATCTCTTCTTTCCATGATATCCGGATTACATTGAGTTCTTCATACGGATTTGACACTACCGTAAACTCTTGGTAGATTTATCTACATATATATATATATATATATATATATATATATATATATATTTTACATTCATTTCATTTATTGATTTATTAATAATTTATCTGAGTGTCCCGAATCTTCCATATCGAACTTTTCGGTTATTTGGTTGATTGTAGACATATTCTACGTGTGACGGTATTTTAACGATAGTTATAGCTCTAATTTATTTGAATTATAGAGCCCTCTGCTGCTCATCTCGAATTTTGTATATCGTGAACTCGTGCGCCGATTTTTCGATACTCGATTATTCTACTATATTTAGCTCTAGACTTAGCTATTGACCAGTTAATTTTATTGTTCATTTTTTTGTCGATTCTATTAAATGATGAATAGCCTCTGTTTATTTTAACATGTCTATTGAGTACTCTTATTCGATATGTGTTTTTGCCACATTTTTCCGAATATTTTTGCGGATATAAAGGTTATCTCCCTTGCTGAAATCCATGTGCGTATTTTTAGCCTGGGTCTTGTCTTTTTATCCATTCGGACGAAGCTCGTTGATGAAGTAACTCCAGTCCCCCGATTTTCTGTAAGTCTTATATTTTTATATGAGCTGATAGATGACGGTTTAAGGATTTACAGAAACCCAAGAAGCTAGATATTCCATCTCTCTAGTGGGTCCGGGTATGCATTTTACATTCATTTCATTTATTGATTTATTGATGATTTATCTGAGTGTCCCGAATCTTCCATATCGAACTTTTCGGTTATTTGGTTGATTGTCGACATATTCTACGTGTGACGGTATTTTAACGATAGTTATAGCTCTAATTTATTTGAATTATAGAGCCCTCTGCCGCTCATCTCGAATTTTGTTTATCGTGAACTCGTGCGCCGATTTTTCGATACTCGATTATTCTACTATATATATATATATATATATATATATATATATATAAAATATATATATATATATAAAAAATATGTATATATAGTTATATATACTATATATATATATATATACACATATATATATACACACATATATATATACACACACATATATATATATATATATATATATATATATATATGTGTATATATATATGTGTATATATATATGTGTATATATATATATATATATATATATGTATATATAACTACATATGTTTATTCATTTATTTATTTATTTATTTAATTACATAATAAACAACACAATATAATAATGGAATATTTCATCTGATGAGCGTACTGGACGTTTCTTTGAAGATTGTCTAGTTTTCTGAAACCTTTGGTAATGGAATAATTATATTGTGTTGTTTATTATGGAATCAAATAGATCTGTACTATACATAGAGCACTCTTCTTTCCTTTACCTTTTCTACGGAAATACATAACACACACACACAGACACACACATATATATATATAAGATGTAGGGAGTTCATACAGAGAAAATAACTGCAATTACTGTCAGTTGCTATGAAATAGGTTACAATAATCGGATAGAAATTCCAAGAGGCGGAAATATGTTGTCAGCGGCCACTTCGAATAATCGAACTCCAAGAGATATGGCGATCGATCTTCTTAGCGGCCTCAAGCACAGTTTTCCGTCTCTAGATGTCTTTACCCGATTTTTATAAGCTTATAGCAGCTGTCTGTAAATGGGATTATTTTCGGCGCCCGAGCTTCCTACATCTCCTTATGAATTTATTTTCTCCGCGTTTAGTAAGTTCAAATATTCGAGGTTCACACACGGCGTTTGTATATATATATTTTTTTTCCGGAATGTTTTTGACTACTGTTTCTTGTAAATAGAGATTCGTCTCATTCTGACGTCACCAGCCATGTCTCTCCATACGTGTTTATTTTCATAATTCCGCACGAGGTGAACTCGCCTGCTTTTAAATTCCCTTTTTGGCATATTTTGGCAGTGGGACTTTTGGTTATCGCGTAGAGCTCTATTGAGGAACGATTCCTACCGTGACTAATCCCACTGAAAAGTTTCGTGAAATAGTCTTTTTAAGACTATATAGAGCATTGGTAGTTTTTCCAAATTGAAGGATGAGTATTTAAACTTTATTTTATTCAAAATTAAGGCTCTATT
>OZ024742.1:158448294-158528294 GCA_964016885.1 Eledone cirrhosa | reverse complement strand
GTTGTTGTTGGTGATGTTATTGTTGTTGATATTGTTGCTGTTATTGTTGTTATTGTTGCTGTTATTGTTGCTGCTATTGTTGCTGTTGTTGTTGTTGCTGTTGTTGTTGATGTTATTGTTGTTGATATTGTTGTTATTGTTGTTGTTGTTGTTGATGTTTTTGTTGCTGTAATTGTTGCTGTTGTTGTTGTTTTTGTTGTTGTTGTTGTTGTTGCTGTTATTGTTGTTGTTGCTCTTTTTGTTGTTGTTGTTGCTGTTTTTGTTGTTGATTTTGTTGCTGCTGTTCCTTTTGTTGTTGTTGTTGTTGTTATTATTGTTATTGTTGCTGTTGTTGATGTTGCTGTTGTTGTTGATGTTGTTTGATATTATTGTTGTTGTTGCTGCTGTTCATTTTGTTGTTGTTGTTGTTGGTGGTGATGTTATTGTTGTTGATATTGTTGCTGTTATTGTTGTTATTGTTGCTGTTATTGTTGCTGCTATTGTTGCTGTTGTTGTTGTTGCTGTTGTTGTTGTTGATGTTATTGTTGTTGATATTGTTGTTATTGTTGTTGTTGTTGATGTTTTTGTTGCTGTTATTGTTGCTGTTGTTGTTGTTTTTGTTTTTGTTGTTGTTGTTGTTGTTATTGTTGTTGGTGCAGCTATTGTTACTGTCGTTGATATGGTAGCTAGTGTTGCTGCCATTGTTGTTGTTGTTGCAGCTACTGTTGCGTTATTGTTGTTCTAAATATCGCCGCTGATATTGTTGCTGCCACTAATATTGCAGTTACTGCTGCTGTCTTTGTTGTTGTTGTAGTTACTATTGCTATCTTTATTATTGCTGCAGCTACTGATGCTGTCATTTTTGTTCTTGCAGTTACTGTTACTGTAGTTCCTGCACTGGTTGTTGTTGTTGCAGCTACTGATGATATAGTTTTTGTTGCTGCAGCTACAGTTGCTAGCGTTGCTGTTCCTGCAGTAACTATTGCTGTTATATTTGTTGCTGCAGCTACTGTTGCCATCGTTGTTGTTGCTGCAGTTACAATTGCTATTATATTTGTTGCTGCAGCTAGTGTTGCTATCGTTGCTGTTCCTGCAGTTACTATTGCTGTCATATTTGTTGCTGCAGCTATTGTTGCTATCGTTGTTGTTGCTGCAGTTACTATTGCTGTCATATTTGTTGCTGCAGCTAGTGTTGCTATCGTTGCTGTTCCTGCAGTTACTATTGCTGTCATATTTGTTGCTGCAGCTACTGTTGCTATCGTTGTTGTGGCTGCAGTTACTATTGCTGTTATATTTGTTGCTGCAGCTACTGTTGCTATCGTTGTTGATCCTGCAGTTACTATTGCTGTCATATTTGGTGCTGCAGCTATTGTTGCTATCGTTGTTGTTGCTGCAGTTACTATTGCTGTTATATTTGTTGCTGCAGCTAGTGTTGCTATCGTTGCTGTTCCTGCAGTTACTATTGCTGTCATATTTGTTGCTGCAGCTACTGTTGCCATCGTTGTTGTTGCTGCAGTTACTATTGCTGTTATATTTGTTGCTGCAGCTACAGTTGCTATCGTTGTTGTTGCAGCAGTTACTATTGCTGTTATATTTGTTGCTGCAGCTACTGTTGCCATCGTTGTTGTTGCTGCAGTTACTATTGCTGTCATATTTGTTGTTGCAGCTACTGTTGCCATCGTTGTTGTTGCTGCAGTTACTATTGCTGTCATATTTGTTGCTGCAGCTACTGTTGCTATCGTTGTTGTTGCTGCAGTTACTATTGCTGTTATATTTGTTGTTGCAGCTACAGTTGCCATCGTTGTTGTTGCTGCAGTTACTATTGCTGTTATATTTGTTGCTGCAGCTACTGTTGCTATCGTTGTAGTGCTGCAGTTACTATTGCTGTTATATTTGTTGCTGCAGCTACTGTTGCTATCGTCGTTGTTGCTGCAGTTACTATTACTGTTATATTTGTTGCTGCAGCTACAGTTGCCATCGTTGTTGTTGCTGCAGTTACTATTGCTGTCATATTTGTTGCTGCAGCTACTGTTGCTAACGTTGCTGTTCCTGCAGATATTAATGCTGTCATATTTGTTGTAGTTGCTGCAGTTACTATTGCTGTCATATTTGTTGCTGCAGCTACAGTTGCTATCGTTGTTGTTGCTGCAGTTACTATTGCTGTCATATTTGTTGCTGCAGCTACAGTTGCTATCGTTGTTGTTGCTGCAGTTACTATTGCTGTCATATTTGTTGTTGCAGCTACTGTTACCATCGTTGCTGTTCCTGCAGTAACTATTGCTGTCATATTTGTTGCTGCAGCTACAGTTGCTATCGTTGTTGTTGCTGCAGTTACTATTGCTGTCATATTTGTTGCTGCAGCTACAGTTGCTATCGTTGCTGTTCCTGCAGTTACTATTGCTGTTATATATGTTGCTGCAGCTACAGTTGCTATCGTTGCTGTTCCTGCAGTTACTATTGCTGTTATATTTGTTGCTGCAGCTACAGTTGCTATTGCTGCTGTTCCTGCAGTTACTATTGCTGTTATATTTGTTGCTGCAGCTACTGTTGCTATCGTTGTTGTTGCTGCAGTTACTATTGCTGTTATATTTGTTGCTGCAGCTACTGTTGCCATCGTTGTTGTTGCCGCAGTTACTATTGCTGTCATATTTGTTGTTGCAGCTACTGTTGCCATCGTTGTTGTTGCTGCAGTTACTATTGCTGTCATATTTGTTGCTGCAGCTACTGTTGCTATCGTTGTTGTTGCTGCAGTTACTATTGCTGTTATATTTGTTGCTGCAGCTACAGTTGCCATCGTTGTTGTTGCTGCAGTTACTATTGCTGTTATATTTGTTGCTGCAGCTACTGTCGCTATCGTTGTTGTTCCTGCAGTTACTATTGCTGTCATATTTGTTGCTGCAGCTACTGTTGCTATCGTTGCTGTTCCTGCAGATATTAATGCTGTCATATTTGTTGCTGCAGCTACTGTTGCTATCGTTGTAGTTGCTGCAGTTACTATTGCTGTCATATTTGTTGCTGCAGCTACAGTTGCTATCGTTGTTGTTGCTGCAGTTACTATTGCTGTCATATTTGTTGCTGCAGCTACAGTTGCTATCGTTGTTGTTGCTGCAGTTACTATTACTGTCATATTTGTTGTTGCAGCTACTGTTGCTATCGTTGCTGTTCCTGCAGTTACTATTGCTGTCATATTTGTTGCTGCAGCTACAGTTGCTATCGTTGTTGTTGCTGCAGTTACTCTTGCTGTCATATTTGTTGCTGCAGCTACAGTTGCTATCGTTGCTGTTCCTGCAGTTACTATTGCTGTTATATATGTTGCTGCAGCTACAGTTGCTATCGTTGCTGTTCCTGCAGTTATTATTGCTGTTATATTTGTTGCTGCAGCCTCAGTTGATATCGTTGCTGTTCCTGCAGTTACTATTGCTGTCATATTTGTTGCTGCAGCTACAGTTGCTATTGTTGCTGTTCCTGCAGTTACTATTGCTGTTATATTTGTTGCTGCAGCTACTGTTGCTATCGTTGTTGTTGCTGCAGTTACTATTGCTGTTATATTTGTTGCTGCAGCTACTGTTGCTATCGTTGTTGTTGCTGCAGTTACTATTGCTGTTATATTTGTTGCTGCAGCTACAGTTGCTATCGTTGTTGTTGCTGCAGTTACTATTGCTGTTATAATTGTTGCTGCAGCTACAGTTGCTATCGTTGTTGTTGCTGCAGTTACTATTGCTGTCATATTTGTTGCTGCAGCTACAGTTGCTATCGTTGCTGTTGCTGCAGTTACTATTGCTGTTATATTTGTTGCTGCAGCTACTGTTGCTATTGTTGCTGTTCCTGCAGTTACTATTGCTGTTATATTTGTTGCTGCAGCTAATGTTGCTATCGTTGTTGTTGCTGCAGTTACTATTGCTGTTATATTTGTTGCTGCAGCTACTGTTGCTATCGTTGCTGTTCCTGCAGTTTTTATTGCTGTTATATTTGTTGCTGCAGCTACTGTTGCTATTGTTGTTGTTGCTGCAGTAACTATTGCTGTCATATTTGTTGCTGCAGCTACTGTTGCTATCGTTGTTGTTGCTGCAGTTACTATTGGTGTCATATTTGTTGCTGCAGCTACTGTTGCTATCGTTGTTGTTGCTGCAGTTACTATTGCTGTCATATTTGTTGCTGCAGCTACAGTTGCTATCGTTGTTGTTGCTGCAGTTACTATTGCTGTTATATTTGTTGCTGCAGCTACTGTTGCTATCGTTGTTGTTGCTGCAGTTACTATTGCTGTCATATTTGTTGCTGCAGCTACTGTTGCTATCGTTGTTGTTGCTGCAGTTTCTATTGCTGTCATATTTGTTGCTGCAGCTACTGTTGCTATCGTTGTTGTTGCTGCAGGTACTATTGTTGTTATATTTGTTGCTGCAGCTACTGTTGCTATCGTTGTTGTTGCTGCAGTTACTATTGCTGTCATATTTGTTGCTGCAGCTACAGTTGCTATCGTTGCTGTTCCTGCAGCTATTATTGCTGTTATATTTGTTGCTGCAGCTACAGTTGATATCGTTGCTGTTCCTGCAGTTACTATTGCTGTCATATTTGTTGCTGCAGCTACAGTTGCTATCGTTGTTGTTGCTGCAGTTAATATTGCTGTTATATTTGTTGCTGCAGCTACTGTTGCTATCGTTGTTGTTGCTGCAGTTACTATTGCTGTCATATTTGTTGCTGCAGCTACTGTTGCTATCGTTGTTGTTGCTGCAGTTACTATTGCTGTCATATATGTCGCTGCAGCTACAGTTGCTATCGTTGTTGTTCCTGCAGTTAATATTGCTGTTATATTTGTTGCTGCAGCTACTGTTGCTATCGTTGTTGTTGCTGCAGTTACTATTGCTGTCATATTTGTTGCTGCAGCTACTGTTGCTATCGTTGTTGTTGCTGCAGTTACTATTGCTGTCATATATGTTGCTGCAGCTACAGTTGCTATCGTTGTTGTTCCTGCAGTTACTATTGCTGTTATATTTGTTGCTGCAGCTACAGTTGCTATCGTTGCTGTTCCTGCAGTTACTATTGCTGTTATATTTGTTGCTGCAGCTACTGTTGCCATCGTTGTTGTTGCTGCAGTTACTATTGCTATTATATTTGTTGCTGCAGCTAGTGTTGCTATCGTTGCTGTTCCTGCAGTTACTATTGCTGTCATATTTGTTGCTGCAGCTATTGTTGCTATCGTTGTTGTTGCTGCAGTTACTATTGCTGTCATATTTGTTGCTGCAGCTAGTGTTGCTATCGTTGCTGTTCCTGCAGTTACTATTGCTGTCATATTTGTTGCTGCAGCTACTGTTGCTATCGTTGTTGTGGCTGCAGTTACTATTGCTGTTATATTTGTTGCTGCAGCTACTGTTGCTATCGTTGTTGATCCTGCAGTTACTATTGCTGTCATATTTGGTGCTGCAGCTATTGTTGCTATCGTTGTTGTTGCTGCAGTTACTATTGCTGTTATATTTGTTGCTGCAGCTAGTGTTGCTATCGTTGCTGTTCCTGCAGTTACTATTGCTGTCATATTTGTTGCTGCAGCTACTGTTGCCATCGTTGTTGTTGCTGCAGTTACTATTGCTGTTATATTTGTTGCTGCAGCTACAGTTGCTATCGTTGTTGTTGCAGCAGTTACTATTGCTGTTATATTTGTTGCTGCAGCTACTGTTGCCATCGTTGTTGTTGCTGCAGTTACTATTGCTGTCATATTTGTTGTTGCAGCTACTGTTGCCATCGTTGTTGTTGCTGCAGTTACTATTGCTGTCATATTTGTTGCTGCAGCTACTGTTGCTATCGTTGTTGTTGCTGCAGTTACTATTGCTGTTATATTTGTTGTTGCAGCTACAGTTGCCATCGTTGTTGTTGCTGCAGTTACTATTGCTGTTATATTTGTTGCTGCAGCTACTGTTGCTATCGTTGTAGTGCTGCAGTTACTATTGCTGTTATATTTGTTGCTGCAGCTACTGTTGCTATCGTCGTTGTTGCTGCAGTTACTATTACTGTTATATTTGTTGCTGCAGCTACAGTTGCCATCGTTGTTGTTGCTGCAGTTACTATTGCTGTCATATTTGTTGCTGCAGCTACTGTTGCTAACGTTGCTGTTCCTGCAGATATTAATGCTGTCATATTTGTTGTAGTTGCTGCAGTTACTATTGCTGTCATATTTGTTGCTGCAGCTACAGTTGCTATCGTTGTTGTTGCTGCAGTTACTATTGCTGTCATATTTGTTGCTGCAGCTACAGTTGCTATCGTTGTTGTTGCTGCAGTTACTATTGCTGTCATATTTGTTGTTGCAGCTACTGTTACCATCGTTGCTGTTCCTGCAGTAACTATTGCTGTCATATTTGTTGCTGCAGCTACAGTTGCTATCGTTGTTGTTGCTGCAGTTACTATTGCTGTTATATATGTTGCTGCAGCTACAGTTGCTATCGTTGCTGTTCCTGCAGTTACTATTGCTGTTATATTTGTTGCTGCAGCTACAGTTGCTATTGCTGCTATTCCTGCAGTTACTATTGCTGTTATATTTGTTGCTGCAGCTACTGTTGCTATCGTTGTTGTTGCTGCAGTTACTATTGCTGTTATATTTGTTGCTGCAGCTACTGTTGCCATCGTTGTTGTTGCCGCAGTTACTATTGCTGTCATATTTGTTGTTGCAGCTACTGTTGCCATCGTTGTTGTTGCTGCAGTTACTATTGCTGTCATATTTGTTGCTGCAGCTACTGTTGCTATCGTTGTTGTTGCTGCAGTTACTATTGCTGTTATATTTGTTGCTGCAGCTACAGTTGCCATCGTTGTTGTTGCTGCAGTTACTATTGCTGTTATATTTGTTGCTGCAGCTACTGTCGCTATCGTTGTTGTTCCTGCAGTTACTATTGCTGTCATATTTGTTGCTGCAGCTACTGTTGCTATCGTTGCTGTTCCTGCAGATATTAATGCTGTCATATTTGTTGCTGCAGCTACTGTTGCTATCGTTGTAGTTGCTGCAGTTACTATTGCTGTCATATTTGTTGCTGCAGCTACAGTTGCTATCGTTGTTGTTGCTGCAGTTACTATTGCTGTCATATTTGTTGCTGCAGCTACAGTTGCTATCGTTGTTGTTGCTGCAGTTACTATTACTGTCATATTTGTTGTTGCAGCTACTGTTGCTATCGTTGCTGTTCCTGCAGTTACTATTGCTGTCATATTTGTTGCTGCAGCTACAGTTGCTATCGTTGTTGTTGCTGCAGTTACTCTTGCTGTCATATTTGTTGCTGCAGCTACAGTTGCTATCGTTGCTGTTCCTGCAGTTACTATTGCTGTTATATATGTTGCTGCAGCTACAGTTGCTATCGTTGCTGTTCCTGCAGTTATTATTGCTGTTATATTTGTTGCTGCAGCTACAGTTGATATCGTTGCTGTTCCTGCAGTTACTATTGCTGTCATATTTGTTGCTGCAGCTACAGTTGCTATTGTTGCTGTTCCTGCAGTTACTATTGCTGTTATATTTGTTGCTGCAGCTACTGTTGCTATCGTTGTTGTTGCTGCAGTTACTATTGCTGTTATATTTGTTGCTGCAGCTACTGTTGCTATCGTTGTTGTTGCTGCAGTTACTATTGCTGTTATATTTGTTGCTGCAGCTACAGTTGCTATCGTTGTTGTTGCTGCAGTTACTATTGCTGTTATAATTGTTGCTGCAGCTACAGTTGCTATCGTTGTTGTTGCTGCAGTTACTATTGCTGTCATATTTGTTGCTGCAGCTACAGTTGCTATCGTTGCTGTTGCTGCAGTTACTATTGCTGTTATATTTGTTGCTGCAGCTACTGTTGCTATTGTTGCTGTTCCTGCAGTTACTATTGCTGTTATATTTGTTGCTGCAGCTAATGTTGCTATCGTTGTTGTTGCTGCAGTTACTATTGCTGTTATATTTGTTGCTGCAGCTACTGTTGCTATCGTTGCTGTTCCTGCAGTTTTTATTGCTGTTATATTTGTTGCTGCAGCTACTGTTGCTATTGTTGTTGTTGCTGCAGTAACTATTGCTGTCATATTTGTTGCTGCAGCTACTGTTGCTATCGTTGTTGTTGCTGCAGTTACTATTGGTGTCATATTTGTTGCTGCAGCTACTGTTGCTATCGTTGTTGTTGCTGCAGTTACTATTGCTGTCATATTTGTTGCTGCAGCTACAGTTGCTATCGTTGTTGTTGCTGCAGTTACTATTGCTGTTATATTTGTTGCTGCAGCTACTGTTGCTATCGTTGTTGTTGCTGCAGTTACTATTGCTGTCATATTTGTTGCTGCAGCTACTGTTGCTATCGTTGTTGTTGCTGCAGTTACTATTGCTGTCATATATGTTGCTGCAGCTACAGTTGCTATCGTTGTTGTTCCTGCAGTTACTATTGCTGTTATATTTTTTGCTGCAGCTACTGTTGCTATCGTTGTTGTTGCTGCAGTTTCTATTGCTGTCATATTTGTTGCTGCAGCTACTGTTGCTATCGTTGTTGTTGCTGCAGGTACTATTGTTGTTATATTTGTTGCTGCAGCTACTGTTGCTATCGTTGTTGTTGCTGCAGTTACTATTGCTGTCATATTTGTTGCTGCAGCTACAGTTGCTATCGTTGCTGTTCCTGCAGCTATTATTGCTGTTATATTTGTTGCTGCAGCTACAGTTGATATCGTTGCTGTTCCTGCAGTTACTATTGCTGTCATATTTGTTGCTGCAGCTACAGTTGCTATCGTTGTTGTTGCTGCAGTTAATATTGCTGTTATATTTGTTGCTGCAGCTACTGTTGCTATCGTTGTTGTTGCTGCAGTTACTATTGCTGTCATATTTGTTGCTGCAGCTACTGTTGCTATCGTTGTTGTTGCTGCAGTTACTATTGCTGTCATATATGTTGCTGCAGCTACAGTTGCTATCGTTGTTGTTCCTGCAGTTACTATTGCTGTTATATTTGTTGCTGCAGCTACTGTTGCTATCGTTGTTGTTGCTGCAGTTACTATTGGTGTCATATTTGTTGCTGCAGCTACTCTTGCTATCGTTGTTGTTGCTGCAGTTACTATTGCTGTCATATTTGTTGCTGCAGCTACAGTTGCTATCGTTGTTGTTGCTGCAGTTACTATTGCTGTTATATTTGTTGCTGCAGCTACTGTTGCTATCGTTGTTGTTGCTGCAGTTACTATTGCTGTCATATTTGTTGCTGCAGCTACTGTTGCTATCGTTGTTGTTGCTGCAGTTACTATTGCTGTCATATATGTTGCTGCAGCTACAGTTGCTATCGTTGTTGTTCCTGCAGTTACTATTGCTGTTATATTTTTTGCTGCAGCTACTGTTGCTATCGTTGTTGTTGCTGCAGTTTCTATTGCTGTCATATTTGTTGCTGCAGATACTGTTGCTATCGTTGTTGTTGCTGCAGGTACTATTGCTGTCATATTTGTTGCTGCAGCTACAGTTGCTATCGTTGTTGTTCCTGCAGCTATTATTGCTGTTATATTTGTTGCTGCAGCTACAGTTGATATCGTTGCTGTTCCTGCAGTTACTATTGCTGTCATATTTGTTGCTGCAGCTACAGTTGCTATTGTTGCTGTTCCTGCAGTTACTATTGCTGTTATATTTGTTGCGGCAGCTACTGTTGCTATCGTTGTTGTTGCTGCAGTTACTATTGCTGTTATATTTGTTGCTGCAGCTACAGTTGCTATCGTTGTTGTTGCTGCAGTTACTATTGCAGTTATAATTGTTGCTGCAGCTACAGTTGCTATCGTTGTTGTTGCTGCAGTTTCTATTGCTGCCATATTTGTTGCTGCAGCTACAGTTGCTATCGTTGCTGTTGCTGCAGTTACTATTGCTGTTATATTTGTTGCTGCAGCTACTGTTGCTATTGTTGCTGTTCCTGCAGTTACTATTGCTGTTATATTTGTTGCTGCAGCTACTGTTGCTATCCTTGTTGTTGCTGCAGTTACTATTGCTGTTATATTTGTTGCTGCAGCTACTGTTGCTATCGTTGCTGTTCCTGCAGTTTTTATTGCTGTTATATTTGTTGCTGCAGCTACTGTTGCTATTGTTGTTGTTGCTGCAGTAACTATTGCTGTCATATTTGTTGCTGCAGCTACTGTTGCTATCGTTGTTGTTGCTGCAGTTACTATTGCCGTCATATTTGTTGCTGCAGCTACAGTTGCTATCGTTGTTGTTGCTGCAGTTACTATTGCTGGCTATATTTGTTGCTGCAGCTACTGTTGCTATCGTTGTTGTTGCTGCAGTTACTATTGCTGTCATATTTGTTGCTGCAGCTACTGCTGCTATCGTTGTTGTTGCTGCAGTTACTATTGCTGTCATATATGTTGCTGCAGCTACAGTTGCTATCGTTGTTGTTCCTGCAGTTACTATTGCTGTTATATTTTTTGCTGCAGCTACTGTTGCTATCGTTGTTGTTGCTGCAGTTTCTATTGCTGTCATATTTGTTGCTGCAGCTACTGTTGCTATTGTTGTTGTTGTTGCTGCAGGTACTATTGTTGTTATATTTGTTGCTGCAGCTACTGTTGCTATCGTTGTTGTTGCTGCAGTTACTATTGCTGTCATATTTGTTGCTGCAGCTACAGTTGCTATCGTTGCTGTTCCTGCAGTTATTATTGCTGTTATATTTGTTGCTGCAGCTACAGTTGATATCGTTGCTGTTCCTGCAGTTACTATTGCTGTCATATTTGTTGCTGCAGCTACAGTTGCTATTGTTGCTGTTCCTGCAGTTACTATTGCTGTTATATTTGTTGCTGCAGCTACTGTTGCTATCGTTGTTGTTCCTGCAGATATTAATGCTGTCATATTTGTTGCTGCAGCTACTGTTGCTATCGTTGTAGTTGCTGCAGTTACTTTTGCTGTCATATTTGTTGCTGCAGCTACAGTTGCTATCGTTGCTGTTCCTGCAGTTACTATTGCTGTTATATATGTTGCTGCAGCTACAGTTGCTATCGTTGCTGTTCCTGCAGTTACTATTGCTGTTATATTTGTTGCTGCAGCTACAGTTGCTATTGCTGCTGTTCCTGCAGTTACTATTGCTGTTATATTTGTTGCTGCAGCTACTGTTGCTATCGTTGTTGTTGCTGCAGTTACTATTGCTGTTATATTTGTTGCTGCAGCTACTGTTGCCATCGTTGTTTTTGCCGCAGTTACTATTGCTGTCATATTTGTTGTTGCAGCTACTGTTGCCATCGTTGTTGTTGCTGCAGTTACTATTGCTGTCATATTTGTTGCTGCAGCTACTGTTGCTATCGTTGTTGTTGCTGCAGTTACTATTGCTGTTATATTTGTTGCTGCAGCTACAGTTGCCATCGTTGTTGTTGCTGCAGTTACTATTGCTGTTATATTTGTTGCTGCAGCTACTGTTGCTATCGTTGTTGTTCCTGCAGTTACTATTGCTGTCATATTTGTTGCTGCAGCTACTGTTGCTATCGTTGCTGTTCCTGCAGATATTAATGCTGTCATATTTGTTGCTGCAGCTACTGTTGCTATCGTTGTAGTTGCTGCAGTTACTATTGCTGTCATATTTGTTGCTGCAGCTACAGTTGCTATCGTTGTTGTTGCTGCAGTTACTATTGCTGTCATATTTGTTGCTGCAGCTACAGTTGCTATCGTTGTTGTTGCTGCAGTTACTATTACTGTCATATTTGTTGTTGCAGCTACTGTTGCTATCGTTGCTGTTCCTGCAGTTACTATTGCTGTCATATTTGTTACTGCAGCTACAGTTGCTATCGTTGTTGTTGCTGCAGTTACTCTTGCTGTCATATTTGTTGCTGCAGCTACAGTTGCTATCGTTGCTGTTCCTGCAGTTACTATTGCTGTTATATATGTTGCTGCAGCTACAGTTGCTATCGTTGCTGTTCCTGCAGTTATTATTGCTGTTATATTTGTTGCTGCAGCTACAGTTGATATCGTTGCTGTTCCTGCAGTTACTATTGCTGTCATATTTGTTACTGCAGCTACAGTTGCTATTGTTGCTGTTCCTGCAGTTACTATTGCTGTTATATTTGTTGCTGCAGCTACTGTTGCTATCGTTGTTGTTGCTGCAGTTACTATTGCTGTTATATTTGTTGCTGCAGCTACTGTTGCTATCGTTGTTGTTGCTGCAGTTACTATTGCTGTTATATGTGTTGCTGCAGCTACAGTTGCTATCGTTGTTGTTGCTGCAGTTACTATTGCCGTTATAATTGTTGCTGCAGCTACAGTTGCTATCGTTGTTGTTGCTGCAGTTACTATTGCTGTCATATTTGTTGCTGCAGCTACAGTTGCTATCGTTGCTGTTGCTGAAGTTACTATTGCTGTTATATTTGTTGCTGCAGCTACTGTTGCTATTGTTGCTGTTCCTGCAGTTACTATTGCTGTTATATTTGTTGCTGCAGCTAATGTTGCTATCGTTGTTGTTGCTGCAGTTACTATTGCTGTTATATTTGTTGCTGCAGCTACTGTTGCTATCGTTGCTGTTCCTGCAGTTTTTATTGCTGTTATATTTGTTGCTGCAGCTACTGTTGCTATTGTTGTTGTTGCTGCAGTAACTATTGCTGTCATATTTGTTGCTTCAGCTACTGTTGCTATCGTTGTTGTTGCTGCAGTTACTATTGGTGTCATATTTGTTGCTGCAGCTACTGTTGCTATCGTTGTTGTTGCTGCAGTTACTATTGCTGTCATATTTGTTGCTGCAGCTACAGTTGCTATCGTTGTTGTTGCTGCAGTTACTATTGCTGTTATATTTGTTGCTGCAGCTACTGTTGCTATCGTTGTTGTTGCTGCAGTTACTATTGCTGTCATATTTGTTATTGCAGCTACTGTTGCTATCGTTGTTGTTGCTGCAGTTACTATTGCTGTCATATATGTTGCTGCAGCTACAGTTGCTATCGTTGTTGTTCCTGCAGTTACTATTGCTGTTATATTTTTTGCTGCAGCTACTGTTGCTATCGTTTTTGTTGCTGCAGTTTCTATTGCTGTCATATTTGTTGCTGCAGCTACTGTTGCTATCGTTGTTGTTGCTGCAGGTACTATTGTTGTTATATTTGTTGCTGCAGCTACTGTTGCTATCGTTGTTGTTGCTGCAGTTACTATTGCTGTCATATTTGTTGCTGCAGCTACAGTTGCTATCGTTGCTGTTCCTGCAGCTATTATTGCTGTTATATTTGTTGCTGCAGCTACAGTTGATATAGTTGCTGTTCCTGCAGTTACTATTGCTGTCATATTTGTTGCTGCAGCTACAGTTGCTATCGGTGTTGTTGCTGCAGTTAATATTGCTGTTATATTTGTTGCTGCAGCTACTGTTGCTATCGTTGTTGTTGCTGCAGTTACTATTGCTGTCATATTTGTTGCTGCAGCTACTGTTGCTATCGTTGTTGTTGCTGCAGTTACTATTGCTGTCATATATGTTGCTGCAGCTACAGTTGCTATCGTTGTTGTTCCTGCAGTTACTATTGCTGTTATATTTGTTGCTGCAGCTACTGTTGCTATCGTTGTTGTTGCTGCAGTTACTATTGGTGTCATATTTGTTGCTGCAGCTACTGTTGCTATCGTTGTTGTTGCTGCAGTTACTATTGCTGTCATATTTGTTGCTGCAGCTACAGTTGCTATCGTTGTTGTTGCTGCAGTTACTATTGCTGTCATATTTGTTGCTGCAGCTACAGTTGCTATCGTTGTTGTTGCTGCAGTTACTATTACTGTCATATTTGTTGTTGCAGCTACTGTTGCTATCGTTGCTGTTCCTGCAGTTACTATTGCTGTCATATTTGTTGCTGCAGCTACAGTTGCTATCGTTGTTGTTGCTGCAGTTACTCTTGCTGTTATATTTGTTGCTGCAGCTACAGTTGCTATCGTTGCTGTTCCTGCAGTTACTATTGCTGTTATATATGTTGCTGCAGCTACAGTTGCTATCGTTGCTGTTCCTGCAGTTATTATTGCTGTTATATTTGTTGCTGCAGCTACAGTTGATATCGTTGCTGTTCCTGCAGTTACTATTGCTGTCATATTTGTTGCTGCAGCTACAGTTGCTATTGTTGCTGTTCCTGCAGTTACTATTGCTGTTATATTTGTTGCTGCAGCTACTGTTGCTATCGTTGTTGTTGCTGCAGTTACTATTGCTGTTATATTTGTTGATGCAGCTACTGTTGCTATCGTTGTTGTTGCTGCAGTTACTATTGCTGTTATATTTGTTGCTGCAGCTACAGTTGCTATCGTTGTTGTTGCTGCAGTTACTATTGCTGTTATAATTGTTGCTGCAGCTACAGTTGCTATCGTTGTTGTTGCTGCAGTTACTATTGCTGTCATATTTGTTGCTGCAGCTACAGTTGCTATCGTTGCTGTTGCTGCAGTTACTATTGCTGTTATATTTGTTGCTGCAGCTACTGTTGCTATTGTTGCTGTTCCTGCAGTTACTATTGCTGTTATATTTGTTGCTGCAGCTAATGTTGCTATCGTTGTTGTTGCTGCAGTTACTATTGCTGTTATATTTGTTGCTGCAGCTACTGTTGCTATCGTTGCTGTTCCTGCAGTTTTTATTGCTGTTATATTTGTTGCTGCAGCTACTGTTGCTATTGTTGTTGTTGCTGCAGTAACTATTGCTGTCATATTTGTTGCTGCAGCTACAGTTGATATCGTTGCTGTTCCTGCAGTTACTATTGCTGTCATATTTGTTGCTGCAGCTACAGTTGCTATCGTTGTTGTTGCTGCAGTTAATATTACTGTTATATTTGTTGCTGCAGCTACTGTTGCTATCGTTGTTGTTGCTGCAGTTACTATTGCTGTCATATTTGTTGCTGTAGCTACTGTTGCTATCGTTGTTGTTGCTGCAGTTACTATTGCTGTCATATATGTTGCTGCAGCTACAGTTGCTATCGTTTTTGTTCCTGCAGTTACTATTGCTGTCATATATGTTGCTGCAGCTACAGTTGCTATCGTTGTTGTTGCTGCAGTTACTATTGCTGTCATATTTGTTGCTGCAGCTACAGTTGCTATCGTTGCTGTTCCTGCAGTTTTTATTGCTGTTATATTTGTTGCTGCAGCTACTGTTGCTATTGTTGTTGTTGCTGCAGTAACTATTGCTGTCATATTTGTTGCTGCAGCTACAGTTGATATCGTTGCTGTTCCTGCAGTTACTATTGCTGTCATATTTGTTGCTGCAGCTACAGTTGCTATCGTTGTTGTTGCTGCAGTTAATATTGCTGTTATATTTGTTGCTGCAGCTACTGTTGCTATCGTTGTTGTTGCTGCAGTTACTATTGCTGTCATATTTGTTGCTGTAGCTACTGTTGCTATCGTTGTTGTTGCTGCAGTTACTATTGCTGTCATATATGTTGCTGCAGCTACAGTTGCTATCGTTTTTGTTCCTGCAGTTACTATTGCTGTCATATATGTTGCTGCAGCTACAGTTGCTATCGTTGTTGTTGCTGCAGTTTCTATTGCTGTCATATTTGTTGCTGCAGCTACTGTTGCTATCGTTGTTGTTGCTGCAGGTACTATTGTTGTTATATTTGTTGCTGCAGCTACTGTTGCTATCGTTGTTGTTGCTGCAGTTACTATTGCTGTCATATTTGTTGCTGCAGCTACAGTTGCTATCGTTGCTGTTCCTGCAGCTATTATTGCTGTTATATTTGTTGCTGCAGCTACAGTTGATATCGTTGCTGTTCCTGCAGTTACTATTGCTGTCATATTTGTTGCTGCAGCTACAGTTGCTATTGTTGCTGTTCATGCAGTTACTATTGCTGTTATATTTGTTGCTGCAGCTACTGTTGCTATCGTTGTTGTTGCTGCAGTTACTATTGCTGTTATATTTGTTGCTGCAGCTACAGTTGCTATCGTTGTTGTTGCTGCAGTTACTATTACTGTCATATTTATTGTTGCAGCTACTATTGCTATCGTTGCTGTTCCTGCAGTTACTATTGCTGTAATATTTGTTGCTGCAGCTACAGTTGCTATCGTTGTTGTTGCTGCAGTTACTATTGCTGTCATATTTGTTTCTGCAGCTACAGTTGCTATCTTTGCTGTTCCTGCAGTTACTATTGCTGTTATATATGTTGCTGCAGCTACAGTTGCTATCGTTGCTGTTCCTGCAGTTACTATTGCTGTTATATTTGTTGCTGCAGCTACAGTTGCTATCGTTGCAGTTCCTGCAGTTATTATTGCTGTTATATTTGTTGCTGCAGCTACAGTTGATATCGTTGCTGTTCCTGCAGTTACTATTGCTGTCATATTTGTTGCTGCAGCTACAGTTGTATTGTTGCTGTTCCTGCAGTTACTATTGCTGTTATATTTGTTGCTGCAGCTACTGTTGCTATCGTTGTTGTTGCTGCAGTTACTATTGCTGTTATATTTGTTGCTGCAGCTACTGTTGCTATCGTTGTTGTTGCTGCAGTTACTATTGCTGTTATATTTGTTGCTGCAGCTACAGTTGCTATCGTTGTTGTTGCTGCAGTTACTATTGCTGTTATAATTGTTGCTGCAGCTACAGTTGCTATCGTTGTTGTTGCTGCAGTTACTATTGCTGTCATATTTGTTGCTGCAGCTACAGTTGCTATCGTTGCTGTTGCTGCAGTTACTATTGCTGTTATATTTGTTGCTGCAGCTACTGTTGCTATTGTTGCTGTTCCTGCAGTTACTATTGCTGTTATATTTGTTGCTGCAGCTACTGTTGCTATCGTTGTTGTTGCTGCAGTTACTATTGCCGTTATATTTGTTGCTGCAGCTACTGTTGCTATTGTTGCTGTTCCTGCAGTTATTATTGCTGTTATATTTGTTGCTGCAGCTACTGTTGCTATTGTTGTTGTTGCTGCAGTAACTATTGCTGTCATATTTGTTGCTGCAGCTACTGTTGCTATCGTTGTTGTTGCTGCAGTTACTATTGGTGTCATATTTGTTGCTGCAGCTACTGTTGCTATCGTTGTTGTTGCTGCAGTTACTATTGCTGGCATATTTGTTGCTGCAGCTACAGTTGCTATCGTTGTTGTTGCTGCAGTTACTATTGCTGTTATATTTGTTGCTGCAGCTACTGTTGCTATCGTTGTTGTTGCTGCAGTTACTATTGCTGTCATATTTGTTGCTGCAGCTACTGTTGCTATCGTTGTTGTTGCTGCAGTTACTATTGCTGTCATATATGTTGCTGCAGCTACAGTTGCTATCGTTGTTGTTCCTGCAGTTACTATTGCTGTTATATTTGTTGCTGCAGCTACTGTTGCTATCGTTGCTGTTCCTGCAGTTTTTATTGCTGTTATATTTGTTGCTGCAGCTACTGTTGCTATTGTTGTTGTTGCTGCAGTAACTATTGCTGTCATATTTGTTGCTGCAGCTACTGTTGCTATCGTTGTTGTTGCTGCAGTTACTATTGGTGTCATATTTGTTGCTGCAGCTACTGTTGCTATCGTTGTTGTTGCTGCAGTTACTATTGCTGTCATATATGTTGCTGCAGCTACAGTTGCTATCGTTGTTGTTCCTGCAGTTACTATTGCTGTTATATTTTTTGCTGCAGCTACTGTTGCTATCGTTGTTGTTGCTGCAGTTTCTATTGCTGTCATATTTGTTGCTGCAGCTACTGTTGCTATCGTTGTTGTTGCTGCAGGTACTATTGTTGTCATATTTGTTGCTGCAGCTACTGTTGCTATCGTTGTTGTTGCTGCAGTTACTATTGCTGTCATATTTGTTGCTGCAGCTACAGTTGCTATCGTTGCTGTTCCTGCAGCTATTATTGCTGTTATATTTGTTGCTGCAGCTACAGTTGATATCGTTGCTGTTCCTGCAGTTACTATTGCTGTCATATGTGTTGCTGCAGCTACAGTTGCTATTGTTGCTGTTCCTGCAGTTACTATTGCTGTTATATTTGTTGCTGCAGCTACTGTTGCTATCGTTGTTGTTGCTGCAGTTACTATTGCTGTATATTTTTGTTGCTGCAGCTACAGTTGCTATCGTTGTTGTTGATGCAGTTACTATTGCTGTTATAATTGTTGCTGCAGCTACAGTTGCTATCGTTGTTGTTGCTGCAGTTACTATTGCTGCCATATTTGTTGCTGCAGCTACAGTTGCTATCGTTGCTGTTGCTGCAGTTACTATTGCTGTTATATTTGTTGCTGCAGCTACTGTTGCTATTGTTGCTGTTCCTGCAGTTACTATTGCTGTTATATTTGTTGCTGCAGCTACTGTTGCTATCGTTGTTGTTGCTGCAGTTACTATTGCTGTTATATTTGTTGCTGCAGCTACAGTTGCTATCGTTGTTGTTGCTGCAGTTACTATTGCTGTTATAATTGTTGCTGCAGCTACAGTTGCTATCGTTGTTGTTGCTGCAGTTACTATTGCTGTCATATTTGTTGCTGCAGCTACAGTTGCTATCGTTGCTGTTCCTGCAGTTACTATTGCTGTTATATTTGTTGCTGCAGCTACTGTTGCTATTGTTGCTGTTCCTGCAGTTACTATTGCTGTTATATTTGTTGCTGCAGCTAATGTTGCTATCGTTGTTGTTGCTGCAGTTACTATTGCTGTTATATTTGTTGCTGCAGCTACTGTTGCTATCGTTGCTGTTCCTGCAGTTTTTATTGCTGTTATATTTGTTGCTGCAGCTACTGTTGCTATTGTTGTTGTTGCTGCAGTAACTATTGCTGTCATATTTGTTGCTGCAGCTACTGTTGCTATCGTTGTTGTTGCTGCAGTTACTATTGGTGTCATATTTGTTGCTGCAGCTACTGTTGCTATCGTTGTTGTTGCTGCAGTTACTATTGATGTCATATTTGTTGCTGCAGCTACAGTTGCTATCGTTGTTGTTGCTACAGTTACTATTGCTGTTATATTTGTTGCTGCAGCTACTGTTGCTATCGTTGTTGTTGCTGCAGTTACTATTGCTGTCATATTTGTTGCTGCAGCTACTGTTGCTATCGTTGTTGTTGCTGCAGTTACTATTGCTGTCATATATGTTGCTGCAGCTACAGTTGCTATCGTTGTTGTTCCTGCAGTTACTATTGCTGTTATATTTTTTGCTGCAGCTACTGTTGCTATCGTTTTTGTTGCTGCAGTTTCTATTGCTGTCATATTTGTTGCTGCAGCTACTGTTGCTATCGTTGTTGTTGCTGCAGGTACTATTGTTGTTATATTTGTTGTTGCAGCTACTGTTGCTATCGTTGTTGTTGCTGCAGTTACTATTGCTGTCATATTTGTTGCTGCAGCTACAGTTGCTATCGTTGCTGTTCCTGCAGCTATTATTGCTGTTATATTTGTTGCTGCAGCTACA
Organism: Eledone cirrhosa; assembly: GCA_964016885.1. NCBI lineage: Eukaryota > Metazoa > Mollusca > Cephalopoda > Octopoda > Eledonidae > Eledone > Eledone cirrhosa. Next base: position 158,509,110 of record OZ024742.1, on the reverse strand, counting down.
GTTGATATCGTTGCTGTTCCTGCAGTTACTATTGCTGTCATATTTGTTGCTGCAGCTACAGTTGCTATCGTTGTTGTTGCTGCAGTTAATATTGCTGTTATATTTGTTGCTGCAGCTACTGTTGCTATCGTTGTTGTTGCTGCAGTTACTATTGCTGTCATATTTGTTGCTGCAGCTACTGTTGCTATCGTTGTTGTTGCTGCAGTTACTATTGCTGTCATATATGTTGCTGCAGCTACAGTTGCTATCGTTTTTGTTCCTGCAGTTACTATTGCTGTCATATATGTTGCTGCAGCTACAGTTGCTATCGTTGTTGTTCCTGCAGTTACTATTGCTGTTATATTTTTTGCTGCAGCTACTGTTGCTATCGTTGTTGTTGCTGCAGTTTCTATTGCTGTCATATTTGTTGCTGCAGCTACTGTTGCTATCGTTGTTGTTGCTGCAGGTACTATTGTTGTTATATTTGTTGCTGCAGCTACTGTTGCTATAGTTGTTGTTGCTGCAGTTACTATTGCTGTCATATTTGTTGCTGCAGCTACAGTTGCTATCGTTGCTGTTCCTGCAGCTATTATTGCTGTTATATTTGTTGCTGCAGCTACAGTTGATATCGTTGCTGTTCCTGCAGTTACTATTGCTGTCATATTTGTTGCTGCAGCTACAGTTGCTATTGTTGCTGTTCATGCAGTTACTATTGCTGTTATATTTGTTGCTGCAGCTACTGTTGCTATCGTTGTTGTTGCTGCAGTTACTATTGCTGTTATATTTGTTGCTGCAGCTACAGTTGCTATCGTTGTTGTTGCTGCAGTTACTATTGCAGTTATAATTGTTGCTGCAGCTACAGTTGCTATCGTTGTTGTTGCTGCAGTTACTATTGCTGCCATATTTGTTGCTGCAGCTACAGTTGCTATCGTTGCTGTTGCTGCAGTTACTATTGCTGTTATATTTGTTGCTGCAGCTACTGTTGCTATTGTTGCTGTTCCTGCAGTTACTATTGCTGTTATATTTGTTGCTGCAGCTACTGTTGCTATCGTTGTTGTTGCTGCAGTTACTATTGCTGTTATATTTGTTGCTGCAGCTACTGTTGCTATCGTTGCTGTTCCTGCAGTTTTCATTGCTGTTATATTTGTTGCTGCAGCTACTGTTGCTATTGTTGTTGTTGCTGCAGTAACTATTGCTGTCATATTTGTTGCTGCAGCTACTGTTGCTATCGTTGTTGTTGCTGCAGTTACTATTGGTGTCATATTTGTTGCTGCAGCTACTGTTGCTATCGTTGTTGTTGCTGCAGTTACTATTGCTGTCATATTTGTTGCTGCAGCTACAGTTGCTATCGTTGTTGTTGCTGCAGTTACTATTGCTGGCTATATTTGTTGCTGCAGCTACTGTTGCTATCGTTGTTGTTGCTGCAGTTACTATTGCTGTCATATTTGTTGCTGCAGCTACTGTTGCTATCGTTGTTGTTGCTGCAGTTACTATTGCTGTCATATATGTTGCTGCAGCTACAGTTGCTATCGTTGTTGTTCCTGCCGTTACTATTGCTGTTATATTTTTTGCTGCAGCTACTGTTGCTATCGTTGTTGTTGCTGCAGTTTCTATTGCTGTCATATTTGTTGCTGCAGCTACTGTTGCTATTGTTGTTGTTGCTGCAGGTACTATTGTTGTTATATTTGTTGCTGCAGCTACTGTTGCTATCGTTGTTGTTGCTGCAGTTACTATTGCTGTCATATTTGTTGCTGCAGCTACAGTTGCTATCGTTGCTGTTCCTGCAGTTATTATTGCTGTTATATTTGTTGCTGCAGCTACAGTTGATATCGTTGCTGTTCCTGCAGTTACTATTGCTGTCATATTTGTTGCTGCAGCTACAGTTGCTATTGTTGCTGTTCCTGCAGTTACAATTGCTGTTATATTTGTTGCTGCAGCTACAGTTGCTATCCTTGTTGTTGCTGCAGTTACTATTACTGTCATATTTATTGTTGCAGCTACTATTGCTATCGTTGCTGTTCCTGCAGTTACTATTGCTGTAATATTTGTTGCTGCAGCTACAGTTGCTATCGTTGTTGTTGCTGCAGTTACTATTGCTGTCATATTTGTTGCTGCAGCTACAGTTGCTATCTTTGCTGTTCCTGCAGTTACTATTGCTGTTATATATGTTGCTGCAGCTACAGTTGCTATCGTTGCTGTTCCTGCAGTTACTATTGCTGTTATATTTGTTGCTGCAGCTACAGTTGCTATCGTTGCAGTTCCTGCAGTTATTATTGCTGTTATATTTGTTGCTGCAGCTACAGTTGATATCGTTGCTGTTCCTGCAGTTACTATTGCTGTCATATTTGTTGCTGCAGCTACAGTTGTATTGTTGCTGTTCCTGCAGTTACTATTGCTGTTATATTTGTTGCTGCAGCTACTGTTGCTATCGTTGTTGTTGCTGCAGTTACTATTGCTGTTATATTTGTTGCTGCAGCTACTGTTGCTATCGTTGTTGTTGCTGCAGTTACTATTGCTGTTATATTTGTTGCTGCAGCTACAGTTGCTATCGTTGTTGTTGCTGCAGTTACTATTGCTGTTATAATTGTTGCTGCAGCTACAGTTGCTATCGTTGTTGTTGCTGCAGTTACTATTGCTGTCATATTTGTTGCTGCAGCTACAGTTGCTATCGTTGCTGTTGCTGCAGTTACTATTGCTGTTATATTTGTTGCTGCAGCTACTGTTGCTATTGTTGCTGTTCCTGCAGTTACTATTGCTGTTATATTTGTTGCTGCAGCTACTGTTGCTATCGTTGTTGTTGCTGCAGTTACTATTGCCGTTATATTTGTTGCTGCAGCTACTGTTGCTATCGTTGCTGTTCCTGCAGTTATTATTGCTGTTATATTTGTTGCTGCAGCTACTGTTGCTATTGTTGTTGTTGCTGCAGTAACTATTGCTGTCATATTTGTTGCTGCAGCTACTGTTGCTATCGTTGTTGTTGCTGCAGTTACTATTGGTGTCATATTTGTTGCTGCAGCTACTGTTGCTATCGTTGTTGTTGCTGCAGTTACTATTGCTGGCATATTTGTTGCTGCAGCTACAGTTGCTATCGTTGTTGTTGCTGCAGTTACTATTGCTGTTATATTTGTTGCTGTAGCTACTGTTGCTATCGTTGTTGTTGCTGCAGTTACTATTGCTGTCATATTTGTTGCTGCAGCTACTGTTGCTATCGTTGTTGTTGCTGCAGTTACTATTGCTGTCATATATGTTGCTGCAGCTACAGTTGCTATCGTTGTTGTTCCTGCAGTTACTATTGCTGTTATATTTGTTGCTGCAGCTACTGTTGCTATCGTTACTGTTCCTGCAGTTTTTATTGCTGTTATATTTGTTGCTGCAGCTACTGTTGCTATTGTTGTTGTTGCTGCAGTAACTATTGCTGTCATATTTGTTGCTGCAGCTACTGTTGCTATCGTTGTTGTTGCTGCAGTTACTATTGGTGTCATATTTGTTGCTGCAGCTACTGTTGCTATCGTTGTTGTTGCTGCAGTTACTATTGCTGTCATATATGTTGCTGCAGCTACAGTTGCTATCGTTGTTGTTCCTGCAGTTACTATTGCTGTTATATTTTTTGCTGCAGCTACTGTTGCTATCGTTGTTGTTGCTGCAGTTTCTATTGCTGTCATATTTGTTGCTGCAGCTACTGTTGCTATCGTTGTTGTTGCTGCAGGTACTATTGTTGTTATATTTGTTGCTGCAGCTACTGTTGCTATCGTTGTTGTTGCTGCAGTTACTATTGCTGTCATATTTGTTGCTGCAGCTACAGTTGCTATCGTTGCTGTTCCTGCAGCTATTATTGCTGTTATATTTGTTGCTGCAGCTACAGTTGATATCGTTGCTGTTCCTGCAGTTACTATTGCTGTCATATGTGTTGCTGCAGCTACAGTTGCTATTGTTGCTGTTCCTGCAGTTACTATTGCTGTTATATTTGTTGCTGCAGCTACTGTTGCTATCGTTGTTGTTGCTGCAGTTACTATTGCTGTATATTATTGTTGCTGCAGCTACAGTTGCTATCGTTGTTGTTGCTGCAGTTACTATTGCTGTTATAATTGTTGCTGCAGCTACAGTTGCTATCGTTGTTGTTGCTGCAGTTACTATTGCTGCCATATTTGTTGCTGCAGCTACAGTTGCTATCGTTGCTGTTGCTGCAGTTACTATTGCTGTTATATTTGTTGCTGCAGCTACTGTTGCTATTGTTGTTGTTGCTGCAGGTACTATTGTTGTTATATTTGTTGCTGCAGCTACTGTTGCTATCGTTGTTGTTGCTGCAGTTACTATTGCTGTCATATTTGTTGCTGCAGCTACAGTTGCTATCGTTGCTGTTCCTGCAGTTATTATTGCTGTTATATTTGTTGCTGCAGCTACAGTTGATATCGTTGCTGTTCCTGCAGTTACTATTGCTGTCATATTTGTTGCTGCAGCTACAGTTGCTATTGTTGCTGTTCCTGCAGTTACTATTGCTGTTATATTTGTTGCTGCAGCTACAGTTGCTATCCTTGTTGTTGCTGCAGTTACTATTACTGTCATATTTATTGTTGCAGCTACTATTGCTATCGTTGCTGTTCCTGCAGTTACTATTGCTGTAATATTTGTTGCTGCAGCTACAGTTGCTATCGTTGTTGTTGCTGCAGTTACTATTGCTGTCATATTTGTTGCTGCAGCTACAGTTGCTATCTTTGCTGTTCCTGCAGTTACTATTGCTGTTATATATGTTGCTGCAGCTACAGTTGCTATCGTTGCTGTTCCTGCAGTTACTATTGCTGTTATATTTGTTGCTGCAGCTACAGTTGCTATCGTTGCAGTTCCTGCAGTTATTATTGCTGTTATATTTGTTGCTGCAGCTACAGTTGATATCGTTGCTGTTCCTGCAGTTACTATTGCTGTCATATTTGTTGCTGCAGCTACAGTTGTATTGTTGCTGTTCCTGCAGTTACTATTGCTGTTATATTTGTTGCTGCAGCTACTGTTGCTATCGTTGTTGTTGCTGCAGTTACTATTGCTGTTATATTTGTTGCTGCAGCTACTGTTGCTATCGTTGTTGTTGCTGCAGTTACTATTGCTGTTATATTTGTTGCTGCAGCTACAGTTGCTATCGTTGTTGTTGCTGCAGTTACTATTGCTGTTATAATTGTTGCTGCAGCTACAGTTGCTATCGTTGTTGTTGCTGCAGTTACTATTGCTGTCATATTTGTTGCTGCAGCTACAGTTGCTATCGTTGCTGTTGCTGCAGTTACTATTGCTGTTATATTTGTTGCTGCAGCTACTGTTGCTATTGTTGCTGTTCCTGCAGTTACTATTGCTGTTATATTTGTTGCTGCAGCTACTGTTGCTATCGTTGTTGTTGCTGCAGTTACTATTGCCGTTATATTTGTTGCTGCAGCTACTGTTGCTATCGTTGCTGTTCCTGCAGTTATTATTGCTGTTATATTTGTTGCTGCAGCTACTGTTGCTATTGTTGTTGTTGCTGCAGTAACTATTGCTGTCATATTTGTTGCTGCAGCTACTGTTGCTATCGTTGTTGTTGCTGCAGTTACTATTGGTGTCATATTTGTTGCTGCAGCTACTGTTGCTATCGTTGTTGTTGCTGCAGTTACTATTGCTGGCATATTTGTTGCTGCAGCTACAGTTGCTATCGTTGTTGTTGCTGCAGTTACTATTGCTGTTATATTTGTTGCTGTAGCTACTGTTGCTATCGTTGTTGTTGCTGCAGTTACTATTGCTGTCATATTTGTTGCTGCAGCTACTGTTGCTATCGTTGTTGTTGCTGCAGTTACTATTGCTGTCATATATGTTGCTGCAGCTACAGTTGCTATCGTTGTTGTTCCTGCAGTTACTATTGCTGTTATATTTGTTGCTGCAGCTACTGTTGCTATCGTTACTGTTCCTGCAGTTTTTATTGCTGTTATATTTGTTGCTGCAGCTACTGTTGCTATTGTTGTTGTTGCTGCAGTAACTATTGCTGTCATATTTGTTGCTGCAGCTACTGTTGCTATCGTTGTTGTTGCTGCAGTTACTATTGGTGTCATATTTGTTGCTGCAGCTACTGTTGCTATCGTTGTTGTTGCTGCAGTTACTATTGCTGTCATATATGTTGCTGCAGCTACAGTTGCTATCGTTGTTGTTCCTGCAGTTACTATTGCTGTTATATTTTTTGCTGCAGCTACTGTTGCTATCGTTGTTGTTGCTGCAGTTTCTATTGCTGTCATATTTGTTGCTGCAGCTACTGTTGCTATCGTTGTTGTTGCTGCAGGTACTATTGTTGTTATATTTGTTGCTGCAGCTACTGTTGCTATCGTTGTTGTTGCTGCAGTTACTATTGCTGTCATATTTGTTACTGCAGCTACAGTTGCTATCGTTGCTGTTCCTGCAGCTATTATTGCTGTTATATTTGTTGCTGCAGCTACAGTTGATATCGTTGCTGTTCCTGCAGTTACTATTGCTGTCATATGTGTTGCTGCAGCTACAGTTGCTATTGTTGCTGTTCCTGCAGTTACTATTGCTGTTATATTTGTTGCTGCAGCTACTGTTGCTATCGTTGTTGTTGCTGCAGTTACTATTGTTGTATATTATTGTTGCTGCAGCTACAGTTGCTATCGTTGTTGTTGCTGCAGTTACTATTGCTGTTATAATTGTTGCTGCAGCTACAGTTGCTATCGTTGTTGTTGCTGCAGTTACTATTGCTGCCATATTTGTTGCTGCAGCTACAGTTGCTATCGTTGCTGTTGCTGCAGTTACTATTGCTGTTATATTTGTTGCTGCAGCTACTGTTGCTATTGTTGCTGTTCCTGCAGTTACTATTGCTGTTATATTTGTTGCTGCAGCTACTGTTGCTATCGTTGTTGTTGCTGCAGTTACTATTGCTGTTATATTTGTTGCTGCAGCTACTGTTGCTATCGTTGCTGTTCCTGCAGTTTTTATTGCTGTTATATTTGTTGCTGCAGCTACTGTTGCTATTGTTGTTGTTGCTGCAGTAACTATTGCTGTCATATTTGTTGCTGCAGCTACTGTTGCTATCGTTGTTGTTGCTGCAGTTACTATTGGTGTCATATTTGTTGCTGCAGCTACTGTTGCTATCGTTGTTGTTGCTGCAGTTACTATTGCTGTCATATTTGTTGCTGCAGATACAGTTGCTATCGTTGTTGTTGCTGCAGTTACTATTGCTGTTATATTTGTTGCTACAGCTACTGTTGCTATCGTTGTTGTTGCTGCAGTTACTATTGCTGTCATATTTGTTGCTGCAGCTACTGTTGCTATCGTTGTTGTTGCTGCAGTTACTATTGCTGTCATATATGTTGCTGCAGCTACAGTTGCTATCGTTGTTGTTCCTGCAGTTACTATTGCTGTTATATTTTTTGCTGCAGCTACTGTTGCTATCGTTGTTGTTGCTGCAGTTTCTATTGCTGTCATATTTGTTGCTGCAGCTACTGTTGCTATCGTTGTTGTTGCTGCAGGTAATATTGTTGTTATATTTGTTGCTGCAGCTACTGTTGCTATCGTTGTTGTTGCTGCAGTTACTATTGCTGTCATATTTGTTGCTGCAGCTACAGTTGCTATCGTTGCTGTTCCTGCAGTTATTATTGCTGTTATATTTGTTGCTGCAGCTACAGTTGATATCGTTGCTGTTCCTGCAGTTACTATTGCTGTCATATTTGTTGCTGCAGCTACAGTTGCTATTGTTGCTGTTCCTGCAGTTACTATTGCTGTTATATTTGTTGCTGCAGCTACTGTTGCTATCGTTGTTGTTGCTGCAGTTACTATTGCTGTTATATTTGTTGCTGCAGCTACTGTTGCCATCGTTGTTGTTGCTGCAGTTACTATTGCTGTCATATTTGTTGTTGCAGCTACTGTTGCCATCGTTGTGTTGCTGCAGTTACTATTGCTGTCATATTTGTTGCTGCAGCTACTGTTGCTATCGTTGTTGTTGCTGCAGTTACTATTGCTGTTATATTTGTTGCTGCAGCTACAGTTGCCATCGTTGTTGTTGCTGCAGTTACTATTGCTGTTATATTTGTTGCTGCAGCTACTGTTGCTATCGTTGCTGTTGCTGCAGTTACTATTGCTGTCATATTTGTTGCTGCATCTACTGTTGCTATCGTTGTTGTTCCTGCAGTTACTATTGCTGTCATATTTGTTGCTGCAGCTACTGTTGCTATCGTTGTTGTTCCTGCAGTTACTATTGCTTTCATATTTGTTGCTGCAGCTACTGTTGCTATCGTTGCTGTTCCTGCAGATATTAATGCTGTCATATTTGTTGCTGCAGCTACTGTTGCTATCGTTGTAGTTGCTGCAATTACTATTGCTGTCATATTTGTTGCTGCAGCTACAGTTGCTATCGTTGTTGTTGCTGCAGTTACTATTGCTGTCATATTTGTTGCTGCAGCTACAGTTGCTATCCTTGTTGTTGCTGCAGTTACTATTACTGTCATATTTATTGTTGCAGCTACTATTGCTATCGTTGCTGTTCCTGCAGTTACTATTGCTGTAATATTTGTTGCTGCAGCTACAGTTGCTATCGTTGTTGTTGCTGCAGTTACTATTGCTGTCATATTTGTTGCTGCAGCTACAGTTGCTATCTTTGCTGTTCCTGCAGTTACTATTGCTGTTATATATGTTGCTGCAGCTACAGTTGCTATAGTTGCTGTTCCTGCAGTTACTATTGCTGTTATATTTGTTGCTGCAGCTACAGTTGCTATCGTTGCAGTTCCTGCAGTTATTATTGCTGTTATATTTGTTGCTGCAGCTACAGTTGATATCGTTGCTGTTCCTGCAGTTACTATTGCTGTCATATTTGTTGCTGCAGCTACAGTTGCTATTGTTGCTGTTCCTGCAGTTACTATTGCTGTTATATTTGTTGCTGCAGCTACTGTTGCTATCGTTGTTGTTGCTGCAGTTACTATTGCTGTTATATTTGTTGCTGCAGCTACTGTTGCTATCGTTGTTGTTGCTGCAGTTACTATTGCTGTTATATTTGTTGCTGCAGCTACAGTTGCTATCGTTGTTGTTGCTGCAGTTACTATTGCTGTTATAATTGTTGCTGCAGCTACAGTTGCTATCGTTGTTGTTGCTGCAGTTACTATTGCTGTCATATTTGTTGCTGCAGCTACAGTTGCTATCGTTGCTGTTGCTGCAGTTACTATTGCTGTTATATTTGTTGCTGCAGCTACTGTTGCTATTGTTGCTGTTCCTGCAGTTACTATTGCTGTTATATTTGTTGCTGCAGCTACTGTTGCTATCGTTGTTGTTGCTGCAGTTACTATTGCTGTTATATTTGTTGCTGCAGCTACTGTTGCTATCGTTGCTGTTCCTGCAGTTATTATTGCTGTTATATTTGTTGCTGCAGCTACTGTTGCTATTGTTGCTGTTCCTGCAGTTACTATTGCTGTTATATTTGTTGCTGCAGCTACTGTTGCTATCGTTGTTGTTGCTGCAATTACTATTGCTGTCATATTTGTTGCTGCAGCTACTGTTGCTATCGTTGTTGTTGCTGCAGTTACTATTGCTGTCATATATGTTGCTGCAGCTACAGTTGCTATCGTTGTTGTTCCTGCAGTTACTATTGCTGTTATATTTTTTGCTGCAGCTACTGTTGCTATCGTTGTTGTTGCTGCAGTTTCTATTGCTGTCATATTTGTTGCTGCAGCTACTGTTGCTATCGTTGTTGTTGCTGCAGGTACTATTGTTGTTATATTTGTTGCTGCAGCTACTGTTGCTATCGTTGTTGTTGCTGCAGTTACTATTGCTGTCATATTTGTTGCTGCAGCTACAGTTGCTATCGTTGCTGTTCCTGCAGTTATTATTGCTGTTATATTTGTTGCTGCAGCTACAGTTGATATCGTTGCTGTTCCTGCAGTTACTATTGCTGTCATATTTGTTGCTGCAGCTACAGTTGCTATTGTTGCTGTTCCTGCAGTTACTATTGCTGTTATATTTGTTGCTGCAGCTACTGTTGCTATCGTTGTTGTTGCTGCAGTTACTATTGCTGTTATATTTGTTGCTGCAGCTACTGTTGCCATCGTTGTTGTTGCTGCAGTTACTATTGCTGTCATATTTGTTGTTGCAGCTACTGTTGCCATCGTTGTGTTGCTGCAGTTACTATTGCTGTCATATTTGTTGCTGCAGCTACTGTTGCTATCGTTGTTGTTGCTGCAGTTACTATTGCTGTTATATTTGTTGCTGCAGCTACAGTTGCCATCGTTGTTGTTGCTGCAGTTACTATTGCTGTTATATTTGTTGCTGCAGCTACTGTTGCTATCGTTGCTGTTGCTGCAGTTACTATTGCTGTCATATTTGTTGCTGCATCTACTGTTGCTATCGTTGTTGTTCCTGCAGTTACTATTGCTGTCATATTTGTTGCTGCAGCTACTGTTGCTATCGTTGTTGTTCCTGCAGTTACTATTGCTTTCATATTTGTTGCTGCAGCTACTGTTGCTATCGTTGCTGTTCCTGCAGATATTAATGCTGTCATATTTGTTGCTGCAGCTACTGTTGCTATCGTTGTAGTTGCTGCAATTACTATTGCTGTCATATTTGTTGCTGCAGCTACAGTTGCTATCGTTGTTGTTGCTGCAGTTACTATTGCTGTCATATTTGTTGCTGCAGCTACAGTTGCTATCCTTGTTGTTGCTGCAGTTACTATTACTGTCATATTTATTGTTGCAGCTACTATTGCTATCGTTGCTGTTCCTGCAGTTACTATTGCTGTAATATTTGTTGCTGCAGCTACAGTTGCTATCGTTGTTGTTGCTGCAGTTACTATTGCTGTCATATTTGTTGCTGCAGCTACAGTTGCTATCTTTGCTGTTCCTGCAGTTACTATTGCTGTTATATATGTTGCTGCAGCTACAGTTGCTATAGTTGCTGTTCCTGCAGTTACTATTGCTGTTATATTTGTTGCTGCAGCTACAGTTGCTATCGTTGCAGTTCCTGCAGTTATTATTGCTGTTATATTTGTTGCTGCAGCTACAGTTGATATCGTTGCTGTTCCTGCAGTTACTATTGCTGTCATATTTGTTGCTGCAGCTACAGTTGCTATTGTTGCTGTTCCTGCAGTTACTATTGCTGTTATATTTGTTGCTGCAGCTACTGTTGCTATCGTTGTTGTTGCTGCAGTTACTATTGCTGTTATATTTGTTGCTGCAGCTACTGTTGCTATCGTTGTTGTTGCTGCAGTTACTATTGCTGTTATATTTGTTGCTGCAGCTACAGTTGCTATCGTTGTTGTTGCTGCAGTTACTATTGCTGTTATAATTGTTGCTGCAGCTACAGTTGCTATCGTTGTTGTTGCTGCAGTTACTATTGCTGTCATATTTGTTGCTGCAGCTACAGTTGCTATCGTTGCTGTTGCTGCAGTTACTATTGCTGTTATATTTGTTGCTGCAGCTACTGTTGCTATTGTTGCTGTTCCTGCAGTTACTATTGCTGTTATATTTGTTGCTGCAGCTACTGTTGCTATCGTTGTTGTTGCTGCAGTTACTATTGCTGTTATATTTGTTGCTGCAGCTACTGTTGCTATCGTTGCTGTTCCTGCAGTTATTATTGCTGTTATATTTGTTGCTGCAGCTACTGTTGCTATTGTTGCTGTTCCTGCAGTTACTATTGCTGTTATATTTGTTGCTGCAGCTACTGTTGCTATCGTTGTTGTTGCTGCAATTACTATTGCTGTCATATTTGTTGCTGCAGCTACTGTTGCTATCGTTGTTGTTGCTGCAGTTACTATTGCTGTCATATATGTTGCTGCAGCTACAGTTGCTATCGTTGTTGTTCCTGCAGTTACTATTGCTGTTATATTTTTTGCTGCAGCTACTGTTGCTATCGTTGTTGTTGCTGCAGTTTCTATTGCTGTCATATTTGTTGCTGCAGCTACTGTTGCTATCGTTGTTGTTGCTGCAGGTACTATTGTTGTTATATTTGTTGCTGCAGCTACTGTTGCTATCGTTGTTGTTGCTGCAGTTACTATTGCTGTCATATTTGTTGCTGCAGCTACAGTTGCTATCGTTGCTGTTCCTGCAGTTATTATTGCTGTTATATTTGTTGCTGCAGCTACAGTTGATATCGTTGCTGTTCCTGCAGTTACTATTGCTGTCATATTTGTTGCTGCAGCTACAGTTGCTATTGTTGCTGTTCCTGCAGTTACTATTGCTGTTATATTTGTTGCTGCAGCTACTGTTGCTATCGTTGTTGTTGCTGCAGTTACTATTGCTGTTATATTTGTTGCTGCAGCTACTGTTGCCATCGTTGTTGTTGCTGCAGTTACTATTGCTGTCATATTTGTTGTTGCAGCTACTGTTGCCATCGTTGTGTTGCTGCAGTTACTATTGCTGTCATATTTGTTGCTGCAGCTACTGTTGCTATCGTTGTTGTTGCTGCAGTTACTATTGCTGTTATATTTGTTGCTGCAGCTACAGTTGCCATCGTTGTTGTTGCTGCAGTTACTATTGCTGTTATATTTGTTGCTGCAGCTACTGTTGCTATCGTTGCTGTTGCTGCAGTTACTATTGCTGTCATATTTGTTGCTGCATCTACTGTTGCTATCGTTGTTGTTCCTGCAGTTACTATTGCTGTCATATTTGTTGCTGCAGCTACTGTTGCTATCGTTGTTGTTCCTGCAGTTACTATTGCTTTCATATTTGTTGCTGCAGCTACTGTTGCTATCGTTGCTGTTCCTGCAGATATTAATGCTGTCATATTTGTTGCTGCAGCTACTGTTGCTATCGTTGTAGTTGCTGCAATTACTATTGCTGTCATATTTGTTGCTGCAGCTACAGTTGCTATCGTTGTTGTTGCTGCAGTTACTATTGCTGTCATATTTGTTGCTGCAGCTACAGTTGCTATCCTTGTTGTTGCTGCAGTTACTATTACTGTCATATTTATTGTTGCAGCTACTATTGCTATCGTTGCTGTTCCTGCAGTTACTATTGCTGTAATATTTGTTGCTGCAGCTACAGTTGCTATCGTTGTTGTTGCTGCAGTTACTATTGCTGTCATATTTGTTGCTGCAGCTACAGTTGCTATCTTTGCTGTTCCTGCAGTTACTATTGCTGTTATATATGTTGCTGCAGCTACAGTTGCTATCGTTGCTGTTCCTGCAGTTACTATTGCTGTTATATTTGTTGCTGCAGCTACAGTTGCTATCGTTGCAGTTCCTGCAGTTATTATTGCTGTTATATTTGTTGCTGCAGCTACAGTTGATATCGTTGCTGTTCCTGCAGTTACTATTGCTGTCATATTTGTTGCTGCAGCTACAGTTGCTATTGTTGCTGTTCCTGCAGTTACTATTGCTGTTATATTTGTTGCTGCAGCTACTGTTGCTATCGTTGTTGTTGCTGCAGTTACTATTGCTGTTATATTTGTTGCTGCAGCTACTGTTGCTATCGTTGTTGTTGCTGCAGTTACTATTGCTGTTATATTTGTTGCTGCAGCTACAGTTGCTATCGTTGTTGTTGCTGCAGTTACTATTGCTGTTATAATTGTTGCTGCAGCTACAGTTGCTATCGTTGTTGTTGCTGCAGTTACTATTGCTGTCATATTTGTTGCTGCAGCTACAGTTGCTATCGTTGCTGTTGCTGCAGTTACTATTGCTGTTATATTTGTTGCTGCAGCTACTGTTGCTATTGTTGCTGTTCCTGCAGTTACTATTGCTGTTATATTTGTTGCTGCAGCTACTGTTGCTATCGTTGTTGTTGCTGCAGTTACTATTGCTGTTATATTTGTTGCTGCAGCTACTGTTGCTATCGTTGCTGTTCCTGCAGTTATTATTGCTGTTATATTTGTTGCTGCAGCTACTGTTGCTATTGTTGCTGTTCCTGCAGTTACTATTGCTGTTATATTTGTTGCTGCAGCTACTGTTGCTATCGTTGTTGTTGCTGCAGTTACTATTGCTGTCATATTTGTTGCTGCAGCTACTGTTGCTATCGTTGTTGTTGCTGCAGGTACTATTGTTGTTATATTTGTTGCTGCAGCTACTGTTGTTATCGTTGTTGTTGCTGCAGTTACTATTGCTGTCATATTTGTTGCTATCGTTGTAGTGCTGCAGTTTCTATTGCTGTCATATTTGTTGCTGCAGCTACTGTTGCTATCGTTGTTGTTGCTGCAGTTACTATTGCTGTTATATTTGTTGCTGCAGCTACAGTTGCTATCGTTGCTGTTACTGCAGTTACTATTGCTGTTATATTTGTTGCTGCAGCTACAGTTGCTATCGTTGTTGTTGCTGCAGCTACTATTGCTGTCATATTTGTTGCTGCAGCTACTGTTGCTATCGTTGTTGTTGCTGCAGTTACTATTGCTGTTATATTTGTTGCTGCAGCTACAGTTGCTATCGTTGTTGTTGCTGCAGTTACAGTTGCTATCGTTATATTTGCTGTTATATTTGTTGCTGCAGCTACAGTTGCTATCATTGTTGTTGCTGCAGTTACTATTGCTGTCATATTTGTCGCTGCAGCTACAGTTGCTATCGTTGCTGTTGCTGCAGTTACTATTGCTGTTATATTTGTTGCTGCAGCTACAGTTGCTACCGTTGCTGTTCCTGCAGTTACTATTGCTGTTATATTTGGTGCTGCAGCTACTGTTGCTATCGTTGTTGTTGCTGCAGTTACTATTGCTGTTATATTTGTTGCTGCAGCTACAGTTGCTATCATTGTTGTTGCTGCAGTTACTATTGCTGTCATATTTGTTGCTGCAGCTACTGTTGCTATCGTTGTTGTTGCTGCAGTTACTGTTGCTGTTATAGTTGCTGTTGCAGCTACTGTTGCTATCGTTGTTGTTGCTGCAGTTACTATTGCTGTTATATTTGTTGCTGCAGCTACTGTTGCTATCGTTGTTGTTGCTGCAGTTACTATTGCTGTTATATTTGTCGCTGCAGCTACTGTTGCTATCGTTGCTGTTCCTGCAGTTACTATTGATGTTATATTTGTTGCTGCAGCTACTGTTGCTGTCGTTGTTGTTGCTGCAGTTACTATTGCTGTTATATTTGTTGCTGCAGCTACAGTTGCTATCATTGTTGTTGCTGCAGTTACTATTGCTGTCATATTTGTTGCTGCAGCTACTGTTGCTATCGTTGTTGTTGCTGCAGTTACTATTGCTGTTATATTTGTTGCTGCAGCTACTGTTGCTATCGTTGTTGTTGCTGCAGTTACTATTGTTGTTATATTTGTTGCTGCAGCTACTGTTGCTATCGTTGTTGTTGCTGCAGTTACTATTACTGTTATATTTGTTGCTGCAGCTACTGTTGCTATCGTTGCTGTTCCTGCAGTTACTATTGCTGTTATATTTGTTGCTGCAGCTACTGTTGCTATCGTTGTTGTTGCTGCAGTTACTATTGCTGTATATTTTTGTTGCTGCAGCTACAGTTGCTATCGTTGCTGTTCCTGCAGTTATTATTGCTGTTATATTTGTTGCTGCAGCTACAGTTGATATCGTTGCTGTTCCTGCAGTTACTATTGCTGTCATATTTGTTGCTGCAGCTACAGTTGCTATTGTTGCTGTTCCTGCAGTTACTATTGCTGTTATATTTGTTGCTGCAGCTACTGTTGCTATCGTTGTTGTTGCTGCAGTTACTATTGCTGTTATATTTGTTGCTGCAGCTACTGTTGCTATCGTTGTTGTTGCTGCAGTTACTATTGCTGTTATATTTGTTGCTGCAGCTACAGTTGCTATCGTTGTTGTTGCTGCAGTTACTATTGCTGTTATAATTGTTGCTGCAGCTACAGTTGCTATCGTTGTTGTTGCTGCAGTTACTATTGCTGTCATATTTGTTGCTGCAGCTACAGTTGCTATCGTTGCTGTTGCTGCAGTTACTATTGCTGTTATATTTGTTGCTGCAGCTACTGTTGCTAGTGTTGCTGTTCCTGCAGTTACTATTGCTGTTATATTTGTTGCTGCAGCTAATGTTGCTATCGTTGTTGTTGCTGCAGTTACTATTGCTGTTATATTTGTTGCTGCAGCTACTGTTGCTATCGTTGCTGTTCCTGCAGTTTTTATTGCTGTTATATTTGTTGCTGCAGCTACTGTTGCTATTGTTGTTGTTGCTGCAGTAACTATTGCTGTCATATTTGTTGCTGCAGCTACTGTTGCTATCGTTGTTGTTGCTGCAGTTACTATTGGTGTCATATTTGTTGCTGCAGCTACTGTTGCTATCGTTGTTGTTGCTGCAGTTACTATTGCTGTCATATTTGTTGCTGCAGCTACAGTTGCTATCGTTGTTGTTGCTGCAGTTACTATTGCTGTTATATTTGTTGCTGCAGCTACTGTTGCTATCGTTGTTGTTGCTGCAGTTACTATTGCTGTCATATTTGTTGCTGCAGCTACTGTTGCTATCGTTGTTGTTGCTGCAGTTACTATTGCTGTCATATATGTTGCTGCAGCTACAGTTGCTATCGTTGTTGTTCCTGCAGTTACTATTGCTGTTATATTTTTTGCTGCAGCTACTGTTGCTATCGTTTTTGTTGCTGCAGTTTCTATTGCTGTCATATTTGTTGCTGCAGCTACTGTTGCTATCGTTGTTGTTGCTGCAGGTAATATTGTTGTTATATTTGTTGCTGCAGCTACTGTTGCTATCGTTGTTGTTGCTGCAGTTACTATTGCTGTCATATTTGTTGCTGCAGCTACAGTTGCTATCGTTGCTGTTCCTGCAGCTATTATTGCTGTTATATTTGTTGCTGCAGCTACAGTTGATATCGTTGCTGTTCCTGCAGTTACTATTGCTGTCATATTTGTTGCTGCAGCTACAGTTGCTATCGTTGTTGTTGCTGCAGTTAATATTGCTGTTATATTTGTTGCTGCAGCTACTGTTGCTATCGTTGTTGTTGCTGCAGTTACTATTGCTGTCATATTTGTTGCTGCAGCTACTGTTGCTATCGTTGTTGTTGCTGCAGTTACTATTGCTGTCATATATGTTGCTGCAGCTACAGTTGCTATCGTTTTTGTTCCTGCAGTTACTATTGCTGTCATATATGTTGCTGCAGCTACAGTTGCTATCGTTGTTGTTCCTGCAGTTACTATTGCTGTTATATTTTTTGCTGCAGCTACTGTTGCTATCGTTGTTGTTGCTGCAGTTTCTATTGCTGTCATATTTGTTGCTGCAGCTACTGTTGCTATCGTTGTTGTTGCTGCAGGTACTATTGTTGTTATATTTGTTGCTGCAGCTACTGTTGCTATCGTTGTTGTTGCTGCAGTTACTATTGCTGTCATATTTGTTGCTGCAGCTACAGTTGCTATCGTTGCTGTTCCTGCAGCTATTATTGCTGTTATATTTGTTGCTGCAGCTACAGTTGATATCGTTGCTGTTCCTGCAGTTACTATTGCTGTCATATTTGTTGCTGCAGCTACAGTTGCTATTGTTGCTGTTCATGCAGTTACTATTGCTGTTATATTTGTTGCTGCAGCTACTGTTGCTATCGTTGTTGTTGCTGCAGTTACTATTGCTGTTATATTTGTTGCTGCAGCTACAGTTGCTATCGTTGTTGTTGCTGCAGTTACTATTGCAGTTATAATTGTTGCTGCAGCTACAGTTGCTATCGTTGTTGTTGCTGCAGTTACTATTGCTGCCATATTTGTTGCTGCAGCTACAGTTGCTATCGTTGCTGTTGCTGCAGTTACTATTGCTGTTATATTTGTTGCTGCAGCTACTGTTGCTATTGTTGCTGTTCCTGCAGTTACTATTGCTGTTATATTTGTTGCTGCAGCTACTGTTGCTATCGTTGTTGTTGCTGCAGTTACTATTGCTGTTATATTTGTTGCTGCAGCTACTGTTGCTATCGTTGCTGTTCCTGCAGTTTTCATTGCTGTTATATTTGTTGCTGCAGCTACTGTTGCTATTGTTGTTGTTGCTGCAGTAACTATTGCTGTCATATTTGTTGCTGCAGCTACTGTTGCTATCGTTGTTGTTGCTGCAGTTACTATTGGTGTCATATTTGTTGCTGCAGCTACTGTTGCTATCGTTGTTGTTGCTGCAGTTACTATTGCTGTCATATTTGTTGCTGCAGCTACAGTTGCTATCGTTGTTGTTGCTGCAGTTACTATTGCTGGCTATATTTGTTGCTGCAGCTACTGTTGCTATCGTTGTTGTTGCTGCAGTTACTATTGCTGTCATATTTGTTGCTGCAGCTACTGTTGCTATCGTTGTTGTTGCTGCAGTTACTATTGCTGTCATATATGTTGCTGCAGCTACAGTTGCTATCGTTGTTGTTCCTGCCGTTACTATTGCTGTTATATTTTTTGCTGCAGCTACTGTTGCTATCGTTGTTGTTGCTGCAGTTTCTATTGCTGTCATATTTGTTGCTGCAGCTACTGTTGCTATTGTTGTTGTTGCTGCAGGTACTATTGTTGTTATATTTGTTGCTGCAGCTACTGTTGCTATCGTTGTTGTTGCTGCAGTTACTATTGCTGTCATATTTGTTGCTGCAGCTACAGTTGCTATCGTTGCTGTTCCTGCAGTTATTATTGCTGTTATATTTGTTGCTGCAGCTACAGTTGATATCGTTGCTGTTCCTGCAGTTACTATTGCTGTCATATTTGTTGCTGCAGCTACAGTTGCTATTGTTGCTGTTCCTGCAGTTACTATTGCTGTTATATTTGTTGCTGCAGCTACAGTTGCTATCCTTGTTGTTGCTGCAGTTACTATTACTGTCATATTTATTGTTGCAGCTACTATTGCTATCGTTGCTGTTCCTGCAGTTACTATTGCTGTAATATTTGTTGCTGCAGCTACAGTTGCTATCGTTGTTGTTGCTGCAGTTACTATTGCTGTCATATTTGTTGCTGCAGCTACAGTTGCTATCTTTGCTGTTCCTGCAGTTACTATTGCTGTTATATATGTTGCTGCAGCTACAGTTGCTATCGTTGCTGTTCCTGCAGTTACTATTGCTGTTATATTTGTTGCTGCAGCTACAGTTGCTATCGTTGCAGTTCCTGCAGTTATTATTGCTGTTATATTTGTTGCTGCAGCTACAGTTGATATCGTTGCTGTTCCTGCAGTTACTATTGCTGTCATATTTGTTGCTGCAGCTACAGTTGTATTGTTGCTGTTCCTGCAGTTACTATTGCTGTTATATTTGTTGCTGCAGCTACTGTTGCTATCGTTGATGTTGCTGCAGTTACTATTGCTGTCATATTTGTTGCTGCAGCTACTGTTGCTATCGTTGTTGTTGCTGCAGTTACTATTGCTGTCATATATGTTGCTGCAGCTACAGTTGCTATCGTTGTTGTTCCTGCAGTTACTATTGCTGTTATATTTGTTGCTGCAGCTACTGTTGCTATCGTTGCTGTTCCTGCAGTTTTTATTGCTGTTATATTTGTTGCTGCAGCTACTGTTGCTATTGTTGTTGTTGCTGCAGTAACTATTGCTGTCATATTTGTTGCTGCAGCTACTGTTGCTATCGTTGTTGTTGCTGCAGTTACTATTGGTGTCATATTTGTTGCTGCAGCTACTGTTGCTATCGTTGTTGTTGCTGCAGTTACTATTGCTGTCATATATGTTGCTGCAGCTACAGTTGCTATCGTTGTTGTTCCTGCAGTTACTATTGCTGTTATATTTTTTGCTGCAGCTACTGTTGCTATCGTTGTTGTTGCTGCAGTTTCTATTGCTGTCATATTTGTTGCTGCAGCTACTGTTGCTATCGTTGTTGTTGCTGCAGGTACTATTGTTGTTATATTTGTTGCTGCAGCTACTGTTGCTATCGTTGTTGTTGCTGCAGTTACTATTGCTGTCATATTTGTTGCTGCAGCTACAGTTGCTATCGTTGCTGTTCCTGCAGCTATTATTGCTGTTATATTTGTTGCTGCAGCTACAGTTGATATCGTTGCTGTTCCTGCAGTTACTATTGCTGTCATATGTGTTGCTGCAGCTACAGTTGCTATTGTTGCTGTTCCTGCAGTTACTATTGCTGTTATATTTGTTGCTGCAGCTACTGTTGCTATCGTTGTTGTTGCTGCAGTTACTATTGCTGTATATTTTTGTTGCTGCAGCTACAGTTGCTATCGTTGTTGTTGCTGCAGTTACTATTGCTGTTATAATTGTTGCTGCAGCTACAGTTGCTATCGTTGTTGTTGCTGCAGTTACTATTGCTGCCATATTTGTTGCTGCAGCTACAGTTGCTATCGTTGCTGTTGCTGCAGTTACTATTGCTGTTATATTTGTTGCTGCAGCTACTGTTGCTATTGTTGCTGTTCCTGCAGTTACTATTGCTGTTATATTTGTTGCTGCAGCTACTGTTGCTATCGTTGTTGTTGCTGCAGTTACTATTGCTGTTATATTTGTTGCTGCAGCTACTGTTGCTATCGTTGCTGTTCCTGCAGTTTTTATTGCTGTTATATTTGTTGCTGCAGCTACTGTTGCTATTGTTGTTGTTGCTGCAGTAACTATTGCTGTCATATTTGTTGCTGCAGCTACTGTTGCTATCGTTGTTGTTGCTGCAGTTACTATTGGTGTCATATTTGTTGCTGCAGCTACTGTTGCTATCGTTGTTGTTGCTGCAGTTACTATTGCTGTTATATTTGTTGCTGCAGCTACTGTTGCCATCGTTGTTGTTGCTGCAGTTACTATTGCTGTCATATTTGTTGTTGCAGCTACTGTTGCCATCGTTGTGTTGCTGCAGTTACTATTGCTGTCATATTTGTTGCTGCAGCTACTGTTGCTATCGTTGTTGTTGCTGCAGTTACTATTGCTGTTATATTTGTTGCTGCAGCTACAGTTGCCATCGTTGTTGTTGCTGCAGTTACTATTGCTGTTATATTTGTTGCTGCAGCTACTGTTGCTATCGTTGCTGTTGCTGCAGTTACTATTGCTGTCATATTTGTTGCTGCATCTACTGTTGCTATCGTTGTTGTTCCTGCAGTTACTATTGCTGTCATATTTGTTGCTGCAGCTACAGTTGCTATCGTTGTTGTTGCTGCAGTTACTATTGCTGTCATATTTGTTGCTGCAGCTACAGTTGCTATCTTTGCTGTTCCTGCAGTTACTATTGCTGTTATATATGTTGCTGCAGCTACAGTTGCTATCGTTGCTGTTCCTGCAGTTACTATTGCTGTTATATTTGTTGCTGCAGCTACAGTTGCTATCGTTGCAGTTCCTGCAGTTATTATTGCTGTTATATTTGTTGCTGCAGCTACAGTTGATATCGTTGCTGTTCCTGCAGTTACTATTGCTGTCATATTTGTTGCTGCAGCTACAGTTGTATTGTTGCTGTTCCTGCAGTTACTATTGCTGTTATATTTGTTGCTGCAGCTACTGTTGCTATCGTTGTTGTTGCTGCAGTTACTATTGCTGTTATATTTGTTGCTGCAGCTACTGTTGCTATCGTTGTTGTTGCTGCAGTTACTATTGCTGTTATATTTGTTGCTGCAGCTACAGTTGCTATCGTTGTTGTTGCTGCAGTTACTATTGCTGTTATAATTGTTGCTGCAGCTACAGTTGCTATCGTTGTTGTTGCTGCAGTTACTATTGCTGTCATATTTGTTGCTGCAGCTACAGTTGCTATCGTTGCTGTTGCTGCAGTTACTATTGCTGTTATATTTGTTGCTGCAGCTACTGTTGCTATTGTTGCTGTTCCTGCAGTTACTATTGCTGTTATATTTGTTGCTGCAGCTACTGTTGCTATCGTTGTTGTTGCTGCAGTTACTATTGCTGTTATATTTGTTGCTGCAGCTACTGTTGCTATCGTTGATGTTGCTGCAGTTACTATTGCTGTCATATTTGTTGCTGCAGCTACTGTTGCTATCGTTGTTGTTGCTGCAGTTACTATTGCTGTCATATATGTTGCTGCAGCTACAGTTGCTATCGTTGTTGTTCCTGCAGTTACTATTGCTGTTATATTTGTTGCTGCAGCTACTGTTGCTATCGTTGCTGTTCCTGCAGTTTTTATTGCTGTTATATTTGTTGCTGCAGCTACTGTTGCTATTGTTGTTGTTGCTGCAGTAACTATTGCTGTCATATTTGTTGCTGCAGCTACTGTTGCTATCGTTGTTGTTGCTGCAGTTACTATTGGTGTCATATTTGTTGCTGCAGCTACTGTTGCTATCGTTGTTGTTGCTGCAGTTACTATTGCTGTCATATATGTTGCTGCAGCTACAGTTGCTATCGTTGTTGTTCCTGCAGTTACTATTGCTGTTATATTTTTTGCTGCAGCTACTGTTGCTATCGTTGTTGTTGCTGCAGTTTCTATTGCTGTCATATTTGTTGCTGCAGCTACTGTTGCTATCGTTGTTGTTGCTGCAGGTACTATTGTTGTTATATTTGTTGCTGCAGCTACTGTTGCTATCGTTGTTGTTGCTGCAGTTACTATTGCTGTCATATTTGTTGCTGCAGCTACAGTTGCTATCGTTGCTGTTCCTGCAGCTATTATTGCTGTTATATTTGTTGCTGCAGCTACAGTTGATATCGTTGCTGTTCCTGCAGTTACTATTGCTGTCATATGTGTTGCTGCAGCTACAGTTGCTATTGTTGCTGTTCCTGCAGTTACTATTGCTGTTATATTTGTTGCTGCAGCTACTGTTGCTATCGTTGTTGTTGCTGCAGTTACTATTGCTGTATATTTTTGTTGCTGCAGCTACAGTTGCTATCGTTGTTGTTGCTGCAGTTACTATTGCTGTTATAATTGTTGCTGCAGCTACAGTTGCTATCGTTGTTGTTGCTGCAGTTACTATTGCTGCCATATTTGTTGCTGCAGCTACAGTTGCTATCGTTGCTGTTGCTGCAGTTACTATTGCTGTTATATTTGTTGCTGCAGCTACTGTTGCTATTGTTGCTGTTCCTGCAGTTACTATTGCTGTTATATTTGTTGCTGCAGCTACTGTTGCTATCGTTGTTGTTGCTGCAGTTACTATTGCTGTTATATTTGTTGCTGCAGCTACTGTTGCTATCGTTGCTGTTCCTGCAGTTTTTATTGCTGTTATATTTGTTGCTGCAGCTACTGTTGCTATTGTTGTTGTTGCTGCAGTAACTATTGCTGTCATATTTGTTGCTGCAGCTACTGTTGCTATCGTTGTTGTTGCTGCAGTTACTATTGGTGTCATATTTGTTGCTGCAGCTACTGTTGCTATCGTTGTTGTTGCTGCAGTTACTATTGCTGTTATATTTGTTGCTGCAGCTACTGTTGCCATCGTTGTTGTTGCTGCAGTTACTATTGCTGTCATATTTGTTGTTGCAGCTACTGTTGCCATCGTTGTGTTGCTGCAGTTACTATTGCTGTCATATTTGTTGCTGCAGCTACTGTTGCTATCGTTGTTGTTGCTGCAGTTACTATTGCTGTTATATTTGTTGCTGCAGCTACAGTTGCCATCGTTGTTGTTGCTGCAGTTACTATTGCTGTTATATTTGTTGCTGCAGCTACTGTTGCTATCGTTGCTGTTGCTGCAGTTACTATTGCTGTCATATTTGTTGCTGCATCTACTGTTGCTATCGTTGTTGTTCCTGCAGTTACTATTGCTGTCATATTTGTTGCTGCAGCTACTGTTGCTATCGTTGTTGTTCCTGCAGTTACTATTGCTGTCATATTTGTTGCTGCAGCTACTGTTGCTATCGTTGCTGTTCCTGCAGATATTAATGCTGTCATATTTGTTGCTGCAGCTACTGTTGCTATCGTTGTAGTTGCTGCAATTACTATTGCTGTCATATTTGTTGCTGCAGCTACAGTTGCTATCGTTGTTGTTGCTGCAGTTACTATTGCTGTCATATTTGTTGCTGCAGCTACAGTTGCTATCCTTGTTGTTGCTGCAGTTACTATTACTGTCATATTTATTGTTGCAGCTACTATTGCTATCGTTGCTGTTCCTGCAGTTACTATTGCTGTAATATTTGTTGCTGCAGCTACAGTTGCTATCGTTGTTGTTGCTGCAGTTACTATTGCTGTCATATTTGTTGCTGCAGCTACAGTTGCTATCTTTGCTGTTCCTGCAGTTACTATTGCTGTTATATATGTTGCTGCAGCTACAGTTGCTATCGTTGCTGTTCCTGCAGTTACTATTGCTGTTATATTTGTTGCTGCAGCTACAGTTGCTATCGTTGCAGTTCCTGCAGTTATTATTGCTGTTATATTTGTTGCTGCAGCTACAGTTGATATCGTTGCTGTTCCTGCAGTTACTATTGCTGTCATATTTGTTGCTGCAGCTACAGTTGCTATTGTTGCTGTTCCTGCAGTTACTATTGCTGTTATATTTGTTGCTGCAGCTACTGTTGCTATCGTTGTTGTTGCTGCAGTTACTATTGCTGTTATATTTGTTGCTGCAGCTACTGTTGCTATCGTTGTTGTTGCTGCAGTTACTATTGCTGTTATATTTGTTGCTGCAGCTACAGTTGCTATCGTTGTTGTTGCTGCAGTTACTATTGCTGTTATAATTGTTGCTGCAGCTACAGTTGCTATCGTTGTTGTTGCTGCAGTTACTATTGCTGTCATATTTGTTGCTGCAGCTACAGTTGCTATCGTTGCTGTTGCTGCAGTTACTATTGCTGTTATATTTGTTGCTGCAGCTACTGTTGCTATTGTTGCTGTTCCTGCAGTTACTATTGCTGTTATATTTGTTGCTGCAGCTACTGTTGCTATCGTTGTTGTTGCTGCAGTTACTATTGCTGTTATATTTGTTGCTGCAGCTACTGTTGCTATCGTTGCTGTTCCTGCAGTTATTATTGCTGTTATATTTGTTGCTGCAGCTACTGTTGCTATTGTTGCTGTTCCTGCAGTTACTATTGCTGTTATATTTGTTGCTGCAGCTACTGTTGCTATCGTTGTTGTTGCTGCAGTTACTATTGCTGTCATATTTGTTGCTGCAGCTACTGTTGCTATCGTTGTTGTTGCTGCAGGTACTATTGTTGTTATATTTGTTGCTGCAGCTACTGTTGTTATCGTTGTTGTTGCTGCAGTTACTATTGCTGTCATATTTGTTGCTATCGTTGTAGTGCTGCAGTTTCTATTGCTGTCATATTTGTTGCTGCAGCTACTGTTGCTATCGTTGTTGTTGCTGCAGTTACTATTGCTGTTATATTTGTTGCTGCAGCTACAGTTGCTATCGTTGCTGTTACTGCAGTTACTATTGCTGTTATATTTGTTGCTGCAGCTACTGTTGCTATCGTTGTTGTTGCAGCAGTTACTATTGCTGTTATATTTGTTGCTGCAGCTACAGTTGCTATCGTTGTTGTTGCTGCAGCTACTATTGCTGTCATATTTGTTGCTGCAGCTACTGTTGCTATCGTTGTTGTTGCTGCAGTTACTATTGCTGTTATATTTGTTGCTGCAGCTACAGTTGCTATCGTTGTTGTTGCTGCAGTTACTATTGCTGTTATATTTGTTGCTGCAGCTACAGTTGCTATCGTTGTTGTTGCTGCCGTTACTATTGCCGTCATATTTGTCGCTGCAGCTACAGTTGCTATCGTTGCTGTTGCTGCAGTTACTATTGCTGTTATATTTGTTGCTGCAGCTACAGTTGCTACCGTTGCTGTTCCTGCAGTTACTATTGCTGTTATATTTGGTGCTGCAGCTACTGTTGCTATCGTTGTTGTTGCTGCAGTTACTATTGCTGTTATATTTGTTGCTGCAGCTACAGTTGCTATCATTGTTGTTGCTGCAGTTACTATTGCTGTCATATTTGTTGCTGCAGCTACTGTTGCTATCGTTGTTGTTGCTGCAGTTACTGTTGCTGTTATAGTTGCTGTTGCAGCTACTGTTGCTATCGTTGTTGTTGCTGCAGTTACTATTGCTGTTATATTTGTTGCTGCAGCTACTGTTGCTATCGTTGTTGTTGCTGCAGTTACTATTGCTGTTATATTTGTTGCTGCAGCTACTGTTGCTATCGTTGTTGTTGCTGCAGTTACTATTGCTGTTATATTTGTTGCTGCAGCTACTGTTGCTATCGTTGCTGTTCCTGCAGTTACTATTGCTGTTATATTTGTTGCTGCAGCTACTGTTGCTATCGTTGTTGTTGCTGCAGTTACTATTGCTGTCATATTTGTTGCTGCAGCTACTGTTGCTATCGTTGTTGTTGCTGCAGTTACTATTGGTGTCATATTTGTTGCTGCAGCTACAGTTGCTATCGTTGTTGTTGCTGCAGTTACTATTGCTGTTATATTTGTTGCTGCAGCTACTGTAGCTATCGTTGTTGTTCTGCAGTTACCATTGCTGTCATATTTGTTGCTGCAGCTACAGTTGCTATCGTTGTTGTTGCTGCAATTACTATTGCTGTCATATTTGTTGCTGCAGCTACTGTTGCTATCGTTGTTGTTGCTGCAGTTACTATTGCTGTCATATTTGTTGCTACAGCTACAGTTGCTATCGTTGTTGTTCCTGCAGTTACTATTGCTGTTATATTTGTTGCTGCAGCTACTGTTGCTATCGTTGTAGTGCTGCAGTTTCTATTGCTGTCATATTTGTTGCTGCAGCTACTGTTGCTATTGTTGCTGTTCCTGCAGTTACTATTGCTGTCATATTTGTTGCTGCAGCTACAGTTGCTATCGATGTTGTTGCTGCAGTTACTATTACTGTCATATTTGTTGCTACAGCTACAGTTGTTATCGTTGTTGTTCCTGCAGTTACTATTGCTGCTATATTTGTTGCTGCAGCTACTTTTGCTATCGTTGTTGTTGCTGCAGTTACTATTGCTGTCATATTTGTTGCTGCAGCTACTGTTGCTATCGTTGTTGTTGCTGCAGTTACTATTGCTGTCAAATTTGTTGCTATCGTTGTAGTGCTGCAGTTTCTATTGCTGTCATATTTGTTGCTGCAGCTACTGTTGCTATCGTTGCTGTTCCTGCAGTTACTATTGCTGTCATATTTGTTGCTATCGTTGTAGTGCTGCAGTTTCTATTGCTGTCATATTTGTTGCTGCAGCTACAGTTGCTATCGTTGCTGTTCCTGCAGTTTCTAATGCTGTCATATTTGTTGCTGCAGCTACTGTTGCTATCGTTGTGGTTCCTGCAGTTACTATTGCTGTCATATTTGTTGCTGCAGCTACTGTTGCTATCGTTGCTGTTCCTGCAGTTACTATTGCTGTCATATTTGTTGCTATCGTTGTAGTGCTGCAGTTTCTATTGCTGTCATATTTGTTGCTGCAGCTACTGTTGCTATCGTTGTTGTTGCTGCAGTTACTATTGCTGTTATATTTGTTGCTGCAGCTACAGTTGCTATCGTTGTTGTTGCTGCAGTTACTATTGCTGTTATATTTGTTGCTGCAGCTACAGTTGCTATCGTTGTTGTTGCTGCAGTTACTATTGCTGTCATATTTGTCGCTGCAGCTACAGTTGCTATCGTTGTTGTTGCTGCAGTTACTATTGCTGTTATATTTGTTGCTGCAGCTACAGTTGCTATCATTGTTGTTGCTGCAGTTACTATTGCTGTCATATTTGTTGCTGCAGCTACTGTTGCTATCGTTGTTGTTGCTGCAGTTACTATTGCTGTTATATTTGTTGCTGCAGCTACTGTTGCTATCGTTGTTGTTGCTGCAGTTACTATTGCTGTTATATTTGTTGCTGCAGCTACTGTTGCTATCGTTGTTGTTGCTGCAGTTACTATTGCTGTTATATTTGTTGCTGCAGCTACTGTTGCTATCGTTGCTGTTCCTGCAGTTACTATTACTGTCATATTTGTTGCTACAGCTACAGTTGTTATCGTTGTTCTTCCTGCAGTTACTATTGCTGTTATATTTGTTGCTGCAGCTACTGTTGCTATCGTTGTTGTTGCTGCAGTTACTATTGCTGTCATATTTGTTGCTGCAGCTACTGTTGCTATCGTTGTTGTTGCTGCAGTTACTATTGCTGTTATATTTGTTGTTGCAGCTACTGTTGCTATCGTTGTTGTTGCTGCAGTTACTATTGCTGTCAAATTTGTTGCTATCGTTGTTGTTGCTGCAGTTACTATTGCTGCCATATTTGTTGCTGCAGCTACTGTTGCTATCGTTGCTGTTCCTGCAGTTACTATTGCTGTCATATTTGTTGCTATCGTTGTAGTGCTGCAGTTTCTATTGCTGTCATATTTGTTGCTGCAGCTACAGTTGCTATCGTTGCTGTTCCTGCAGTTTCTAATGCTGTCATATTTGTTGCTGCAGCTACTGTTGCTATCGTTGTGGTTCCTGCAGTTACTATTGCTGTCATATTTGTTGTTGCAGCTACTGTTGCTATCGGTGCTGTTCCTGCAGTTACTATTGCTGTCATATTTGTTGCTATCGTTGTAGTGCTGCAGTTTCTATTGCTGTCATATTTGTTGCTGCAGCTACTGTTGCTATCGTTGTTGTTGCTGCAGTTACTATTGCTGTTATATTTGTTGCTGCAGCTACTGTTGCTATTGTTGCTGTTCCTGCAGTTACTATTGCTGTCATATTTGTTGCTGCAGCTACTGTTGCTATCGCTGTAGTGCCGCAGTTTCTATTGGTGTCATCTTTGTTGTTGCAGCTGCTGTTGCTATCGCTGTAGTTCTGGAGTTAGTATTGCTGTCATCTTTGTTGTTGCAGCTGCTGTTGCTATCGTTGTAGTGCCGCAGTTTCTATTGGTGTCCTATTTGTTGTTGCAGCTGCTGTTGCTATCGTTGTAGTTCTGTAGTTACTATTGCTGTCATCTTTGTTGTTGCAGCTGCCGTTGCTATCGCTGTAGTTCTGTAGTTACTATTGCTGTCATCTTTGTTGTTGCTGCTGTTGCTATCGTTGTAGTGCTGCAGTTACTATTGCTGTGATATTCATTGTTGCAGCTGCCGTTGCTATTGTTGTTGTGCTGCATCTAATGTTACTGACGTGGTTGTCGTTCTACTGTTGCAGCTACAGTTGATGTCATTGTTGTTGCTGCAGTTACTATTGCTGAGATATTTGTTGTTGCAGCTACTGTTGCTATCGTTGTTGTTGCTGCAGTTACTATTGCTATCGTTGTTGTTGCTGCAGTTACTATTGCTCTCATATTTGTTGATGCAGCTATAGTTGCTATCGTTGCTGCTTGCTGCAGTTACTATTGCTGTCATATTTGTTGCTGCAGCTATAGTTGCTATCGTTGCTGCTGCTGCAGTTACTATTGCTGTCATATTTGTTGCTGCAGCTACAGTTGCTATCATTGTTGTTGCTGCAGTTTCTATTGCTGTCATATTTGTTGCTGCAGCTACTGTTGCTATCGTTGCTGTTCCTGCAGTTACTATTGCTGTCATATTTGTTGCTGCAGCTACTGTTGCTATCGTTGTTGTTGCTGCAGTTACTATTGCTGTTATATCTGTTGCTGCAGCTACTGTTGCTATCGTTGCTCTTCCTGCAGATAATAATGCTGCCATATTTGTTGTTGCAGCTACAGTTGCTATCGTTGTAGTGCTGCAGGTACGATTGCTGTCATTTTTGTTGCTGCAGCTACTGTTGCTATCGTTGTAGTGCTGCAGTTTCTATTGCTGATGTAGTTTTTGTTGCAGCTGCTTTTGCTATCGTTGTAGTGCTGCAGTTACTATTGCTGTCATATTTATTGTTGCAGCTGCCGTTGCTATTGTTGTTGTGCTGCATCTAATGTTACTGACGTTGTTGTCGTTCTATTGTTGCAGCTACAGTTGATGTCATTGTTGTTGCTGCAGTTACTATTGCTGTGATATTTGTTGTTGCAGCTACTGTTGCTATCGTTGTTGTTGCTGCAGTTACTATTGCTCTCATATTTGTTGATGCATCTATAGTTGCTATCGTTGCTGTTGCTGCAGTTACTATTGCTGTCATATGTGTTGCTGCAGCTATAGTTGCTATCGTTGCTGTTGCTGCAGTTACTATTGCTGTTATATGTGTTGCTGCAGCTATAGTTGCTATCGTTGCTGTTGCTGCAGTTACTATTGCTGTCATATTTGTTGCTGCAGCTACAGTTGCTATCGTTGCTGTTGCTGCAGTTACTATTGCTGTCATATTTGTTGTTGCAGCTACTATTGCTATCGTTGTTGTTGCTGCAGTTACTATTGCTGTCATATTTGTTGCTGCAGCTACTGTTGCTATCGTTGTTGTTGCTGCAGTTACTATTGCTGTCATATTTGTTGCTGCAGCTACTGTTGCTATCGTTGTTGTTGCTGCAGTTACTATTGCTGTCATATTTGTTGCTGCAGCTACAGTTGCGATCGTTGTTGTTGCTGCAGTTACTATTGCTGTCATATTTGTTGCTGCAGCTACTGTTGCTATCGTTGTAGTGCTGCAGGTACGATTGCTGTCATTTTTGTTGCTGCAGCTACTGTTGCTATCGTTGTAGTGCTGCAGTTTCTATTGCTGATGTAGTTTTTGTTGCAGCTGCTTTTGCTATCGTGGTAGTGCTGCAGTTACAATTTCTGTCATATTTATTGTTGCAGCTGTTGCTGCTGTTGTTTTTGTGCTGCAGCTAATGTTACTGATGTTATTGTCGTTCTACTTTTGCAGCTACAGTTGATGTCATATCTGCTGTTGCAGCTAGTGTTGTTATCGTTGTTTTTGTTGCTGTTATTTTTTCTGTTGTTGTTTTTGTTTTTGTTGTTGTTCTTGTTGTTATTATTGTTGGTGCAGCTATTGTTACTGTCGTTGATATGGTAGCTAGTGTTGCTGCCATTGTCGTTGTTGTTGCAGCTACTGTTGCGTTATTTTTGTTCTAAATATCGGCGCTGATATTGTTGCTGCCACTAATATTGCGGTTACTGCTGCTGTCTTTGTTGTTGTTGCAGTTACTATTGCTATCTTTATTATTGCTGCAGCTACTGCTGCTGTCATTTTTGTTCTTGCAGTTACTGTTACTGTAGTTCCTGCAGTGGTTGTTGTTGTTGCAACTACTGCTGATGTAGTTGTTGTTGCTGCAGTTACTATTGCTGTTATATTTGTTGCTGCAGCTACTGTTGCTATCGTTGTAGTGCTGCAGTTACTATTGCTGTTATATTTGTTGCTGCAGCTACTGTTGCTATCGTCGTTGTTGCTGCAGTTACTATTACTGTTATATTTGTTGCTGGAGCTACTGTTGCTATCGTTGTTGTTGCTGCAGTTACTATTGCTGTTATATTTGTTGCTGCAGCTACTGTTGCTATCGTTGCTGTTCCTGAAGTTACTATTGCTATCATATTTGTTGCTGCAGCTACTGTTGCTATCGTTGTTGTTGCTGCAGTTACTATTGCTGTCATATTTGTTGCTGCAGCTACTGTTGCTATCGTTGTTGTTGCTGCAGTTACTATTGCTGTTATATTTGTTGCTGCAGGTACTGTTGCTATCGTTGTTGTTGCTGCTGTTACTATTGCTTTTATATTTGTTGCTGCAGCTACTGTTGCTATCGTTGTTGTTGCTACAGTTACTATTGCTGTTATATTTGTTGCTGCAGCTACTGTTGCTATCGTTGTTGTTCCTGCAGTTACTATTGCTGTTATATTTGTTGCTGCAGGTACTGTTGCTATCGTTGTTGTTGCTGCAGTTACTATTGCTGTTATATTTGTTGCTGCAGCTACTGTTGCTATCGTTGTTGTTGCTGCAGTTACTATTGCTGTTATATTTGTTGCTGCAGCTACAGTTGCTACCGTTGCTTTTCCTGCAGTTACTATTGCTGTCATATTTGTTGCTGCAGCTAGTGTTGCTATCGTTGTTGTTGCTGCAGTTACTATTGCTGTTATATTTGTTGCTGCAGCTACTGTTGCTATCGTTGTTGTTGCTGCAGTTACTATTGCTGTTATATTTGTTGCTGCAGCTACTGTTGCTATCGTTGCTGTTCCTGCAGTTACTATTGCTGTTATATTTGTTGCTGCAGGTACTGTTGCTATCGTTGTTGTTGCTGCAGTTACTATTGCTGTTATATTTGTTGCTGCAGCTACAGTTGCTATCGTTGTTGTTGCTGCAGTTACTATTGCCGTTATATTTGTTGCTGCAGCTACTGTTGCTATCGTTGTTGTTGCTGCAGTTACTATTGCTGTTATATTTGTTGCTGCAGCTAGTGTTGCTATCGTTGTTGTTGCTGCAGTTACTATTGCTGTTATATTTGTTGCTGCAGGTACTGTTGCTATCGTTGCTGTTCCTGCAGCTACTATTGCTGTCATATTTGTTGCTGCAGCTACTGTTGCTATCGTTGTTGTTGCCGCAGTTACTATTGCTGTTATATTTGTTGCTGCAGTTACTGTTGCTATCGTTGCTGTTCCTGCAGTTACTATTGCTGTTATATTTGTTGCTGCAGCTACTGTTGCTATCGTTGTTGTTGCTGCAGTTACTATTGCTGTTATATTTGTT
The DNA here is from genome assembly GCA_964016885.1 of Eledone cirrhosa. NCBI lineage: Eukaryota > Metazoa > Mollusca > Cephalopoda > Octopoda > Eledonidae > Eledone > Eledone cirrhosa. Next base: position 158,476,962 of record OZ024742.1, on the reverse strand, counting down.
GCTGCAGCTACAGGTGCTATCGTTGATGTTCCTGCAGTTACTATTGCTGTCATATTTGTTGCTGCAGCTACAGTTGCTATCGTTGTTGTTGCTGCAGTTACTATTGCTGTCATATTTGTTGCTGCAGCTACTGTTGCCATCGTTGTTGTTGCTGCAGTTACTATTGCTGTTATATTTGTTGCTGCAGCTACTGTTGCCATCGTTGTTGTTCCTGCAGTTACTATTGCTGTCATATTTGTTGCTGCAGCTACTGTTGCCATCGTTGTTGTTCCTGCAGTTACTATTGCTGTCATATTTGTTGCTGCAGCTACTGTTGCTATCGTTGTTGTTCCTGCAGTTACTATTGCTGTCATATTTGGTGCTGCAGCTACTGTTGCTATCGTTGCTGTTCCTGCAGTTACTATTGCTGTTATATTTGTTGCTGCAGCTACTGTTGCCATCGTTGTTGTTGCTCCAGTTACTATTGCTGTTATATTTGTTGCTGCAGCTACTGTTGCCATCGTTGTTGTTCCTGCAGTTACTATTGCTGTCATATTTGTTGCTGCAGCTACTGTTGCTATCGTTGTTGTTCCTGCAGTTACTATTGCTGTCATATTTGTTGCTGCAGCTACAGTTGCTATCGTTGTTGTTGCTGCAGTTACTATTGCTGTTATATTTGTTGCTGCAGCTACTGTTGCCATCGTTGTTGTTCCTGCAGTTACTATTGCTGTTATATTTGTTGCTGCAGCTACAGTTGCTATCGTTGTTGTGCTGCAGTTACTATTGTTGTCATATTTGTTGCTGCAGCTACTGTTGCTATCGTTGTTGTTGCTGCATCTACTGTTGCTATCGTTGACGTTCCTGCAGTTACTATTGCTGTTATATTTGTTGCTGCAGCTACTGTTGCCATCGTTGTTGTTCCTGCAGTTACTATTGCTGTCATATTTGTTGCTGCAGCTACTGTTGCTATCGTTGCTGTTCCTGCAGATATTAATGCTGCCATATTTGTTGTTGCAGCTACAGTTGCTATCGTTGTAGTGCTGCAGGTATGATTGCTGTCATTTTTGTTGCTGCAGTTACTGTTGCTATCGTTGCTGTTCCTGCAGTTACTATTGCTGTTATATTTGTTGCTGCAACTACTGTTGCTATCTTTGTTGTTGCTGCAGTTACTATTGCTGTTATATTTGTTGCTGCAGCTACAGGTGCTATCGTTGATGTTCCTGCAGTTACTATTGCTGTCATATTTGTTGCTGCAGCTACAGTTGCTATCGTTGTTGTTGCTGCAGTTACTATTGCTGTCATATTTGTTGCTGCAGCTACTGTTGCCATCGTTGTTGTTGCTGCAGTTACTATTGCTGTTATATTTGTTGCTGCAGCTACTGTTGCCATCGTTGTTGTTCCTGCAGTTACTATTGCTGTCATATTTGTTGCTGCAGCTACTGTTGCCATCGTTGTTGTTCCTGCAGTTACTATTGCTGTCATATTTGTTGATGCAGCTACTGTTGCTATCGTTGTTGTTCCTGCAGTTACTATTGCTGTCATACTTGGTGCTGCAGCTACTGTTGCTATCGTTGCTGTTCCTGCAGTTACTATTGCTGTTATATTTGTTGCTGCAGCTACTGTTGCCAACGTTGTTGTTGCTCCAGTTACTATTGCTGTTATATTTGTTGCTGCAGCTACTGTTGCCATCGTTGTTGTTCCTGCAGTTACTATTGCTGTCATATTTGTTGCTGCAGCTACTGTTGCTATCGTTGTTGTTCCTGCAGTTACTATTGCTGTCATATTTGTTGCTGCAGCTACAGTTGCTATCGTTGTTGTTGCTGCAGTTACTATTGCTGTTATATTTGTTGCTGCAGCTACTGTTGCCATCGTTGTTGTTCCTGCAGTTACTATTGCTGTTATATTTGTTGCTGCAGCTACAGTTTCTATCGTTGTTGTGCTGCAGTTACTATTGTTGTCATATTTGTTGCTGCAGCTACTGTTGCTATCGTTGTTGTTGCTGCATCTACTGTTGCTATCGTTGACGTTCCTGCAGTTACTATTGCTGTTATATTTGTTGCTGCAGCTACTGTTGCCATCGTTGTTGTTCCTGCAGTTACTATTGCTGTCTTATTTGTTGCTGCAGCTACTGTTGCTATCGTTGCTGTTCCTGCAGATATTAATGCTGCCATATTTGTTGTTGCAGCTACAGTTGCTATCGTTGTAGTGCTGCAGGTATGATTGCTGTCATTTTTGTTGCTGCAGTTACTGTTGCTATCGTTGTAGTGCTGCAGTTACTATTGCTGTCATATTTATTGTTGCAGCTGTTGCTGCTATTGTTTTTGTGCTGCAGCTAATGTTACTGATGTTATTGTCGTTCTACTTTTGCAGCTACAGTTGATGTCATATTTGCTGTTGCAGCTAGTGTTGTTATCGTTGTTGTTGCTGCAGTTACTATTACTCTCATATTTGTTGTTGCAGCTTCTGTTGCTATATTTGCTGTTGCTGTAGTTACTATAGCTGTCATATTTGTTGCTGCAGCTACTGTTGCTATCGCTGTAGTGCTGCAGTTTCTATTGGTGTCATCTTTGTTGTTGCAGCTGCTGTTGCTATCGCTGTAGTGCTGTAGTTACTATTGCTGTCATCTTTGTTGTTGCAGCTGCTGTTGCTATCGTTGTAGTTCCCCAGTTTCTATTGCTGTCATATTTGTTGTTACAGCTGCTGTTGCTATCGTTGTAGTGCTGTAGTTACTATTGCTGTCATCTTTGTTGTTGCAGCTACTGTTGCTATCGCTGTAGTGCTCTAGTTACTATTGCTGTCATCTTTGTTGCAACTGCTGTTGCTATCGTTGTAGTGCTGCAGTTTCTATTGGTGTCATATTTGTTGTTACAGCTGCTGTTGCTATCGTTGTAGTGCTGTAGTTACTATTGCTGTCATCTTTGTTGTTGCAGCTACTGTTGCTATCGCTGTAGTGCTGTAGTTACTATTGCTGTCATCTTTGTTGTTGCTGCTGTTGCTATCGTTGTAGTGCTGCAGTTACTATTGCTGTGATATTTATTGTTGCAGCTGCCGTTGCTATTGTTGTTGTGCTGCATCTAATGTTACTGACGTTGTTGTCGTTCTACTCTTGCAGCTACAGTTGATGTCATTGTTGTTGCTGCAGTTACTATTGCTGTGATATTTGTTGTTGCATCTACTGTTGCTATCGTTGTTGTTGCTGCAGTTACTATTGCTCTCATATTTGTTGCTGCAGCTATAGTTGCTATCGTTGCTGTTGCTGCAGTTACTATTGCTGTCATATTTGTTGCTGCAGCTATAGTTGCTATCGTTGCTGTTGCTGCAGTTACTATTGCTGTCATATTTGTTGCTGCAGCTATAGTTGCTATCGTTGCTGTTGCTGCAGTTACTATTGCTGTCATATTTGTTGCTGCAGCTATAGTTGCTATCATTGCTGTTGTTGCAGTTACTATAGCTGTCATATTTGTTGTTGCAGCTGCTCTTGCTATCGTTGTAGTCCTGCAGCTAACGTTGTTGTCGTTCTGTTGTTGCAGCTATAGTTGATGTCGTCGTTTTCCTGCAGCTACTGTTGCTGTTGCTGGTGTGGCTGCAGATATTGTTGCTGCTGTTGTTACAGTTATTGTTGCTGTCATTGTTGTTGCAGCCACTGTTTTTGTAGTTGTTGTCTTTCTTCCTTCAGATATTGTTGCTGTCTTTGGTGTGTTACAGCTACTGTTGCTACCATTTTTGTTGCTGGACCTACTGTTGTTGTCCTTGTTGTTCCTACAGATATATTATCTCTGTCGTTGCTGTTACTGCAGCTATTGGTGTTATCAGTGTTGCAGCAGCTAATACTGGTGTGACTGTTATTGCAGCAACTATTGTTGCTACCATTGTTGTTGTTGCACCTATTGTTACTCTCATTGTTGTTGCTGCAGATATTGTTGCTGATGTTGCTGCAGCTATATTGTTGTTGTTGCAGCTATTGTTACTGTCATTCTTGTTACTGCAGCTATTGTTGCTGTTGTTGTTGCAGCTGTTGTTGCTGCAGCTATTGTTGGCGTTGTTGCTGCAGCTATTGCTGGTGTTGTTGCTGCAGCTATTGTTGGTGTTGTTGCTGCAGCTATTGTTGGTGTTGTTGCTGCAGCTATTGTTGGTGTTGTTGCTGCAGCTATTGTTGGTGTTGTTGCTGCAGCTATTGTTGGTGTTGTTGTTGCAGCTGTTGTTGCTGCAGCTATTGTTGGTGTTGTTGCTGCAGCTATTGTTGGTGTTGTTGCTGCAGCTATTGTTGGTGTTGTTGTTGCAGCTGTTGTTGCTGCAGCTATTGTTGCTGCTGTTGCTGCAGCTATTGTTGGTGTTGTTGTTGCAGCTATTGTTGGTGTTGTTGCTGCAGCTATTGTTGGTGTTGTTGTTGCAGCTGTTGTTGCTGCAGCTATTGTTGGTGGTGTTGCTGCAGCTATTGTTGGTGTTGTTGATGCAGCTATTGTTGGTGTTGTTGCTGCAGCTATTGTTGGTGTTGTTGTTGCAGCTGTTGTTGCTGCAGCTATTGTTGCTGTTGTTGCTGCAGCTATTGTTGCTGTTGTTGCTGCAGCTATTGTTGGTGTTGTTGCTGCAGCTATTATTGGTGTTGTTGCTGCAGCTATTGTTGGTGTTGTTGTTGCAGCTGTTGTTGCTGTTGTTGCTGCAGCTATTGTTGGTGTTGTTGCTGCAGCTATTGTTGGTGTTGTTGCTGCAGCTATTATTGCTGTTGTTGTTGCAGCTGTTGCTGCTGCAGCTATTGTTGGTGTTGTTGCTGCAGCTATTGTTGGTGTTGTTGTTGCAGCAGCGATGTTGATGTTGTTGTTGCAGCTATATTGATGTTGTTTTTGTTCCTGCATCTAGTGTTGCTGTTGTTGTTGTTGCTACTGTTGTTGTCGTTCTTGCTAGTGCGGCTACCGTTGCTCTTGTTGTTGTTGCTATTGTTGCTGTCGTTCTTGCTACTGCTGCTACCGTTGCTGTTGTTGTTGTTGCTACTGTTGTTACATCTACTGTTAATGTCGTTCTTGCTACTGCAGCAACCGCTGCTATCGTTGCTCTTGCTATTATTGTTGCTCTCATTGCTGTTGCAGCTATTGATACTCTAGTTGTTGTTTCTGCAACTATTGTTTCTGTAGTTGTTGCTATCGTTGATTGACAGTGTCAGTAGAGCGCCCGACAATATGTTTCGCAGCACCGAGCTTAGCTTTGCCTTTCATCCTTACGGGATCAATAAAATAATGTACCTGTAATGAACTGGTTCGATTTAATCAACGTTTCGTCCCCCTCAATTGCTGTCCTTGTTCCTATAATATAAATCATTAATAATGGTGACTTTCCTGTAGTTCTGCCCAAATGCTAGTAATTTGACCGTTTCTTCCTGGTTTGTGTTATTTGTTGTTATTACTCTCGTTTTATAATATTTAATGTTATGATATTCTTATTGTTGATGATGAAATGCAGTAGCAACTGCTGCACAACTAATGTTTTTCATCAATTGCTATTTTATTTCCCGGAGCTGATCATTGCTATAAAGCTGAATCCATTCCACTCCAGATTGGAACACTGATAAACTTTTGCAGATAGATAGATAGATAGATAGATAGATAGAGAGAGAGAGAGAGAGAGAGAGAGAGAGAGAGAGAGAGAGAGAGAGAGAGAAAGAGAGAGAGAAAGAGAGAGAGAGAGAGAGAGAGAGAGAGAGAGAGAGAGAGAGAGAGAGAGAGAGAGAGAGGGAGGCAGTAGCAACACTGGACATTATCGATAGGCAAACTTGATTTGAATCATAGCACAGTGAGTTGAAATGAATACTCGAGGCATTTTTAATCAGAAGCTCCTAGCAAATCTGCCAATCCTTTACCTGTATACTCTGGCAATAGGATTATAGGTTTGCTCTATCACGGCTAATTGTTTTCTAAATAATCTCAACAGCAGCAAACAACACCAATGCAACACTAGTCAATTTGGCCATATTATCATTGATAAAACTATTCCCGTCGTCTCTGATATATCAACTTACAACCTCTTGGACTGTAAAATATTGATCTCTAAGTATCGATTACGGTATGTAAATTGCTCCAGCTTAGCCGTGATCAAGTATAAACCTGTTGTAGACTGTCACAAGCCCGGATGCTTATCAGGCCAGTGATTATCCTGGTTTCATTATCGTTAATTGACGGGGTGTATAAGATAAACTAATTTTAGGACACCAACCAGTCTGTCTTAGCTTTAATCGTGAGCTTATGCTGGGACTCATTTACAGCCAAGTGGACTGTGGTAACGAGAAATTTAGTGTTTTTCTGAAGAATAAAATGCCCCGACTGATTTAAAAATCGGCGCATCGACATTATGATCTGTTGGGTATTATGCGAGCCTTTCCTATTTCCGATGGTAAAGATTGGTTTGAAGAAATTTCTAGCAGCTCATGTGACCAGTTAAAACCTCCCTGTTAATCAATCTATTTACCATTCGGCAGAAAATATTCTGTAACATTGTCACATAATATATCAGATGTCATTTAACGCTACAATATATCGTGCTAAGTATAAATATATCTAAACGTGTTCTTGAAAGGTATGACATCAATATGTTGTCATAACATATCCTTTGTCGCCAACGGAGAATCTTTATCGGTTATGTCAGAACAAAGACAGATATCGACCTTCTCTATCTGTTTATTATATTTCTCAAGTAGAATACAAACGTAAACATACATGAATACAGACAAACATGTTTGAGCACATACACATCTAGGGACAGTCTTGCACGTTATATAATCTAATGAAGACCTCACTACAACTATATTTTTCTATCCGCCTCTGTCTATCTGGGTGTCTGTTGTTATTTTGCTACTAATTATTTTCGTAAAAAAACAGAAACAGCCCCAAACATACAGACAAGCACAAATGGACACATTCGCTCACATTACACACAAGCACATACACATACATAGTTATTTAAAGAAAATATAATTATAAATGCACTGAACCTATTTTTCCTTAAGCCTGGACAAACTGATTGTTTCCAAGTATAGAGAGAGAGGAGAACAATCGACTCCATTAGTGGACTGGTACTTATTTATCGATCTCGAAAGGATGAAAAGCAAAGTTAATGTCTGCATGTTTTGAACATAGATTCCAAAGATCTCAAACTATTCTATTAGACGTTCTAAAGATGCTGATAGTTCAGCCCCTAATGGATGCCCATATGGAAATGGGGAATTAATTGACGTAGAAGTGTTCAATTTGCAAGCAAGGGATCGGAGCCCATGACCAAACTCTCCAGTAATCAATATTTTTCGTACATTTTTTTTCCATGGTAGTAATCCAGCATAGTTTCAACGACTTGGCTGAAACCAGGAAGACTATGCTGGATTACTACTATGGAAAAGAAATGAGAGTAATAACAACCAATTCCAACTGGCCGATAGGTATCGACTGGATTTCCCGACTGCACCACAGTGGACGTGGGCAAACCGCAGTGGGACATCTAGATCGTATTTAGATAGGTTCTTCATTAGAGAAAGCGACAATGAGATGTTAAGCTGTCCACGAATGCACATGGTTGCCTATTCAGATCACAAGTTAGTCGCCTGCTTTGTCAACCGTGATAGAATACATAGACAGGGTCCCGGATACTGGAAGCTGAACGTGTCGTTGCCGGCACGTAAAGCTTACAGTGAACGGATAAGTAGACTAGTCAAGCAACAGTTAACGGGAGCCATCGTCAACAATAGATGGTGGTACTCTCTCAAGAAAGCAATTAGAATAGAATCGATAGGGTAAAGCAGAGAGTTAGCCTTAGAGAAAAACAGAATAGAAAGAGAACTAGTAGCCAAGGTAGAGGAGGCACTTAGAAGTGGCAACGCGGCTAGAGTGTTAGCGTCGAGAACGACACTGGACCAGTTCTTCGATGCGAAACACGAAGGCTGCGTGGTCAGAAGCAAAACACGTGCTCTAGGAAACGGACGCGTGCTACTTGACCCCAAGCAAATGTGCGCGGCCTTTCAGTGGCACTTTGCGAGACTGTTCGAGCAAAACGACGGTGAGCCGAACGGGCAATAGACTTTAGTTCATACCTCAACGGCCTGCCGCGTCTCTCGAACACGGACGCCGAGTTCTGCGAAAGACCAATCACGGACACTGAGATACGGGACGCTCTGGGCCGCTGCGAGAAACGCAAGTCACCCGGTCTAGATGGTCTACCCTACGAATTTTACATAGGCATGACGGACTTGTTCTCTGGTGTCCTCGAAGCCGTCTACTGCAATTGGCAGCAGAACGGGAGAATTCTCACTTCTGAAGGCAAGGGCGTAGTAACGCTGATCAGGAAAGACGAGAACAAGGGGGACGAAATTCACAACTTCAGGCCCATAACTCTGTTCAACACAGAGTTAAAGATTTTGGCCAAGGTGCTAGCGACGAGGTTGGCGCTTGTCGTCGAGAACCTGGTAGAGAAAGCGCAAACGTGTGCAATCCCGACCAGGTCCATACACGACAACCTCCACCTCATGCGATACATCACAGAGAGGGTGGGTAGTAAACCCGGCTTCGGTGGGGCTCTGATCAACTTGGATCAGTCTAAGGTATTCGATAGGGTCGACCATCGATACTTGGAAGCGGTTCTCAAGGCGGCCGGTTTCGGTCCCGTGTTCAGAAGAAGGATCAAGTCGATGCACACCAGCATCTGGTCGAGGGTCAAGGTGAACGGCTACCTATCGGAGCCGTTCGCAATCACGCGTACCATTCGACAGGGGTGCCCTCTCTCCTCAATTCTATATGTATTGACTCTAGAGCCACTACTGCGGAAATTTGAGCTGTTGCAGGGCATCCCTCTAGAACCGGGACTGCGCAAAGCGGCGTCGGCTTATGCCGACGACTTGACGGTAACGGTGTCGAGTACCTCGGAAATCGGGGTGATCGGCAACTTACTGAAAGAATACGAAACCCTGACGGGAGCAAAACTAAACCCGGACAAGTCTGTCGGTTTGCAACTAGGAACGTGGCGAGGCAAACCGATGACGTCCGACAGTGTCGTTGGATGCTGCTGGACGGACGGACCGGTGAAATTGCTCGGGGTCTGGTTCGGTCCAGACCTCCAGGTGGAGAAAAACTGGAACGAGGTCACGGCCAAGGTGTTTGCACTCACCCAGAAGTGGGTAGAGTGCAAACTGTCCTTGAAAGGTCGAGCGGAGGTGGCGAACACTTTCATAGCGTCCGTCATCTACTAACGCTTGACTGTCGTGCCTTGTCCCCGTGAACACCTCGCCAAGATGGAACGCACGCTCTTCCAGTTTCTGTGGAAGAAGCAGGCTCCGCTGGTGAGGAGATCCGTCTGCTGTCAGCACCCTTCTAACGGAGGGCTGGGAATGCCGTGGCTGATGATGCGCAAACATGCGTTGAGGCTGCGGCATCTCCAGGTATTCCTCACCGACCCCCAACCGGTGTGGGCACCGTTTGTGGGACAGGCTTTCCCACAGCTCGTCTCGATGACGGAGCTGCAGTTCTGGGTCAAGAAAAGACCGAAAACGATGGGCGCCTGGCACATTGAATGCGCTCAGGCGCGCACAGCCCTCTGGCAAGCGGGCGCAGCAATCAGTGGAGACTCCACTTCGACATTCTATAGAGGGATTGTACGTTATAAGGGCGATCTAGTGCTCGGAGAGACTCTGGGCGTTGAAGACGATGAGCTCACCAGTCTGTTTGGTAGGACTTTCCGCAGAAACCTATGGACAACTTCCAGAGGTCCCTGGCCTGGCAGTGCTACTGAGGAGCTCTACCGGTTCGTGACAAGATCTACAGGCACGGACGCCCCGGCAGGGATCCTTCCAAGAGGACGTATCCAAGATGTGCGCAGGACATTGAAACAATCCTGCACGCAATTGTACACTGCCCGGGCGTAACCGACCTGTGGAACTATGCAGAACAACTGCTGTCGCGTATGGGATAAATCCAGTTGACTGCTGAGTCCATAGTAAGTATCAAACCGCCAGCCTCTTTCAAAAACGAAAGAGAGGCGGTTTTCCTCTGTACGGTGGCTATGGTGAAAGAAGTTATATGGTGGACGAGGTTGAGAGGACTGAGGACAGATGCCTTTCTCTCCGGACAACAATTGATTCCCTTCTTTAAGTATCACTTTAGAAGGAGAATCAGGGTGGAGAGAGAGACACTGCACCCCAGTAAATTCACTGAAAGATGGCACGAGTGATTGGGCCTTCTCTGTTTATAAGCCTGTAGGTTGAGGAAGAGAGCAAAAGGAAGAAAGGAGCACTTGCACAACACGCTCCTGGAGTTGAGGGTTGTTCTATCGACGGGGTATTAAACAACCCATTTGTGGCGCCTCCCCCCTATTGGGGATTTCGATTGTTGTAATTGTTTGTTTTTATATTTTTTACACGACTGCATGTAAAATCCCCGGCATGTCTTTGTATTGTCCCCTTTTCTTGTGCGCCCTTGTGGCTAATAAAGAAATATATCTATTATCTATGTATCTATATATCTATCGTTGATAGTGGACGTCTTTCACATCGGTTCTTCGATTTTGTATTACTACTTTGTTATTTGTGAGTGTTTTATTTGAATTTTGTTATTATTGTTGACTCTAACTCCTCGTCTGGGACTGTAGACGTTGGGTAAATGTATTTTCGCCCCTTTTAGGATAAACATATTTAATTTAAAATGTTTGTTGATATCGTTAAAAACGATGAAGACATATTGCAAGCTAACGTCACGCCCACCAAAAAAAGCGAGAAAGAGGGAACAACAATTCAAACTGTTGAACTACCCCTCCTCTCGAATGAAAAAAAACCCTGTGAAAAAGTCTGTTAATTTGAGTGAAAACCCAAATTTTGAAAAAGATAACATGGACAAAATACCACAACAAATGGAATTAATAAAACCAACATTGCAACAACAAACAACAATGAACGAAACGAAAACAACAAAAACAGCAAAATTTATTTTGCCTAAACAGTAAAAAAAAACGATCGAATACAAACCCATATACATTACTAACGCTAAGCAAAACTTATTAAATGCCAGAAAATACGTATCTTTTGGGGAAGATGGTTCTTTTACGATAAACTCCCCAGAAGAAGTACGTCAACAGGCATATAGGAATACTATAACTTTCAGGACTATATCCAACGCAACAAGAAAACCAACTCAATTGACAGAAAGTCAAATTGAGCTGGTTCTGAAAGACATTATAAAAAACATACTCTTTATTGAAAGAGGAAAGCTTTATGCCAACATTATGGTCCGAATGAAGGACCAAATGCTGGCTCGAAAATGCTCGGTGGCACCTATAGTTTCAGCACAATACACCTTCTTCCCCACATATATGGGAAGAAGAACGCAAAGATTAAGAATGTGGAGCTCAACGCCAGAAGTAGACATCTGGTCCGTCCTGACAGGATTCACGGACCTAGAAAAGGACATTCTAGCATCAGCAGGTGAGTCCACCAGTGGAATGTTCGGGGGAAAAAGTCTGGAGGTTTTCATACAGATAACACCAGAGAGAATCGCCGGAATACCCGACCGAGTACTACTGGATGGTCGAACTTTCATTAATATTACGGTGGAGGGCCGGAGGCCCTCATGTTACTACTGCGCTGGCAGAGGTCACCTGAGGACTGCCTGACCTCTACTAACAACAAAAAAAACACTGCTACAAACACCACAACAACAACAAAAACAACCAACACCACCACCACAACAACAACAAAATACGCCACCGCCACCACAACGACAACAAAAACCAACAACACCACCTCCATCACCACCACCACAGCAACAACAAAAACAAAAGAAAACGAAACAAATCACAGTCCCACCCACCCACAAATACATACACCAACACAACACTACCACAAAATATCCCCCTACCCCCGTACACGGACGAAAACCTCCTTACATCGGAGCATAGCGAAGATGAAGGAGAGCCGTTCCGACCAGTAAAAAGGAAAAAAAAAGAACATATCACTAACAGAAACCAAACAAACACAGAAGAAACCAACAAAACACAAAGCACCCCCTCCCCATAACACAACACTAACAGCGTCACAGAAAAAAACATTACAGTACACTTACATCAACAAACAAAACAAAAAAACTGCTCAATATAATAAACAGTAACCCTTCGGTGCAAACCCAAGGGCCAAATTTTAAGATAGTGGATGACTCTCCACACCTCAAAATGATAAAGGTCCCCATGAACCTTTATCAAACTTTAAAAAACGTTTATAAAGAGGACGTGGGGCCCCCCTGTAACAAACCGTTTAACCGCGTCCTCTTAAAAGGTTACCCACCTCCCTCCTTAGACATCCACACAACTCCAAATACCCCAACCCCACCACCACAAACCACCACCCAACGACCCCTCCCCCACCTTCATGGAAGTTGCGCGGTCCGGACCCAGGGACGTAGAGAGGTAGGTGTTTTTTCTTTTTTCTTTCCCTTCGCCGCCAGCATGGTTGTGTTGAGAGTGGGTTGCCTGAATACGCGTGGCCTGGGCACAGTTTCGAAGCAAGCTAAGCTTCTATATGACCTCAGGTTACGCGGTATAAATGTGATGGTTATTTGCGAGGCCCGGATCAGCAGCGTGCGCCAACTAGCCCCCACCTTTGATGACTTTGAGATGCACGAATCTCTCTGTCAGCCCGGAAGTGGGGGTGGGGTTGTCGTTCTGCTGCAAAAACATCTGGGTCTCGGCACACAGACGGTACACCTGGACCCGGGGGGTCGACTGGTGGTCTTAGACCTTGGCAGTGGTGAAGGGGGAGCCTTTTGGGTCAGCGCGGCTGGACTGCTTCCAACGTCTGGAGACGTTTTGGGGGACGACCCGCTCCTTGCTTTTAGTGGGGGACTGGAATGGTATCCTGGATGCACGTTGGGACTATATAGAGGCATGTCTCGATAGAGAGGGTTGTAACAGCCTCAAAGGGTTAATCGGCCGATTTGACCTGGCCGATAGATATCGACTAGATTATCCGACTGCACCAACCTGGTCTTGGGCAAACCACAGCGGATCATCTAGGTCGTACCTAGATAGGGTCCTAGTTAGAAATAAGGATAGGGACCTTTTAAGCTCTCCAGAGATGCTCATGGTTGGCTATTCGGATCACAAATTAGTGACCTGCTTAGTTAACCTTGATTTGAACCCATAGACAGGGACCCGGTTACTGGAAACTGAACTTGTCCTTACCGGCAAGTAAAGTGTACAGGGACCGGATTACTACTATAGTTAAGGAGAGGTTGACGGGAGCGATCGTAAACAGCAGGTGGCGGGGATCTCTCAAAAGAGAGATTAGAGTAGTTTCAATAGGATTTAGTAAGGAACTAGCCTCAGATAGAAATAGGAAGGAAAGGGAGTTGGTAGATAGTGTAGTAGAGGCAATTAGAAGCGGCGACGTGGCCAGAGTGCTAGCGTCGAGAACGGCCTTGGGCCAGTTCTTCGAGGCGAAACACGAAGGCTGCGTTGTCCGAAGCAAAATACGTGCTCTAGGAAACAAGGGGACCAAAGCTGTTAGCTAGGCCCGCGTGACAGAAGCCAAAAGTGGGATTAGATCCACTATCCGGTCTTTGCGAGACCAGGATGGACCGGTGATCCTTGAACCTAAGCAGATGTGTGAGGCCTTTCAAAGGCACTTTGCCCGATTGTTCGGGTGGGGCGGGCGGCCAGATGGGGATGTGGACTTCGGCCAATACCTCGACGGCCTGCCGCGTCTTTCGGACGAGGAGGCGAAGTCTTGCGAGGGGCCGATTTCAGCTGCTGAAATAGGGGACGTGTTGAGTCAATGCGACAAACGCAAATTCCCGGCATCGATGGTTTTCCATACGAACTATATCTAGCTATGCCGGACTTGTTCTCCGATCTCCTCAAGGCGGTCTACTGCAACTGGCAACAGAACTGGAGAATTCCCTATTCTGTGTCCAAGGGCGTAGTCTCGCTAGTGAGGAAGGACTGGTGAAAGATGTGCAGACATGTGCTATCCCGTCCAGATCCATCCACGACAACCTCCACCTTATACGATACATCATAGAGAGGTTTGGGAACGAACCCGGCTTTGGTGGGGCCCTGAGCAACTTAGATCAATCTAGGGCGTTCGATAGGGTCGACCATGGTTACCTGGATGCGGTGCTAGCGGCGGCAGATTTCGGACCCGTTTTCAGGGGCTGGATCACTGCCATGCACTGCAGCCGCATCTGCTCTAGAGTCAAGGTGAACGGCTACCTCTCGGAGCCGTTCGAAATCACGCGGTCCATCCGACAGGGGTGCCCTCTCTCCTCCCTTCTGTATCTATTGGCCCTCGAGCCACTGCTGCGGAAGTTGGAGTTGTTGCAGGGTATCCCTTTGGAACCGGGATTGCGGAAAGCGGTGTCGTGCTACGCCGATGACGCAACAGTAATGGTGTCGACCACCACGGAAATCGGGGCGATCGGCACCTTACTGGAGGAGTACGAAAGGTTTACAGGGGCTAAGCTGAACCCTGATAAGTCGATCGGTTTGCAACTCGGCACGTGGAGGAGCAAACCGATGTCCTCCGATGGCGTCGTCGGACGCTGGACGGAGGGCCCGGTGAAGTTGCTCGGGATCTGGTTCGGACCAGACCTCCAGGTGGAGAAGAACTGGGGTGAGGTAACGAACAGGGTGTTTGCACTGACCCAGAAGTGGGCCGAGTGCAAACTATCCCTGAAAGGTCGGGTGGAGGTGGCGAACACTTATATAGCGTTCGTCATCTACTACCGCCTGACCGTCGTGCCTTGCCCAAGGGAAACACTCACCAAAATGGAGCCCGCACTCTTCCAATTCCTTTGGAAGAAGCGGGCTCCTTTTGGTGAGGAGATCCATCTGCTGTCACCACCATTCGAAAGGAGGGCTGGGGATGCCGTGGCTGCTGATGCGTAAATAAGAAATTAAGGCTACGGCACCTCCAGGTATTCCTCACCGGTCAACCGGTGTGGGCACCATTTGTGAGACGAACCTTTCCGAGACTCGTCTCTCTCACCGAGCTGCAATCCTAGGTCAAGCAAAGACCGAGAAAACTGGGCGCCTGGCACACTGTGTGTGCCCAGGCGCTCACGGCTCTCTGGCAGGCGGACCCAGCTATCAGTGGAGACTCCACCTCGACATTCTATAGAGGGCTGGTGCGCAGCAGGCGTGACGACGCCCTCGGAGAAGCCCTAGGCATGGAGGATACGAACTGGCCAGCCTGTTCGGTAGGACATTTAGCCCTGGACCTATGGACAACTTCCAGAAGTCCCTGGCCTGGCAGTGCTACCGAGGGGCTCTGCCCGTTCGAGAAAAGCTCTACAGACACGGCCGCCCGGGTAGGGACCCATCGAAAAAGATCTGTCCCTGATGTGTGCGCGACGAGGAAACCGTCGTGCATGCATTGGTACACTGCCCGGGTGTTGCCGATCTGTGGGGCTATGTCGAACGACTGCTGTCACGGGTGGGACCTATCCGGTTGACCACCGAGTCCATCATAACGATCAAGCCGCCTCCCCCTTCAAAAACGAAGGAGAGGCGGTGTTTCTGTGCGTAATAGCCATGGTGAAAGAGGTTGTATGGTGGACGCGTTTGAAAGGCCTGAGGTCGGACGCCTTTCTCTCCGGCCAACAACTGGTCCTTTTCTTCCGATATCATTTCGGAAGAAGGATCAGGATGGAGAGAGAGGTGCTCCACCTCATCCAGTTTTATGAAAGATGTGTCAAAGTGGCGAGAATGGCCCGGGTGAATGGGCCTTCTCTCTATATCAGCCTGTAGGTGAACAAGATGGAAGAACAAGGGAGCACCCTCTCTCTGTGCTTTTGAGGAGAAGGGTTGCACACTTTTTCGGGGATTTGTGCGACCCCCTATTAAGGACTTTATTGTAAATTTGTTTTTTTACTCGTTCTTTTGTGGAACCCCCCCCCCTGTATTTGTTCCCAATAAATAGAAACCCTGCAAAAAAGATCTGTCCGGGGTGCGTGCGAGACGAAGAAACCGTCGCGCACGCATTCATACACTGCCCGGGCGTCACTGACCTGTGGGGCTATGTAGAACGACTATTGTCGCGGGTGGGATCAATCCGGTTGACCACCGAGTCCATTGTCATGATCAAAACGCCACCCTCCTTCAAAAACGAAGGAGAAGCGGTTTTCCTTTGTGTGATAGCTATGGCGAAAGAGGTTGTATGGTGGACAAGGTTGAAAGGGCTGAGGTCAGACACCTTTCTCTCCGGCCAACAACTAATTCTTTTTTTCAAATACCACTTTGGAAGAAGAATCGGGATGGAGAGAGAGGTGCTGTACCCCAGCAAGTTTTATGAATGGTGGGTGAAAGTGGCGAGAATGGCCCGAGTGAATGGGCCTTCTCTCTATATCAGCCTGTAGGTTGAAGAAAAAGAGGAAGAGAGGAAAGGGGTACAAACTCTTCGTACTCCTGGAGATGAGGGTTACACATTTTTTCGGGTGCATGTGTTACCCATATGAACTGTCTCCCCCTATTGGGGAAAATCGACTCATTTTTTAAATTGCATTTGTGATATTATTTTACACGTTTTTATTGTATGTAAACTACCCCCTTTGTATTTGTCCCCTTCTTTTGTGCTCCTGTTGCTGATATCGAAACATATCTATCTATCTATCTATCTATCTATCTATCTATCTATCTATCTATCTATCTATCTATCTATCTATCTATCTATCTACGTATCTATCTATGTCAGGCCACTCTCGAGTGCTGCTGGTAACATGTAACCCAGTACAACCTGTCGCATGGTCGGGTCGTTGTCGACTAAACCGACAACTCCATCAAGTTTACTTGGTGAGGAGGGTGATTTTGGACATCCTGCAGGACAAAAACAAAACCTGACAAAGGGCGGAAGAACTCTTAAGAGTCAACGGCCATCCAAAAATTGTGTAAATTTGTATATAGTGTATATAGTGTATATTTGGTAGCCTTGGTCGGCAATCTGTCTAGGAGAGGGACCACACTGATTTCAAAGCCGGGGCGGATAGAGCTCTTTGGCTTTGATAGGCAATCTGCCAAACCAACCCTGACTGGGTTAAACGACGACATTGGTAAGCAGGATGTCGTATCAGTAGATAAGGCAATGATCAAATAACGGTGAATTTGGTTCATACTACTAGTGGCAAGGCGATCATATCAACTATTGTTGGATGTTTCGGTGAGGCACAACCGCTCTAATACAGAGTACTGCTTTCACTTGTATGGAGTAGCCACCGCAAGTGTATATCTAGCTATTGAAAGCTAAATATGACACAAATCATTCGATGTTCATCCCGCAGCGCTCGTCGCGCGGTTAAACAAGGAGCGCGTCTTGCAACGGATTCCTAGATTGCAGTCGAAAAATCAGATACTGGGAAACATACACGGAGAAAACAACCACCCCAACTTGTACACGGAAAGAAAGACATCTTTGCTGGTACACTCAATGTTAAAACACTCCAGAAAGACCATAAAATCCCTGAACTGATTGCTTCAGTAGGGGCGACCAACCATGATGTTATCTGTCTTCAGGAGCACCGGTTAATACATGAAGAGCTTGTAACAAAGGAGCAAATATTTGGCAATTGGAGGCTGAGAACCTGCTCAGCTTGTAAAAACAACATGAATGCAGCAAATGGTGGAGTTGGAATGCTTTTCAGCCCGCGAGCCTATGACGCACTTGCGAGTGTTGAAATGATAACATCAAGGATAATGATAGCTACGTTTAACGGGAATCCTAAAACCCCTGTAATCTCTTGCTATAGTCCAACAAATGTATGTGACATGGCCCAAGTGGAGAGGTTTTACATGGAACCTACATCACTCACTAGACAAATTTCCGAAACATAATGTTCGCATCATTGGCGGAGACTTCAACGCGCGTCTTGGGCAGCTTGATGGCTTCAAATCCTCATACCACTCACAAACCAATAGAAACGGTTGTATGCTAAAAGATTACTTGTGTGAGAACAATTTACGATGTCTCAACGCCATATTCCCCAAAAGACCAAGCCAGCGGTGGACACACAAATCTCCAAATGGCGACAAGACACAACTGGATTATATCATAATCAATCGAAAATGGAAGAACAGCGCAAAAAACTGCAGAGCATATGACTCATTTGTTAGTTTTGACTCGGATCATCGCATTGTCTCGGCCAAGATACGATTAAGTCTCCGAGTGGATAAAAAGAAATCTGCAAATGCTACTCCTTACAACTGGGCAGTTCTGAATACCAATCCTGAGACTTACAAAACCTTTGTAACCCAACTGAGCAACCGATTTGCTGCCCTACAAGACTCTGCGCCAACAAAATCGTCAAATTCTACATTTAACCACTTTCAAATGGCATTCAAAGAGGCAGCGGCCGACACAATCCCTTTAAAACCCAAGGTTAAAAAACGAAAACCCCGGGAAACAGAGAGGATACGCCAAAAGCGCAAAGAGTTGCGAAAAGCTGCAGAATTGAAAGGCACTCAACGATCTCTAGAAAACATTAGTAACTTCAATGCTGCTTGTACAGCACTGAAAAGTGAGTATGAAATTGAGCAAGCCGAATACATGGAGAAAAAGATCAATCATATCTCAAGTACTGTCGGCAATAAGAGGTCTGCTGAAGCCTGGAAAACTGTCAATGAAATTAGTGGCAGAAAAAGTAGTGACAGAGCCAAACTGAAAGCCTCCAGCCAAGATGAACATTTAAAACTGTGGCAACAACATTTTCAGGACCTACTTGGCAAAGCACCACAGATCATCGAAGAAGAAATAATACCCGTTTTTACAGAGGAATACCAAATACAGAAAGGCCCTTTCACTATGGAGGAACTACAGAAAGCAGTGAAAAATATTGGTAACGTAAAAGCGTGCGGACTCGACGAGATCCCAGCTGAAGTGTGGAAGGTACCTGAATTTCACCCAATCCTACTAGAGTTGTGTAATGGTGTCTATAATCAAGACCCCATAAACAAATGGAGTGAGGGATGTATACTCCCCTTTCCCAAAAAGGACGATCTTGGAATGGCTAAAAACTACCGTGGCATAACACTAATGGTAATTGCCGCAAAGATATATAATCTCATGTTGCTTGACAGAATAAGACCTGTCATTGACCCCTTGCTGAGAAAAAAACAAAATGGCTTCCGCACCAACAGATCAACATCAGGGCAAATACTTACTATTCGGCGTATCTTGGAAGGCGTAAAAGCCAAAAACCTCCCAGAAACTCTCCTGTTTATTTACTTTCCAAAAGCATTCGATTCCATCCATCGTGGGAGGATGAGAGAGATACTTCTAGCCTACGGATTGCCAAAGGAAACAGTAAATGCCATCATGATGTTATATAAAAACACCCACGCTCACCTGATGGAGATACCAACTTCTTTGACATCATTGCAGGATTACTCCAAGTGGATACTCTTGTACCATATATTTTTATCATCTGCCTTGAATATGTATTGAGAAAAGCCCTGGACGAAAACTTAGAGCTTGGTTTCACTCTCACAAAACGAAAGTGTAGACACCATGCAGCTCAGAAAATCACCGATGCTGACTATGCGGATGATCTAGCGGTCCTCGCTGATTACCTTAAGGATGCAACATCACTACTTCACATCATCGAATCAGTTGCAAAGGAAATCGGACTCTATGTCAACGCAGGCAAAACAGAATATATTTGCCTGAACCAAGACTCCTCAGTTAGTATACGAAGTCTAAACGGCAATATAATGAAGCAAGTTGACGACTTCAAATACTTGGGTAGCTATATCGCCTCCACAGAACATGATGTTAACATCAGACTGGGAAAAGCGTGGAGAGCATTGAATGCAATGGAAAAAATATGGGAATCAAACCTGCCGGCCAAACTGAAAAGGAATTTCTTCAGAGCTGCTGTAGAATCTGTGCTTGTTTATGACTCTGTCACTTGGACGCTAACGTCAAAACTGGAGAAAAAGATAGACGGAGCATATGCACGTATGTTCCGTGCTGCTTTAAACGTATCTTGGAAGGAACACCCAACAAATAAGGATCTCTATGGCAATATACCACCTATCAGCAGGTCAATACGTAAACAGAGACTCAGATTTGCTGGCCACTGTTGGCGCAGCAAGGAAGAAATAGCAGGCGATGTATTGTTATGGAGTCCATCTCATGGAGCAAGAAACGCTGGTCGTCCCAAGAAGACATACGTCAAGCAACTTGAGGACGATACTGGATGTACTGCGGAAGAACTGACAAACGCTATGAGAGACAGAGATGGATGGAGGAAACGTGTCGTAGAAGGCCGAGCAAGTTCAACCTGATGATGATGATCTATCTATCTATCTATCTATCTATCTATCTATCTATCTATCTATCTATCTATCTATCTATCTATCTATCTATCTATCTATTTATCTATCTATCTATCTATAGAATCTTCAGCCTGTAGGTTGAGGAAAAGGAGGAGGAGAGGAAAGGAGTACAAGCTCTTCGTACTCCTGGAGATGAGGGTTGCACATTTTTTTTTCGGGGGTATGTGTTACCCATATAAACTGTCTCCCTCTATTGGGGAAAATCGACTAACTTTTAAATTCCATCTGTGATAACAGTTTACACGTTTTTATTGTATGTAAACTTCCCCCTTTGTATTTGTCCCCTTCTTTTGTGCCCCTGTGGCTAATAAAGAAATCTATCTATCTATCTATCTATCTATCTATCTATCTATCTATCTATCTATCTATCTATCTATCTATCTATCTATCTATCTATCTATCTATCTATCTTCTAGCTGTCGTCTGTTCAACAGCGTAGACGTAATTCCCTTCGCGCAGAAGTTTTGTTCCAATTTATTTTGGAAATTTTGTAAGTTTAATTTTAATTTTGATACTATTGTGTAGCTTGACCCCCCGTCTGAACTGTCAGGCGGTGGGTCAGCTCATCTTCGCCCCTCCCATGGGTGAAAAACCTGTTTTAAAAAATTTTGTGGCATAAAATTTCAATCGTCTGGCAGAAATGTTAAACGAAGCTAACGAAAATAGTGGTGGGGGGACAGCGGTAAGAGTTGTAAGCTCGCACGCTTTAGTCCCCCCTTCCTTCCCAACTAACGTCATAGAGAAGGAAAGAAAAAATAAAATAAAAACAGACGAATGTGCGGAGAAAAATGACGAAAACACAAATCTGGAGATTGATTCCAACAACAAAAAAAATTTTCAAGAATTGCATGACAATATTAATACCACAAACAAAGAAACAACAAACACAAAAATAACATTTGAAAACAACATCATAACAGAAAGCAAAGCAGACGACAAAGTCAACACCAATAATATTTCATTTGCACAAACAACAAAGAAATCTTTAACATACTGTATATACCTGAAAATATTTCAGATGTGGCACAAAGAATAAAAAACGCCAAACAATACATAACTCAAGGGGAAAATGGAACCTTATCGGTAAAAATGCCCCAAGAACTCACCAAAGATATTGAAAGTCGGACGGTCGTTTACCGCACCATCAACAACATCTCAATAAAACCTCAACAACCAACACAAGCAGAAATTAAAGCAGTACATACAGAAGTACTTAATGAAGCCACTTTCATAAGAAGAGACAGGCTGTATGGAAGCCTAGCGATTATTATGAAGAACGAATCAGCGGCAAAAAAAAAAATGCTTTGTCGCCGATTCGTTCGACAAATTTTACCTTTTATCCATCTTATATGGGTAAAAGAACTCAGCGCATATGGCTGGATGCGATGATGCCAGATGTGGACTACTGCTGGCTCATAGCTGGCTTCATCGATCCAGCGAATGACAACGTGATTTCCATTGGGAAAACCACAGGCAATGCGTTCAGTGGAACAGGTATAGAACTTGTAGTGCAAATGAAGCCTGAATGCATTGCCCAAATACTCGACAGAATCCTATTAGAGGGCCACGGGTATATAAACATTAGCGTGGAGGGGAGAAGGCCGTCCTGTCATATCTGTGCAGGCAGAGGGCACCTGAAGGCGGCTTGTCCCCAACTCAACAAGAAGAAAACCCTACTACCAACACCAGCTCCACCACCACCACAACAGATAAACAAACTACAAAACTCAGTCCCACCCAACCCGTCCCTCAGTAAAACTACACCACCACCACAACACAAACAGACACAACACATTACCCAAAAACAAAACACAGTCCCACCCAACCCCTCACTCAATAAAATAACACAACCACCGCAGCCACAACACACAACACAGTCTAACATAGTGACATCCATCTCCCCCACAAAGAAAACCAACACAGAAACATTACCAGCAAACATACCTCTTCCCTCCAACACTGAAGATAACCCAACGAATTCGGAGGAAGAAACGGAGTCCTTCAGACAGATTAAAAGGAAAAAAAGAAAACATGTGCAAAACACACAAGGCCAAACAACCCCTACCCAAATGTCAACACAATCCAACAAAACAAAACCAAACCTCCACCAACAAACAAAATCAAACCTGCCCCTCCCCTCTTCGAAACACTCACACCATCCGAAAAAAAGACATTACACTATACTTACATCAACAGAAACAATAATAAATTAAATGAACTCATAAACAATAACCCTTCGGTACAAACCGAAGGGGTAAACTTTGTTTCTTCAGAAAACTACCCACATTTAAAATTAATAAAGATCCCAATGAACCTCTACCAAAAACTAAAAAAGGATTTTAAGGAGGACGTAGGACCACCCTCTGTCAAACCCATAAACCGCGTCCTCCTAAAAAGCTTTCCCCCTCCCCTTCCCCTCCCCAACACAACTCCAAACACCCCAACCCCACCACACACTGACGACCCCACACCACCACAAGACACCCCTTCACCCAACACCCCCGACCCCATGGAAGTCGTGCAACCCGAACCCCGAGAAGAAGAAAGGTAGGTCTCTACACTCTCCTCTGGCTTTGCCGCCCACATGGATGTGTTAAGAGTAGGATGTTTGAATGCACGTGGCCTGGGCTCAACTTGGAAGCAAACAAAGCTTCTAAATGACCTCAGGTCACGTGGTATAAATGTAATGGTTATCTGTGAGACTCGGATCAGCGTCGTACGGCAGCTGGCCCCTACCTTCGATGACTTTGAGGTGCATGCATCTCTCTGTCAACCTGGAGGTGGGGGTGGGGTTGTCGTACTGCTGGAAAAATACCTGGGTCTCGCGGTACAGGTTGTTCACTCGGACCCGGAAGGTCGTTTGTTGGTGCTAGACGTTGGCTGTAGTGAAGGTGCGGCCTTGAGATTTGTCGCCGTCTACTCCCCTTACGGAGCTGAACGACCCGACTTCTTCCAGCGGCTGGAGACTTTTCTGGGAACGTCATGTTCCCTGCTTCTAGCGGGGAATTGGAATGACATCCTAGATGCACGTTGGGACTATGCAGCAGCATGTCCTAATAGAGGGGGTGTAACAGCCTCAAGGAGTTACTCGACCGTTTTAACTTGGTCGATAGATATCGACTAGATTTTCCAACTGTGCCAACCTGGACTTGAACGAACCACAGTGGTCAATCTAGATCGTACTTAGATAGATTCTTAGTTAGAAGTAAGGATAGGGACATATTAAGCTGTCCAGAAATGCTCACGGTTGGCTATACAGATCACAAATTAGTGACCTGCGTAGTCAATCTCGAGAAAACACATAGACAGGGTCCCGGTTACTGGAAACTTAATTTGTCTTTACCGGCAAAAGAGACTTACAGAAACCGGATTAGCATATTAGTTAAGGAGAGGTTGACGGGTGCAATCGTCAACAACCGATGGTGGGCATCTCTCAAAAGAGAGATTAGAACAGAATCAATAAGTTATAGCAAGATGTTAGCTGCCGATAGGAATAGGAACGAGAAAGAATTAACAGGTAAATTAGAAGAGGCAATCAAGAGCGAAGATGTGGCCAGAGTGCTGGCATCGAGGACGGCCTTGAGCCAGTTTTTCGATGCAAAGCATGAAGGCTGCGTCATTCGAAGTAAAATACGTGCTCTAGGTAATGAGGGAGCCAAAGCCGTTGGCTGGGCCCGCGTGACAGAAGCGCTAAGAGTGGAAATCGATCCACCATCCGGTCTTTGCAAGACGAGGATGGACGGGTGATCCGGGAGCCTAAGCAGATGTGCGAGGCCTTTCAAAGGCTCTTTGCCCGATTGTTCGGGGGAGGCGAGGGTCCGGGCGGGGACGTGGATTTCGGTCCATACCTCGACGGCCTGCCGCGTCTCTCGAGCGAAGAGGCAGAGTCCTGCGAGGGATCAATCTCGGCTGATGAGATCGGGGATGCGCTGAGCCAATGCAGCAGACGCAAATCTCCAGGTCTCGATGGTATACCTTACGAACTTTATTTAGCAATGCTGGTCTTCTTCTCCGAACTCCTCAAAGCAGTCTACTGCAATTGGCAGCAGAACGGGAGCATTCCTTGTTCTGTAGCCAAGGGCGTAGTCTTGGTGGTGAGGAAGGACGAGAACAAGGGGGATAGTATAAATAATTTTCGGCCCATAACCCTGCTAAACACAGAGTTAAAGATTTTGGCCAAGGTGTTAGCAAAGAGGTTGGCGCTTGTCGTGGGTGGCCTGGTGGGAGATGCGCAGACATGTGCTATCCCATCCAGGTCCATTCACGACAACCTCCACCTCATACGATACATCATAGAGAGGGTTGGCAACAAACCCGGCTTCGGTGGCGCCCTGATCAACTTGGATCAGTCTAAGGCGTTCGATAGTGTCGACCATGGTTACCTGGATGCGGTGCTAGCGGCGGCTGGGTTCGGTCCTGTTTTCAGAGGTTGGATCACTGCCTTACATAGCAACCACACCTGTTCTAGGATCAAGGTGAACGGCTACCTTTCGAAGCCGTTCGAAATCACACGATCCATTCGACAGGAGTGCCTCTCTCCTCCCTTCTGTACGTATTGACTCTCGAGCCTTTACTGAGGAAGTTGGAGTTGTTGCAGGGTATCCCCCTGGAACCAGGATTGAGCAAAGCGGTGTTGGCCTACGCCGATGACGTAACAGTAATTGTTTCGACCGACTCGGAGATCGAGGCGATCGGTACCTTACTGGAGGAATACGAAAGGTTGTCAGGAGCGAAACTGAACCGGGAAAAATCCATCGGGCTGCAACTCGGAACGTGGAGAGGCAGACCGATGCCTCCCGACGGTGTCGTCGGACACTGGACGGAGGGCCCGGTGAAGTTGCTTGGGGTCTGGTTTGGACCGGACCTCCAGGTGGAAAAGAACTGGGGCGAGGTTACGAACAAGGTGTTTGCACTAACCCAGAAATGGGCCAAGTGTAAGCTGTCCCTAAAAGGTCGGGCGGAGGTGGCGAACATTTACATAGCGTCCGTCACTTACTACCGCCTGACTGTCGTGCCTTGCCCTAAGGAAACACTCACCACCATGGAACGCATGCTCTTTCAATTTCTTTGGAAGAAGCGCCCTCCTATGGTGAGAAGATCCATCTGCTGCCAACAACCTTCGAAAGGAGAGCTGGGGATGCCGTGGTTGATGATAAGTAGGCACGCATTAAGGCTACGGCACCTACAGGTATTCCTCACTGGTCAACCCGTGTGGGCTCCGTTCGTGAAACGAGCCTTTCCGAGACTCGTCTCGCTCACCGAGCTGCAGTCCTGGGTCAAGCAAAGATCCAGAAAACTGGGAGACTGGCACACTGAGTGTGCCCAGGCGCTCAGGGCTCTCTGGCAAGCGGACCCGGCCATCGGTGGAGAATCCACCTCGTCATTCTATAGAGGGCTGGTGGCTAGCAGGGGCGATGACACCCTTGGAGAGTCGCTGGACATGGAAAAGGACGAGCTAGCCAGCCTGTTCGGTAGGACTTTCGGCCCGGGACCAATGGACAACTTCCAGAAGTCACTAGCCTGGCAGTGCTACCGGGGGGCTCTACCCGTTCGAGAAAAGCTCTACAGACACGGGCGCCCGGGCAGGGAGCCCTCGAAAAAGATTTTCCCTAGATGCGTGCGTCACGAAGAAACCGTTGCGCACGCATTGGTGCAATGTCCGGGCGTGGCTGATCTGTGGGGCTACGCCGAACGACTGCTGTCGCGGGTGGCGCCGATTCGATTGACCGCCGAGTCCGTGATGACAATCAAGCCCCCTCCCCTCTTCACAAAGGAAGCAAAGGCGGTTTTTCTGTGCATAATAGCCATGTTGAAAGAGGTTGTTTGGTGGACACGATTGAAAGGTCTGAGGTCAGGAAACTTCCTATCTGGCCATAGACTGGTCTACTTCTTCCGATATCACTTCGGAAGAAGGATAAGAATGGAGAGAGAGGTGCTTGGCCACGGGCAGTTTTATGAAAGGTGGGTGATAGTGGCGAGAATGGCTCGTGTAAATGGGCCTTCTCTGTATACCATCCTGTAGGTAAAGAAGTGAAGGAGAGGGGAGCACCTTCTCCATGTGCTCTCCGGGCAAAGGATTGCACACTTTTTCGGGGGTGTGTGCAACCCCATCACGTCCCCTCCTTTTTGAGGTGGTTTTCGATTATTTTCATTTTATACCCTTTTTACTCGGTTTTATGTAAACTCCCCCTTTGTATTTGTCCCTTCTTTTTATGCCTTTATGGTAAATAAAGAAATATATCTATCTATCTATCTATCTATCTATCTATCTATTTGTCTACCCGTCTGTCTATATATTCACCGGTCACATCCAGTTCTATCTCATAACTAGTTTAGACACGTTGAACGTCTACATGTTGAACGTTTACTTGTTTTGACGTTTGTGTATCGCATCAATTTGCCTATCATGTTTAATTTCCCCACATTTTTCTATGTCATTGTGTTAATTTTTTGTCAACATAGTAAGTAAACATCTAACATACAGACAATACTTTTCTTTTGAATATATAATAGATGTTGAAATAAATATATCCCGTTACATATGAATTCGACTATATTGTAGAAAGAAAAACAAAAACGTGACATTTAAAAAAGTATTGGAAACAAACTATCTAATAAGTGAAATGTCGAAAAGATTTACGTATGTGTCAAAATCTTGTAAAAGAAAGATAATTGATATATTAGTAAATTATAAGATGTATTAAGCGATATAACTTAGTCTAACGCTTTTCAACTATCTGGGTGACAAAAAATTATAAAATGCAGTCAAGATTACAGACAGACATTAGTCATTTATTTTATATATCACAAATCACACACACAGACACACACAGATACAGACACACATGCACACACACCCAGACACACACACGCCTGCGCGCACACACACACACACACACACACACATATATATATATATATACATTCGTAGGCTGTGTATGCCGGCTTTACGGTTACGATTCTCTAGTTTTCTTTAATATAGATTAAATATCTCAAATATACTTATTAAGGTTTTCCAAAACTTAGCCAAAGTATCAAAAGATGTTGACCGTTGTCTCTACACTCTCCCAAGCTGAAACTGTTGGTTTTTCTCCTAAGAATATCTACCTCGAATATACAAACTATTTATTTGCAAAATACGACTGCTCGTGGAAACGCCAATAAGCCCATGGCCCTCCTATTTGATAGTAAAGGAGATGCCGTAAATATGTGTAACCCCCCATAAGATTCATTAATCGGCTTACATCAGCATCGTGATCGATTGTATCGATTGTAATTAATGCATAGAATTTACTCTAATAAACTAGGTGAATCTAGAAAAACCTCCTGTTGTGGGTTTGTTTGCTGCTTTTAATCTAAAGTTTTATGGAAGCAATGCACAACTCCTTTTATGTGGATCTATTAGTCGACATTTCGTGCTTGATAAAATACCCCATTTGTGGTGTTACATGATCACGAAAGGAGATCGCATGGCTGTGTACTATAAAATGTTGAATTAGGGAACTTATGATTTTTTGTCGTTGTTGTATTTTGTGAATGGTTTGTATATAAATTTATGTAACGCCACATAATTCTATTTTGGAGTATGTTCTATCTAATTCGTAAAGGTTTTAATTTATCAGTATATTTGTAGATGTGGAAGTATTTTTAATGGGTTTGTAGAGAATATGCGCAACGAAAAATGTGAGGAAAATAAGAATAATAAAAGAAATATCAAATAACAAGCAAATATACTACATTACTATGTAGAAAAAATGATATACACAATAACTCCAACATTAATTATAATATAAATAAAGTAATGCGATGTGTGCAAGTGTTTTCTGTATGTATTAATGAATGCTAGGCTAAAGGATGAATAACTCGTGAACGCATAATCATCATGTGTGCAAAGAAAACGGAATGATTTGTGTCTTAAAGACAGGTTATAGCGAAAGAAATTGTTGGCGGGATTTGAACTGAAAGTGCAGAGATAAAGAACAAGTTGTCATAACAACTCACCACATTGCCCAACCACCATATATATGTGCGTGTGTATATGTGCGTGCGTGTATGTGTGTGTGTGTGTGT
The DNA here is from genome assembly GCA_964016885.1 of Eledone cirrhosa. NCBI lineage: Eukaryota > Metazoa > Mollusca > Cephalopoda > Octopoda > Eledonidae > Eledone > Eledone cirrhosa. The sequence continues at coordinate 158,448,576 of OZ024742.1, read as the reverse complement.
GTGTGTGTGTGAGAGAGAGTCTGTTTGTGTGCGTGTGTGTTTGCGTGCATTTACATACACATTCACGCAAAAACATGTACATACAGAAATACATTTATAATATAATGAAGATCATTATGCATATATATGTGGTCTATATGTGTGGGCATATATGTGTCTTACATAAATTGTAGATACATGTTTCAATATCTTACTATCGATTTGATTTCCTACTGTGCGACAAATAGAGAAAATATGATACTGAGAGGAAGCGCGGGGTTCAGAATGTTTTCAAGTGTATTA
>OZ024742.1:158410794-158443294 GCA_964016885.1 Eledone cirrhosa | reverse complement strand
TTGTAATTACGGTACTGAAAAGGGTAAATGAGATTTCTGGAAGACCAGCAACTGATTAATGCTAAATACTCATCTGGTCTTGAATTTGATGTGATATTTTGGTGATATATATAAAAGGTCATGGGAGATGGCCGGAGTGGTGAGGTTTTAGTAATTAACTCTGTGTAATTTATGTGTAGGGAGGTTGAGAAGCTAATCATTGATATATAAAGAGGTTGTAAATTGCTGTTTTTTAAGGACGTTCAGTTGGCACGCTTCTATTGGATATTGTTTTGGAGATCACTGTGCATATCAGTCGTGTATGATTAGTGTTTTGTATCTTATTTACACACACACACACACACACACACACACACACACACACACACACACACACACACACACACACACACACACACACATGTATATATGTATGTGTGTATATCTGTGTGTATTTATAGATATCATTGTATGTATGCATGTATGTATGCACACGTGTGAGTGTTTGTATGTTTGTGTGAATGTGTGTGAGTATGTAGGTGTGAGTGTGTACGTGTGCGAATGAAACAGTTCTAGTCCTGTAGAAGCCATTTCTATATTAAATATTTATAGTCTGCTATATATTGATGTACCTTGCTATGTACCTTACGTACTGTGGTTATCCCCGTTTGAACCCGAGATAAACACCCCCACCCCCCACCCCCCACACACACACACACATATATATATATATATATATATATATATATATGTGTGTGTGTGTGTGTGTGTGTGTGTGTGTTTATCTATATATATATAGTGAAAAAGTGTGGACATTAGAAAACGTTCTATACAGATCATAAGGGACATTATAAAAAAAAAGGGTTTGAAAAATGCACCTCGTGTATATATGAAGGATTTTTATAACATGTAAAGAAATTGATGTTAAAAATTGATGTTTAGCAAAGCCTGCTTTTTCCGTATTGGATTATCAAAAGTTTGTTATTAGGTAAAATTGTTTTTTTTTTCTCGTTAAAACTACTGAATGCTGATTCTCGACAACAGCTTTCTGTACTCAAACCAACGTGGTCGAGTATCAGGTTAATTGATTTCGTAGATGCCTTCTCATCGAGTAGAAATGACGGGAGATCTAATATGTATATTATTCCTAATTAGTTAGGTGTACCTTGGATACCATGGTGTACACCATAACATTGGTTTTGGTTCTGCTAAAGAAAGTATTCAAGACTACTTTACTATCACTATTTCTGGATTGGCGGTGGATTGGAAGAATCGGTAGAGGGTTGGACACCATGCTTTTCAAGTCTCTTTACGGTCTGAGTTCAAATCCCACCGTGGTTAACTTTACCTTTCCTCCTCACGGGGCCGATAAAATAAAGTACCAGTAATACACTGGGATAATTGCTGGCCTTGTGCCAAAAGTAGAAACAATTATTTCTGGATTGGCAGAATCGGTTGAGCGTCAGACACCATGCTTTGCAGTTTAGAGTTATGGCCATTTATGCTGTGCGTCAAATACAACCGAGGTTAACTTTGCCTTTCATCCTTACGGGGTCGATAAAATAAAATACCAGTAATGCACTGACATAATTACTGGCCTTGTGCCAAAAGTAGAAACAATTATTTCTCAGGAGTTATTTTGTCAACAATGCGTTTCCATTTAATTTTGTTTCAAATATGTTTTCTAAACATCCTTTTATATTATATTCTGATTTTAGTCACCATATTATATTAATATTATTAGCATTCACAACACTGAAATATTTATATTCTTCAATCTCCTTCAATGACCTTTCACATTGGTATCAGGAGGATATATATTTTCCAGAGAAAATATTTTTTGTATGTATTCTTCATCTCTATTATCCCTATCAGTAAGTTCAATATCTGTGCAAAATTAGCAACAGTTTTTCATATTTTTTATTCCCGTACTAATGTCATAAATAAAAGCATACTCCTTGTTAGCCGATCATGAAATTCCTGTGAGTGCTTCTGCAATTTTAAAGTTTCTGTGTATAAAAATTTCAAGTTTCATATCTTCCTTAAAATTTCCATTTTATTTCTTTTGCTAAATATATTTGACTGTTCTTATTTCCAATTCCATATTTATCTACTGCATCCAGTATGCATCATTCCTATCTGACCAATATTATTTTAATATCAGCTGTATCTTCTGGCACTATATTTTCCTTTTGATCTTCCAAAGCAAGTCAGTTGCTGATAACCGTTTCTTTCATTATTTTCAAACGTTCTTTGCTAATGATATTGCATGTTTCTTAGTGCATAGCTATTGATTTGCTGTCTTTCTCCTGATATATTATACTCAACTTTAATATATTATGTACATTTTGTTATTTTAATGTGTATCACCTTTCGTATAAATTGATGTTTCTTTTTCAAATTGTGGAAACCTAAATGCTTTCACTTGTATTCGCAGCCTATGTTTTTATGATATTATTGCATTTAATTCATAAAATACATAGTTCAACAAATGGAATTCTGAAATATATTTAGATTAACATTAATATTTTTCTCCTGTTTTATACTATCAACATATTACGATTGCCTCTAATTGTGATAATCACCAACTTTAACTTGCTGTAATTCCTCTATAAATTAGCTCTACTTGCTTTATATCATGAAATTTATATTCCTTATAAGAGATTTTGTTTTCTCATTCTCAATACATCTTTCTTTAGTTTTAGTATTTGATTTATTCTAATATCTCTAATTAGTTATCTTTTCTTTAATAAATATATAACCCTCTTTAAAGACATTTCTAAAACTCAGCACATGCCGATCTCTTCTATTTCAACTTCTATGGTCTTCCCCTAGCGTATCTTTTATGACTCACTTTTATGTTAATATTCTATGAATTCTCGTATGTTTATTATACATAAACATATCGTATATGATTTCATATACACCCTTATGATAACATTCTATTAGTGTTCCATTGTCTCCAGAGCCTATTCTTGTTGGATTTACATTGTACAATACATTACAAATTTCACAGAGTTGGGGCGTTTCTTACAGAAGGGCAACAACCTGGTTAGTATAATTGGATGACATATGTTAACAACAATGCTGTATTTTTAGAGGTAGCAAGCATTCGTAGTTTGTTTGAATTTCAAATAGAACGAAGGTTATAATTTAGTCCTCCAACGCTTTAAGAGAGTTATAGATATATTTAACATATTATTCCTTCTGTTCACAAGATTTAGATTTTAAAATATTAAGATTTTGATACGAGAGGAGATATCTTTGCTCGTGAATATCTTCTTCTAACCACATGCTCTTAATATCGAAACTGTAATATTTCAATTCAGAAAAGTAGCGGCTCTGTCTGGAGCAACTCTTTGATTTCCAAGCTATGCATTCTATCACGTAACCTTACACCAGAGACCCTTCGGAGAAACCCCATTTCGGCCTGTCGCATTTTCGATCATTACCCAAGACTGGCACGAATACCGAATTGAAGATAGCAAGTTTTGCTATTACACCTACCTCCCTTCTCATTACCGAATACTGAAGCTGGCACATTAATGCACCAGCTCCTGCAATTCTTGCACTTAATTCAACCTCATGACTTCCACCACTCGTGAACACGGTCCCGAGATACTTGAATTTCTCCATCTGCACCTGCTTCAATAGGAGATCACCGTCTGTCGATATGATATTATTATCATACCGTCTGCAAATTCTATCCGACTTATCCTATACCCGCCAATCGTGATACTACTTGTATATTTGAATGCAACTTTTAAGACATTTAATTTTTCTTTGTGTTTTCAATATTATCATAGATATGCTTTAGTCTTTAGTGTATTTACGATGTTTCGTTATTGTTACATGACGCTTTTTCTTATATGTATATATGAAAGCCTGTTTACGTAAATAGTAAAATCATGTATCAGAAACATTTCACTGGGTAAAATAAAGAAAAAGACATCTTCAGGCACGAAGGACCATGAGATTTACACCTAGAAAGTTCCTCTCCGAGGCAGAAATCCGGGCAAGGTTGTTTGTGGAAGACTCGCAGTCGCCCATGCGTACGAGCCTCTATTTTCCACGCCACTGATGTCCAAGGGAAAGGAAATGGTCGATGCATCTTGGCACCAGTGACGTCGCAAATCATTTCTACAGCTGAGTGAAATGGAGCAACGTGAAATAAAGTGTCTTTCTCAAGAAGACAAGGTAAATCCCGGTTCGAGAATCGAACTCACAACCTCACGATTATAAGCTCTACGCTCTAACAACTGATCCATGTGCCTTCGCCGTGTAGGGATTACATAATTGTACATGTAAAATGACCGTTAATTATCTAAACCATAACATGAATACATCTTAAAAAACCTGAAGTAATCCACGAAAAACAAGTGTCGGATATTTTAAAGAATACAATACAAAAATCAAAACCATCTATACACTAAATGTTGACATTAAATCCCAAACATCTTCCATACATCCTGATTCTGAAATTCCGTAAACCAACTAACGCCCGCTACCAATTATTAGTAAGGGGAAGACAGAATTTATGAAGCTGCAGCTTTCATATTACGCAGTTTCTGTATAAAATTAAACAATACTATTTACATCTATTTTCCTTCTTTCCTTCACATCTAACTATAATAGAATTTATTGCAGTAATCCAAAGAAACAATCGACGTTGCTACAGTAGTGTAACTTATAAGTTGTACTAATGTATTTTTTATTTATTTCTAGATGAAAAGTGTCTTTGTTACGTAGAAAGGTTACTGCCGAGGTAGTGCGAAATTGCGATCCACATATATGTACATTTATCGCCCAGCCGCTATCGACCAGGTTAACTTATGCAATTCAAAATAACATCAATTAAATAGGAATAAAAAAAGAGGAGAAGCAAAACAGGCTCCTAAAACAATACTTCCAATCATTATATCACTGAAGTGTCCAATAGTAAAACTCATTTTTGTTATTCTTTTATTTATTTCATTCATTTTATTTTGTTCATTAAGCCATCGCTCTAAAACGAATCGCCACATTTCTGAAGACTGTAAATTTTGGCATGAAGTAACTTCTGTCGTAGCTAACGGTAATTTCCTTCTTGTGTAGGAAGGAAAATGAACTCTAGTTTTGTTATACTTCATTTATTGTAGCCATTGTGAGGAATGAATTGTTAACTTGTAAAATTTCTACGTCATGATTTTGAAAAATACAATTGTGCTGTTTAGCTAAGGGAGTTTGGAATAAAAAAATTCCATTATATTTAAGTGTGTTGTATTTCGTCTTTATTTTTTATTTCCTGCTGAATGTAGAAGACTTTGTATTTGTTTTGAAATCTGAACTTCACCTGGGGAGTGAGATGACTTTGATAGCTACGAAGAAGGTCGATATTTTAGTGTTTGGCAGAATGCTTCATATTGCCCATCGATTTAATTTTGTCCAGATAGCAGAACAATTCATGAACAGAGCAACTACATCCAGTTTAATTAAATCACCAACCGCAATAATCACACGGATAATTAAATTTTCTCTATTTTCACTAGAAACAAATAGTTATTAACAAGGGAACAATTTAGTTAATAAATAGAGACTACGCAGTATGTTGTGGTGAAATAGATGCCACCACAAATAGATTAACGAAAACACTTATCTAGCTACAAAGTAAAAGCCTATAATTAATTGAATGGAACTCAGTGTTTTATATTGGTAATGTTCGTGTCGTGTTACTTGACACAGTCAATCTTTATTTTAAGGAAAGGAAATGGGTTATTTAAGCGTTCGTACCTTTCCGGAGGTTTATCGGTGGTTTACGTTGAAGTGAAACTAGGAAACGAATTTTATTAAAAAAATTGAATCACTCATGGTTAAATACAACTGATACACCGACGTCGAAGTACTTCTTTAAGTGATATGTTTCCTAAAGCATTTTAAGAAATGTGGAAAGGAAGAATTTGAATTTTTACAATTTATAAGAGGCATAATATTATTCAGACACGTGGTCTACTTTTGATAGAATCAACTGTAGAAATGTTGATTCTGTGTTGCAATTAAACTTCGCGAAGCCTCAAACATCCATTCATTAGGAACCAAATCATAACTAACTATAGCCTTAGTATTCAACCAGTAATTTGTACTATTGATGGCGTTGATCAAAGTAATCAGGAAATTAAGGTGGGGTTTGATTTTCTGAAAATTGTACTATCATACCTTATGCGTCAAAAATTCTATGGTACGGAGTACGAACTAGAATCAATGATAAGATTCCATCAAGCCGAATGTGAGTTCTATACCATCAACATTTCTAGGTATAGCGACTTCTCCGATATGTTAACAGTATTCTTGGTTAAGGCGTCGACTTAAAACATCATAGAAGACAACAATAGCCTATTAGAGAACGGGAGATAAATTCAAGAGGATTGTGTAATCGATAATAGGCAATGTGTTATATTTATAAAGCTAGCAATGTATGATTCTTCAGCATGATTCCAATGGCGTGTAGGTTTACCGGAAATATCCTCTTTTGTCATTGTAAATATTTTCTTTAAAACATTAGGTATAAAGAGAAACCATGGTTTTGAGAATTCCATTGTATGGATGCAGTTTTAAAATACTATTTCCCGTCGAAATATAAACCGAGTGATATATAAAATTCTATATTTTTCTATAAATTTCTTATATGTTACTTGACATTCCAGTTTTCTTAAATTACTCACAATTTGTTTTCAATGTAAAAAGAAAATGTTATTAAAACTAGCGCGTTATTTCTAAATTTATTCTCTTATTGTTATATATTCGGTTTCCGGAATATTTCCAAACTAAATTCTAAATTCTCTCTCTCCCTCTTTTAGCTTCACATTTACTTATTTGCTTATTTATTCTCAACATATTGTCTTGTTATTTCATAAAAAATTCCATCGATATTTAATTTCATTTATTCCAATTTAAGTAACGTTTTGTAAGTAAATACTATATTCTCATATGCAGACGAGCATTGTAGGATATCTGTTGTGTCTATAAGTTATTGGTATTTTTGTTTCTTTTACTATTCCATATACATGTATTCAATTTCTTATCGCAAATTACGTTATTTTTCTTGCTTGTTCATTACGAGCTCCCAACGACGTTGACTTTATATTTCTTTCCACTAAAGTAATGTTAAAATAAAACCATACACAAATGATATTAACAGCAGATTGTTGAATCGATTTTCTGAGATATTTATAATGTGACAGCTGCTATCTAGAATACATTTAATTTACGATAGAGAAGCTTGGGAGAATGTAGTACTGAATGTTTTTTCTCCCTCACCCAGATTCGGAATCGGTTTTATGACTGCTGCCAAACTGCAAAGATATTAAAGGCCTCTGACTTCTTGCCCAAGGAGAAATATTTCTTGGAGCATAAATTGACAATTAAACAGTTCTCTATATACGACATCTCATTATGGTGTTTACTGAATCGAGCTTCGTAGGAGAAATGGAGTAGTTGTAACTTTCTGGAATTAAAAATAAAACGGAATTATTATTATTATTGACTTTTCGTTCTTGTTTTTACTCAGTTTCTAAAATAATTGATAATTAAGGTAGAATGTTTCCCCCAAATTCTGATCGAGGTTTCTCTCAATCTAATTGCATATTTAGTCTACTTCAATATTTCTTGACCTGAACTTAGGAAAACATACATTTTAACTTAGTTGTAATTGATTTGAATTTTAAATTCGTTGATTCTTTCACTTGGCATAATGTTAATAGCGCACAAATAAAGAATGTTATTCTGAAAGTATCACAACGAATATTATAGCAAGCACGGTTTATGTCAAAAATATTCTAACGTGGAAGAGAATATGTTTACTAAATAAACAGAGCTACCTGAACAACATTTACATAGATAAAGTCGCAAACTTGTTTTACATTGCCGATAACTGTTATGACTGTTATAATACAAGATATGAAAAGTAATTTGTATCTTGCTTTTGTCAGAAATACTACACATAGTTATATTAGCAACTAGATCCCGCATAAATGTTACTGGAACTCAATTAAAAATACATTCTATTTTTCAGTTACATTTTTTAATATCGTTACAATGATTTAGATGATATTAATGTTATACAAGCAATAACGAAAATATAGTACATATACCTTACAGTATGTCATATTAAATTGTATTTGACAATCAGGAATATAAAATCAAAAACGCATTAATAATAACAAATAGACTATCTGACTACTTACGTGTGTATCAATAATTCCCAATGGTTTTGTGATTCAAAGATTCAGACGAAATATTGACAACGTAGATTTAGATATGTGGTATAACATAGAATCGTTTATCATTGTTATTACAGCTTTCGAAGGAGGCAATCCTGCTGAATTTCACTAAGTTATTAATTATTATACACATCTTGCAAATTAAGAAGAGTATAATTAAAGAATCATTAACGCCTTGGACATTTGCGCAGAAGTATTTGTTCCGTCTCTTTACGTTGAAGTCAATTTTACTTTTCACAATTTCGAAGTAGATAAATAAAGTACTACTAAATTATTAGGGTTGGTATAATCGAATTTCCTCTCCAAACAATTTGTTGGTCTTGTGCCGCCTAAATTAGAAATCAATATTTTCATGAATAATTCCAGATTTCCCAAGTTGGGATAAATTATGGAATATGTAGGCTCTTAAGACAAACAGTTGTTTGATATTTTCTAGAGCGGTATAAATGTATGTTCTTTGGGTTGTTCATCTTATTTGGTAATTGCATGAGTTTACCAAGAAAGATCAGGGCAATATCTATGAACTTTGCATGCTCTCTAAGCGAAATTGATATTCAACTCGGACATTCGTTTATCGGGAAAGGATGATTAAGTTTTCTCAGATAGCGTTGAGTGGAAAGCGAATGCAGGTGACACTGATATACTGAACGGCTTTATTCAACAAATTTCAATTCCATTATACATTATTTGCAATAACAAAAGCAAAAGAAAAAGAAAACTTTAATAACGAAAGTAAGGGAAAGGGGGAAGGAAATAGAAGATTCTACACGCACGTCTAAGCAGTTAATTTGAGCTGTGCCTCCCGGATAAATCTAGAAGGTATCATCGCGGTAACAGCAAGCGATACTAGCTCTATCAGATTCTGTACTCGTGGTTTCCTTCCTTTGGTTGGATGATATCAATTTTGAGAAGGAAAACGGAAGTTCGGGAACTATTTCAGAATGGCTGTCCATTGGTATAGGGAAAGAAAAGGCATAGTTCAAAACCCACGTTCATATGAGCTACGATATCACGCCTTTCCCAAACGAATAACAGCTGATGTATTGATTGAAATATTGCTGATCACTTGATTACATTACATGTTATATAAGTAATCTGCTTATATATACAAGAAATATTTATTGTGTGTTTTGTTGTTGACATGACATCGTGTGTGTGTGTGTGTGTGTGTGTGTGCGCGCGTCTGTGTTTGTCAATGGGGTAAAGATACTTCAATTCATATGGGCAATCGTTGCCAAGCTTCCGATTCTTCAGCCTGTACTGGCGATCGAGGCGAAATCTATATGTTTGTAGTCCAATATAAGACTAGTTTTATACTATGCTTAACATAGCACTACTTTGTGCTGATGTTGGTTTTCAACTTAGAGATACTCATTATTTTATCATCATATTCATTAAATTTATTCAATTTATGATTAAATGTATTTCTGCTGTTCAATTCTCATCGATTTCCGATCTATTGGGAATTCAAGTCCATATTATCTGTTCTATCCTTTTTTAAGGCGATAAGCTATGATGTGAAGATTTGTCTGCTTTTTCTAGCTGATTGTGCGACCAACATCAAGGTTAAAAGTAGTAGTAGTAGTATTAGCAGCAGCAGTGGTAGTAGTAGTAGTAGTAGTAGTAGTAGTAGTAGTAGTAGTAGTAGTAGTAGTAGTAGTAGCAGCAGCAGCAGCAGCAGCAGCAATAACAGTAGTAATTTTAGTAATAGGAGTAAGATGAGGTTTGACAATTTTAATAATTGTTTCTACTTTTTGGCACAAGGCCAGCAATTACCCCATTGCAATACTGTTGTTTTATTTTATCGACCCCGAAAGGATGAAAGGCAAAGCTAACCTCTGCGGGATTTGAACTCAGACCGCAAAGGGCCATAACTCTATGCTGAAAAGCATGGCATCCGACAATAAGCTTCGTGGCATAGAGTTACAGCCCATCCATCTACGTTCTGTGTTCAAATCCCGCCGAGGTTAGCTTTGCCTTTCATCCTTACCACGTCGATAAAATAAAGTACCAGTAATGCAGAGGGATCGAGTTCATCGACTTTCCCCTTCCCTTCAAATTGTTGATCTCGTGTGAACAGTAGAAACAGTTATATATATGCATACATATGTAATGTGGACAATTGGCGGAGTCGACAGAAGGTTGGATAGAAAGGTTTGTGTACTAGTTCCGACTCTATTCCTCATGAGGTTACCCCCACCGAGGTCATATTTGTCTAACATCAATTTTGAGGACGATAAGAAAGCACCACTAAATACTAGAGTCAATTCTCCGTCTATATAGCTTGCGCACTTCTTCTGTCTCATCCCCTCTCTATTTCTTTCTCTCGAAGAAATTTTCTCTGTTCACACATAGAGGGGAATGAATTCTGCCAGCTTTATAATACACGAGACACGCTGTATGCCACTACGACGCCCCAACGACGTTACGTATCTATATAGAATACATGTAATACAATTTGTTAATTTTCTAGTGAGAAAATAAAAACCATCTATTATTTTTTTTATAAAAGAAAAATATAAGGAAAATATTCGTATGGAAGAATATATTTGACGTTAGAAACTTTCTATATAACGGGACCAAATAATAATTGAAATATAAGAATGAAGTAGTAAAGTGTAATTGACTATGACTGTTAGTGACACTGACGTTAACGAAGACTGCGTATAATCTGAGCAAAGAGATTAAATATAAAACACAATTTCAGCATAAAGAAATATAACTGAATGATGCCTGTTTTAATTTAACTGTAAAAGTCTAATATGATTTGATGTAATTGTTAGCACTTCTTAAATAAATTTTCTTTTTATTTCATTCCATTATTCTCTTTTAATCTAGTCTTGTCAATTAGTGAGACAAGAACATTGATTGGACGTTTTTGAACTTTGCAGTCAGTATCAATATGATTTAGTTTCACGGATACTGGAATGATATGAAGCTCGAGAACGTATTGATTAGTTGTAAGAAGATCGGGTGTTAATAAAGACCACTGTTTCTTTAGCTATATTTGTGCACGTGATATCATTGACGATATTTCAGTGAATAAGACAGTAATGAAGTGATTGTGATTAATAGAAAAATTTACTGAACCTGTTCATGGGAAAATGAATAGATGTACTTTCATTCTTTTGATTAAACATCAATTTCTGTTGAGTCCCCGGGAGAACGGTAAGGGGATTTAGGTTGAGAAATATTTCTAACCATGTTCTGTATCGAAATGATATGACATGTTCTACTTTGATTAAAACTCGAATAATCAAACTCCCTCAGCAATAGAGAAAAGAGGTATAACAAACACTATTGCTAAAACCAATGCACATCTCGACATTGATTCATAGCTTTAAAGTTCAAATTATTCAACCTGCTCAGAAAACCTTGAAGACGTTTCTATGATAAAAGACGATAATAATATCCTCGCATCTATCCAATTACATTATAAATAAAATAAGAGACAGGTAACTCCCTGAACGTCAAGGATTTAAAAGGCTGTGGTTTATTTATCGATTCTGTATATTCAAGCCTAAGAAACTAGAAATATTTTCTGAACACCCATTAGCTTATCAACTTTACTGCAGCCTTCATACGTAAGGGACCAGGTGAGTAACGTCTTCAGCTCATAAGTCTATGGGTAAGCATTTCAATAAACTTGTCACTGGTCCATTCCACTACTAGAAAACATTTACGAGGAAAATATCAAGGTGAATTTATTTTTCAAGGTGAATTTATTTATTATCTTTAAAGGTTTAATAAATATATTTACCTGGTACACGTTATATTCACTGTAGAAAGATTACGAATAAACCTGACACTAATCTCCGAATGACCACATGAAATATTTTATAGACCTTAGTTTGATGTTAATGTTTAAGCAACTAAATCATAGTGATTTCAATAAATACTAATTGTTTCTACATTCAGGTACAAGGCCAGCAATTTGAAAGGAAGAGGAGAGTCGATTAACTTTGGCAGGATTTGAACTTAGAACATAAAGCGCCATAACTAAATGTTGCAATGTATTTTGTCCGACGCTCCACCGATGTTGCCAATACACCACCTTAATTTCAATAAATAATAATAAACTTATTTATAATATAATTATTATTTTCTGAGAAAGTACATAGTATACACTCTAGCAGAGACCTACCATAAACAACAGGAGAACGTTGCATGAAGTTGATTGGTTATGATTATACTAGCTAGCCCTTTCAGACACATTTCCTCAGCAACACCGAACCGCTCGCCTCAATACCACACCCTCAGTGTGTTTTCTGTGAAATATATTGAAGTATAACATAAAAATGTTGTTGCGTTCTTCATACTCTATCCTATTATAGTTTGCACACTTCAATTTTCAATAAACCATAAGCACACCAACCAGATTCTACACCCACAAAACCTAAATGTTTGAATCACCGATTAACCTAATCTAAAAGCTGTCCCGCTTAATGAACGAAAATCTTGTTATCACCCCAGTAATCTAATCGAAACCCTATCTAATTCCTAACGAACCGTAAACCCGAACAAACTAATGGCGCCTAGCCATCGGCTAAGCTAATATATAACCAAAATTAAAAGATAATTAAAACCGGATATAAATTCACTATACACATAATTTTAAACAAAATAGATTTAAGCACACCTATAAAATGCGAAGGATGAAGGAAACATCTATCAGAAATCTATTACACGAAAGTACAAACAACTGAAGTGTCTATAATAAAACACAATTTAAAGTGTCTAAATAAAGTTATTGAAGTATTACCAACACATATTAAATAAAATATAAAAGTATTACCAACGCATATTAAATAAAATATAAAAATTATCGAAAAATATTCTGAATAAGTGAAATATTATCTAAATACATATTATCTAAATACAAGTTATTGAAAAATTATCTCCCCCAAACTACCTTCAGTGTAACTCCGACCAACAAGGAAACTGCATGTATATTAATAGAAACAGCTGCCAAATCAGTATATAAACGCACTGCTGGTATACAATTCACATGTTTTTAGTATATAGACTTGTAAGGGTGCTGGATTGCAGTATCGGTAGAGTGTCGGAATATGCTTTGCGGAATAGAGTTATCACCCTTTACGATCTGAGTTCAAATCTCACCGAGGTTAGCTTTCCTTTCATCCTTACGGTGTCGATAAAATAAAATACTAGCAATGCACTGGGGTTGATTTCATCGACTTCCCCCCTCCAAAATTATTGGCCTTGTGCCTGAGTCAAAAACCACATACACCCAAACACATATACACCCAAAACACACACACACACACACACACACATATATATATATATATATATATATATATATATATTATGCTCATTCTCTACTAATGTATCGAATACCTATGTAACTATGTTTTTCCTCTGAGCTCCTTCGGAAGACCACCCTTAATCATATATATATTATGGACTAGAGCGGACAGAATTGAAAACTTCGACATCGCTATGGGATCTACAGACTCAGCTTAGGTTACGGGAGTTAATTGGGAGTTTACATCTTACACCCAATTAAAAGAAGGATGCCAGAAATGGGTGGAGGTTTGTAACGCGATAACGCCTTTTCACTTTAATTAACCATAACAATAGTGTCCTAAATAGGAAAAAGAAAATAATAATATACTTTTTTTAACAATTACGGTGTTAAGCTAGAAATAGGAAATAACGATAGAATAGCCAACTTTCTCGATATATCGCTAAATCTTAATTCTGATTTACACTACCCATACCACAAATTAAATGAAAACCTAAATTATGTTAGCTACTTCTCAAATCACCATAGAAACGTTAAGAAGGCCATAATCAAAAATGTAGAACAGAGAATCTCTAGATTCTCAGCTAACAGGAAAATCTTCGATGGCAAGGCCAGATACTATGGTAAGGCATTAGCTAGAGCAGATTACCAGGACAAAATTGAATACATGCATATAGATAGAAACATTTACACACCCACTGATAGACACAAACAAACCATAGATATAAACACTAACATACACACAATTAACGGTGATGGAAATAATGAGGATACTCGAGCCCAAAACAATAGATATGGGACAAACCCGGCTCCAAATAGATATAATTCAAATACCATCATAAAGTGAAATAAGAGGGTTAGATCCCGCTCCGTTCTGTGGTAAAATCCACCCCACTCCTTTGGACTACAAAATACATAGTTAGGCTTTTTTTAACGCACTAGATAAATGTTTTCCTAGATCATATAAATATAGTCCAATCTATAATTGACACAATTAAACCTTTTTACTAAACAACCAAAAGCATAGCCCAGAATATAGCGAAAATGAACAATAGAAATCTGGAAATTAAACATAAAGAGATAACTCAAAATAGCAATCACAGAAACATTGATAGAGTAGACTGCAACTCGGATGACAGGGATAACACCATTAACATAAATAAGATAAACCATCAGACCCACAGATACAGGGAGGGAGCAATGAATGGTAACGTAAATAATTGCAATTGCAGAAATCGTAATAGTTTCGCAATGAAAAATAACTGCTTACATAAAAATATTGTTTATGAAGGTGAAGTAAAATCGAGTAGTAAGACTTATAGATATATTGGTGCAACTCATACTAGATTTAAGGCACGGTCGTTAAACCATGGCCACTCATTTAAAAGAGCTAATAAAAAACCTAGCACGGCCCTGTCAGAGCTGATTTGGTCGCTAAAAATATACAAGTGGAATACTCCCTTTCGGGGTTAAAACTCTCACATGCTTTTCCATATATGAATGGATCTATGTCTAGGGGGTGTGACCTCTGTACTACAGAGACTCTACACATCGTAAATTGTAGATATAACATTATTAATAAGCGCCCTCAAAAATTTAATTCTTGTTTACACAAATTAATAAGATATTTCGTAAAGTAAATGGTTAAAACTTAAATAATGTAAAATAGACCACCAAATAATTAATCAAACATTCATTAATATATAGATACATTATAACATCAGCATCAAAGTACAATTATCTAAAATTAGAATTAGTATCTAAGGGAATAAAATCTAGTATAAAAAATAAAGAAATCGACTAACAGTTCATACATGCCTTACTATGAATCAAGCGACAAATCTGGTAACTTGATACCTCCGGCCAGTTCAAAAGCAGCAACGCCAATTGCAATATCTATCTCCCGCACATATAGGAACTGCTACTTGAGATTTTCGGATATATATTTACTAGTTGGCAAAGGGCATAACACGTATGACCGGTAACATATCAATGGATATTTACATCTCGTTTGGATTTTTTTCTGAAGAGAACACGTAGGGCAGTGGTTATAAAACGACCTTACGTCTTTAAACAGGGATGTACAATTGAAACAGTCTTTCTTGTTTAATATATATATACACACACACACACACACACACATATATATATACACATATATATATATGTGTGTGGGGGGGGATGTTATTGGTGACTAGTTTGGTAGTGAATTGCTTAAAAGTTGAACATTACATTTTGGTCAGAATTGTATTTTGAACTGGTTCCGATACAATTTTATTTATCTCTTATATTTAATATCAAGTTATATACAATATCTTGTGGTTGACATATCGGCAGTAGCAGTGGACAGACACACAAATCGACAATAGGTTTTTATATAGAGCGAGCACAATAAAACGTCTTATTTTACACAACCACCAACACAATTCATAATTAACTTCAGGAATTCCCTTACACAGTATCTTTATGATTTGCATGATAGTAGAATCTTCAGACTATTCCCCATTCCGTCTTCAAGCTAAACTGCGTAGCTGCGTCACTGGGTGGTGATTAGCTAAACGAAGAAAACTAAGAAAAGCATTCTTCATGATCGTTATCCTTATTAACATAATCGCACCTAACATATGCTAACCGCATCGTGATCATTTCAAAATAATCTCTATCATATTTTTATTTCCATTTTGCCACAGGCTATGTTGATAGAGGAAACGAAATCATTATCCCTGCTGCAAACAAACTGTCTCTATGTTCTCTTCTAATTTTCTGTTTCAGCTAAACATAATTGCTTTTTGCTATTTATTTCTAATATATTCTTTAATACCGAAGCGAAATAAACAAAAGCGGACAGAATTGTGAATTGTTATAATTCAGAAATAAACTTGGTCTCAAGGTGTACATTTCTGATTTATAAATTCTATTTCCATCACACTGAAAAAGTTAATGAAATTTGCTCTCATGAGCGCCAGTAAAAATGAAGCATTTTAGTGTTGAAACCCCCCAATGCTCATATTCGTTATGTAGTTTATATCAGTCTCGTTCAAAATAAATGTCTTAGTTCGGGTTACACACACACACACACACACACACATATATATATATATATATATGTATACATATATATATATATATATATAAATATATATAAGAGATCTGGTAAACACACTTTTGAAAGATTACACACACACACATATATATAAATACATACACACACATACACACATATACATACGTGTGTGTGTGTGTGTGACAGTGTGTGTGTGTGCGTGTGTGTGTGTAAGTACATGTGTGTGTGTAATCTTTCAAAAGTGTGTTTACCAGATCTCTTTGGAAGCGTTGTTTCAAAGATTTACAAGAAAACCCTGCCAGTGGTTTTATTTCTAAAGATGTATTTCAAAGTAGAATTTACGCTGGAATGATAATTTTAATTATATTCTTTTGCTTTGCCTCAATTACTCTATGGTTTTATAAATAGAATTTGAATAGATTTTATTTTGATTCATTCATCAGATATTCTTCGGTCGCTCTTTTAATCACTAGTGAATGTAAAAATAATTCTTATTAACCATACGACAGACAATAAAATGCATTTAACTCCTAGTTTTCACCTCTTTCCCAAGATAATAGATTGTTGCGTGAAAGAGAATATTTTTCGTAGAAAATAGATAATGCAATGTGGAAATCAACCATTCCTTGAGACTCTCCATTCCAAGAGAAAGTGTAAATTCTTATATTCATTTGATATAAACTTTTATTACTATTTGGAATCTAGTATCCATTCTATTATTTTTATTTTTTCTCCACTAATATACAATCTGCTTTGTTAAGCGATAATTCTTAGATGCTGGCTTTATTTGCTTTAACCTCTATACACTAGCTGATACACTTGACGCAAAGGAGGTTTTCTTGAAACGCTTCACAACCCATCATCTAACTGAAAAGGTGTTAATATGCAATTTACATACAATTCTGTTTTATTTTATAATATTTCTTTTACTTATGTGGAATACGCGGCGAATTGGCAGTCTTCAAAATGTCGGATAGAGTGATTTATGATATTCGTGCCGGCTCTCTGCTCTCTCCGTTCAAATCCCGCCGAGGCCAAATTTGCCTTTCATCCTTTCGAAATCGATAAAAAAGTACCAGTCTAGTACTGATCTCGATTCTTCCTCTATGTCTCTTTCTCGTTTCCTCCTTCTATCTTTCTCTTGAAGAAATCTGCTGTATTCAGGTGTGGAAAGAGATGGGATCCGTCCCTGTGACTCTATTAGGAGTTAAGGGACCATACATAGTACACCTATGTGGAAACAGGTTGAATAGAAAGAGGCGTCGCATAAACAATTTTTATCACATTCTCCTTGAAATATTTTCATGAATTATAAGGGATAACATGTTTGTCCCCAAAACTGGCATAAATTAATTTTGCACATTTTCGTTACGTATCCTCAGATCTAAACAAAAATAAATCAAGCTCTGAAGACAGAAAAAGAATGGATTTCCCCTTTCACATCTGGAATAGTTTCTTCAAGAGTTTGCCCGAGTGAATGGCAAAAGATATTCGGCAACAGTTTATACTTACTGTCGCTCTGTTTGAATACACTCGACTGACTTTGTTTAGCGAAGATAATTGCGACTGAAATTTTATGAAAAAGTTAAGAGTGTTCAGAAGCTTGAATAATTAATAAATGGTTAAACTGGTGTTATTCGATTTAGTATAGTATGGAGGTTTATATGTATATTTACAGTAGTGTAGGTTGCGATAATTTTTGTATACAAAAAATGTTAATTATTTTTAATTAAAAGACATTCATATTGTTTTACAAATTTGCGACAGGTAACCGCTGATGTCAAGTCGGTTACATTATTCTTCATAACAATAATAATAATTGTTTCTACTTTAGGCGCAAGGTCAGCAATTACCCAGTACATTACTGGTACTTTATTTTATCGACCCCGTAAGGATGAAAGGCAAAGTTAACCTCGGCGAGATTTTAATAATAACAATAATAACAATAATAATAATGGTTTCTGATTTAATCACGAGAGCGACAATTTGTGGTGAAGTGAAAGTCGATTAAATCGACCCAGTGCATTACTGCTCCTTTATTTTATAGAAAAGCTAACCGCGGCTGGATTTGAACTCAGAGTGTAAAGGGCCGTAACTATATGTCACGGATCATTTCCTACGTTCTATAGATTTCTCGATTTCACGTTGGATTATTATTATTATTATTATTATTATTATTATTATTATTATTATTATTATTATTATTATTATTGGCGACCTATGTAGGAAATCGTATCATCGTGAGCTCCGAAAACGTTTGTTGTTTTCGTTTGATTAAAATTGCCATTTATGGAAAATTTTTGTTGTTAACTGTTTATAATGTCACAAATTCGCTTTCGGAAAAGGACACTCAAAAAGATTGGGGCCTTGAGCCCAAAATTTAAACTTTTATAATTATCAAACAAAAAATTTCTTTGAAAAATAATGGACGACTCACAGCCACACCTTCCTCACAAAATAAGACCTCACACCGACACCACCATTGTAAATATTATTCCTTTTGCCAACACTAAAAATATAAGCAGTGGCAATATTTTAAATTTGTCTCAGGCAGACATTCATTTCCAGCCATTACTAATGACTGCAGGTGTTGACGCCACCACAGCAACAACAGAAACAAAAGAAAAAATAAATTATCTCGTGATATCGAAACGGATTCAGCCAAAATGAACTCTTCCACACCGAACACCACTGACGCCACCACCACCACAACTGAAAGTAAAATTAACAATAACAAAAATAACGATAACAACAACAGCAACAATGAGAATAAGAAAACCCTGTCTTTTGCCAGAGTAGCGAAAAAGTGCGAAGCATTGCAGGTAACTCAGGAGGAATTAGAAGAAGCCAAAAAAATGGTAAAGAAAGATGGCTACAGGGTCAGCCTCAGACCCCCCATACACCTAATAAAATGGAGCATCGGCGCCTATGCACCGTTTCTTATCGAACAATTAATATAAAATCGCGCCGAGTGGAACGGACATCCGAGTCCCAAATCCAAAAAGCTTTGGGACATGTGTGGGCAAAAAAAACCCACATCAGACGTGTGGAACCGTGGACGTGTTCTTTGAAACACCACAGGAGGCCAGGAATACTCCATGGCCCCATTAAGAAGTGACGACTACACGCTAAAAGGTTGAGGATATCTCTCTTACCCACCCCAGTGACTCAACCATCAACACCACCAGCAGCAAAAATGGTATCAACAACTGTAGCAGCAACAACAGAAGCCACTGTAACAGCAACAACCCAAGCAACAGTAGCAAAACCACCACCACCACCACCCAACGCGCAATAACTACCACCAGCGCCTACACCATCCACCACGCCACAACCAAAACCAACGCCTGTGGAGGATTTTAACTCCCCGACCTATCGCAACTGGAGACACATTGTGACGACGAGGAGTGGGAAACGGTATCAGAAAAAAAGAAAAAAGAGAAAGAAACCAAAAAAGAAAAAAAACCCTTCTTTCCCCCTCCAAAAACAAAAAACAGAGGGAAACAAATAAACCATCAAAAAAAAGTTAGGACAGCTATGCCACCATCCACACCAGCATCACCAACCCCATCACCACAAACACCAACCCCATCACCATCATTAACCCCAACACCACCATCACCAACACCACAAAAGTCACCAAAAAGCGAAACAGAAACAAACCCACAGCAAACGTAAACAAAAAAAAAACAACCAAAACGATACACACTACACAGCAATAAATTTGAACAACAACCAATTATTACACTACATCCAACACAACACCAGCTCACAGATAAAGACTACACAACAACCCAAAAGTTCACACCACCTCCACACATACAAATCGCTCGCATCACACAGAAAACGTACATGACACTAAAACAAAAATTCCCCAAAGATATCGGAGACTTCCGACAAGCACTCTCCTGGAGGATTTATAAAGACATCCTTCCGGAGGAGGCCGGAAGCAGTGAAAAGGATGGACAAACCATCCTTCCTCTACGAGAAGTAAGGTAAGTGGTTTTTCCAATCTTTTCCACTCCATTTCAACATGACCTCACTCAGAATAGGCAGCATAAATGCGCATAGGTTGGGGTCATCATGGACTGCTCAACGACCTCAGGTCACTAAACATAGATGTAGTGGCCATCAGCGAGACCAAAATCTCCGAAGCACCGATCTTCGGCGGCTACGATGTGTACGCATCTCCCAGCCGTCCTGGATCGGGGGGTGGGGGAGGAGTTGCTATGCTTTTTCGGAGAGATTTGGATCTCGCAATACGGGCCATCTTCCTGGACCCAGAGGGTAAGTTGGTGGTGCTGGACGTGACCAGCGAGACGGGTAAGCTTTCAGGCTAGTGACCGTCTATGCTCCGACAGGGTGCAAGAGTCTCACCAACCTGCTCAGGCGTTTTGAACTGACTGAGAGGTACCGATTGGATTTCTCGAATGTGCCAATGTGGACTTGGACAAATCGCATAGGGTCATCCAGATCATATCTAGATAGAGTATTTTGTAGGGAAATAGATAGGTCTAGCATAGGCTGTCCACAATTCAAGATAGTCAGCTACACGGACCACAAATTCGTGATCTGTGTGCTTGACTTAGATAGGTTTCATAGACGAGGACTCGGCTACTGGAAACTAAACGCGTCCTTACCAGCGCGCAAGGCCTACAGCGACCGGATTAGCGAACTAGTTAAGCGGGTGTTGACGGAGGCCATCGTCAACAACAAGTGGTGGTTTGCTCTGAAAAGAGCGATTAGAATAGATCCATTAGGTTTAGTAAGGCTTTAGCAATAGAGAAAAATAGAGCAGAGGGAGAATTAGTTAGAAAATTAGACGAGGCGCTTAGCAAAGGAATCGTTAGGACAGACATGCCACCATCCACACCAGCATCACCAACCCCATCACCACAAACACCTACACCATAACCATCATTAACCCCAACACCACCATCACCAACACCACAAAAGTCAACAAAAAGCGTAACAGAAACAAACCCACAACAAACGCAAACAAAACAAAACAACCAAAACGATACACACTACACAGCATTAAATTTGAACAACAACAAATTATTACACTACACCCAACACAACACCAGCATCACAGAAAAAGACTACACAACAACCTAAAAGTTCACACCACCTCCACACATACAAATCACTCGCATCACACAGAAAACGTACATGACACTAAAACAAAAATTCCCCAAAGACATCGGAGACTTCCGACAAGCACTCTCCAGGAGGATTTATAAGGACATCCTTCCTGAGGAGGCCACAAGCAGTGAAAAGGATGGAGAAACCGTCCTTCCTCTACGAGTAGTAAGGTAAGTGGTCTTTCCCATCTTTTACACTCCATTTCAACATGACCTCACTCAGAATAGGCAGCATAAATGCGCGTGGCTTGGGGTCGTCATGGAAGCAGGGCCACCTGCTCAACGACCTCAGGTCACTAAACATAGATGTAGTGGCCATCAGTGAGACCAGGATCTCCGAAGCAAGGGCCTTAGCACCGATCTTTGGCGGCTACGATGTGTACGCATCTTCCAGCCGTCCGGGATCGGGGGGAGGAGTTGCTGTGCTTTTTCGGAGAGGTTTGGATCTTGTCATACGGGCCATCTTCCTGGACCCAGAAGGTAAGTTGGTGGTGCTGGACGTGACCAGCGGAGACGGGCAAGCTTTCAGGCTAGTGGCCGTCTATGCCTCGACAGGAGCAGGGCGGCCTGATTTCTTTCGGCGTCTGGAGAACTTTCTTGGAACGTCCCGCTCTTTAGTGTTAGTGGGCGACTGGGACGGGATTTTAGATGCACGCTGGGACTGTGTGGGATTAGCGGATAGGGGAGGAGGGTGTAAAAGCATCGCAAACCTGCTCAGACGGTTTCATGTATTTGACAGGTACCGTCTGGATTTCTCGAATGTGCCAATGTGGACATGGATAAACCGCATCGAGTCGTCTAGATGATATCTAGATAGGGTATTTTGTAGGGAAATAGATAGGTCTAGCATAGGCTGTCCACATTTCAAAATAGGCTTCATAGACAGGGACCCGGCTACTGGAAGCTAAACGCATCGTTAACAGCGCGCAAGTCCTACAAAGACCGGATTAGCAAATTAGTTAAGCGGGCGTTCACGGGGGCCATGGTCAACAACAAATGGTGGTTTGCTCTGAAAAGAGCGATTAGAATAGAGTCCATTAGGTTTAGTAAGGCATTAGCAATAGAAAAAAATAGAGCAGAGGGAGGACTAGTTAGAAAATTAGATGAGGCGCTTAGTAAAGGCATGGTGGTCTGGTGGGAGAGGCGCAGACATGCACCATTCCAGAGAGCCTCCACCTCATGAGATACATCGTGGAGAGGGTAGCTAGGGAACCTGGCACGGGTGGGTCATTGATCAATTTAGATCAGTCGAAAGCTTTTGATAGGGTCGACCATCGTTATCTGGCGGCAGTCCTGAGGGCGGCTGGCTTTGGGCCCGTCTTCAGAGGCTGGATCGTTGCCATGCACAGCGACATCTGCTCTGTGTGGAGAGTGAACGGTCACCTTTCGGAACCGCTCAACATCATGCGCTCGGTCCGCCAAGGATGTCCCTTCCCGTCCCTCTTGTACGTATTGACTCTCGAGCCATTACTGCACAAACTGGAGACGTTGAGGTGGTCCCGCGCGCACTGGGATGCGGAAGATCCGTGTCAGCATATGCGGACGATGTCACCGTAGTGGTGTCGAACGCCAAACACATCGAGGCGATCGGCACTACACTAAGAGAATACGTGGCGTTGACAGCAGCAATGATCAGACATCAAAAGTCGGTGGGCCTGCAGCTCGGCACCTGGAGAGGCAGGTCCAAGCTGTCCAACAACGTCGACGGGCGCTGGACGGACGGACCAGTTAAATTTCTAGGGGTCTGGTTCGGTCCGGACCTCCAGACGGACACAAACTGGGACGAGGTGACAAGCAGGGTGGCTTCTCTCACCCAGAAATGGGCAGAGAAGAAGCTATCGCTGAAAGGTCGAGCGGAGGTGGCGAATGCGTACATCGCGTCCGTCATCTACTACCGCCTGACCATCGTACCTTATCCTAAGCCTCGCCTGACTGCGCTGGAGCGTTTGCTCTTTCATTTTGTGGAAGGGACGCGCGCCGATGGTCAGGCGGTCCATCTGCTGTCAACACTCGCTACGTGGACTGCTGGGCATGCCGTGGCTGATTATGCGCAGACACGCGCTCAGGCTACGACATCTCCACCTCTTCCTTGACGGTGATCAGGTGTGGTCGTCGTTTGCTAGACGCGTCTTTCCCCAGCTCGTCTACTTGACGGAGCTGCAGTCATGGGTCAAGCGAAGACCCGGAGGGAGCGCTTGGAGACTGGAATGTCTTCAGGCGCTCACAGCCCTCGAATAGTCGGGCAATGTGATCGGTGGAAACTCCACCTTGGCGCTTTATAGAGGGTTAGTGGAGGGGATGAGGGACGGGGTACTTGGTGAAACTCTAGGCGTCGACGAAAATCAACTAGCCAATCTCTTCGGAAGAACTCTCGGGTCGGGGCCTATGGACAACTTCCAGAAATCCCTGGCATGGCAGTACTACCGAGGAGCTTTGCCAGTTCGGGATAAACTCTACAGGCATGGAGGTGCCGTCAGCTGGGTATGTACGAGATGCGCGCAGGGCGACGAAATCCTCCTGCACGCACTCGTCCAGTGTCCGAGCATTGCTGACTTGTGGGTTTATGTCGAATACCTGCTGTCGCGTGTAGGACGGATCCAGCTATCAGCTGAGTCCATCGTGAGGATTGCCCCGCTCCCTTCTTTTAGCCGGGAAGGGCAGGCAGTTTTTATCTGTCTGGTGGCCATGGCAAAATAGATAGTATGGTGGACGCGTTTGAAAGGGCTGAAGACGAGCACTTACCTCTTCGGTGATGCCCTGATTAACTTTTTCAAATTTCATTTGAAAAGGAAAATCAGGGTAAAGATGGAATTGCTCTCTTCCCAGCATCTTGCTGAAAGATGGGTGAGAGAAGCAACAATGGCCTCTGAATATGTGCCTGTAAATTGAAGGTGGAAAACTGGGAGAGGGCACTTGCCCTGGTGGTCAAGATCACCGTGGCTTTTTTAATGGGCTTTCTCCACGAATATCCCTCGAAAGTCTCCCCCTGCATTGGGGAATTTTTCATTGTTTCTTTTCTTTTACATCCTCTGTTTTTGTTTTTACAGGCAGAAATGCCCATTTGTACCGTCCTCTATTGTCCTTAATGTCTTACTTTGTGTAAACCACTGTGGTTAATAAAGAAAGCATTATTATTATTGGCAGTATCGGTAGAGAGTCGGACGCCATGCTTTCCAGCATAGTTATGTCTCTTTACGATCTGAGTTCAAATCCAGCCGAGGTTAACTTTGCCTTTCATCCTTACGGGGTCGATAAAATAAAGTACCAGTAATGTACTGGGTAATTGCTGGCCTTCTGTCAAAAGTAGAAACAATTATTATTATTGCAATGAATGGACAGTTGCAGTGGTTGGATATAGTGCACCCATTCTCAGTTGGACTGAAAAATAAATATCAAAATTAGGTGGAAAGACGAGAAAATTAATGACATTGTACGGAGCTTTACACCCTAAAGCAAATATTTATAGACTATAAACGAAAAGAAAGAATTGTGGCAGAGTTCTCATCAGTGTGGATCATTGTATTAAGAGTAAAAAGAGAACGCTTGTAGGATATTCCATAAACAGTAACGAAGAGTTGTTGCAATATGCAGCAGTAGATATGAGTATAAATGCAGTAGAAATGGTTGGAAAGGAAGAATTTAACCAAAGAACAGAAGAGAAAATAAAAGAAGATCCTCTTAGAAATAAAACATATGGTCAGTTTGAGAGAAATTCATAGGATATCAATGATAAAACAACATCGTGGACATGGCTTAAGCAAGGAGATTTGAAACGTGCCACTGAAGGCCTTATAGTTGCAGCGCAAGACCAAGCTCTTGCTACCAATTTGGTGAAACATAACATCTATAAAACTTCGGACATCCAGATATGCAGGCTCTGTGGAAAGAGTGTGGAAAATGTGGCTCACTTGGTCTGTGAATGTGAGAGCCTTGCGCAAAAAAAAAAATACGAGCGCCACCAGGATAAAATATGTCTATACTGGTCTATACCAGAGAATTGGTTTGAGCATGTTTTTTGTAAAATAATGCAGGAGGATGGGAAATCAGCGATATTCTAGGATTATGATTTTCAAATTGATAGAATGATTTAGCATCGTCTACCGGATATTGTCGTGTTGAATAAGAAAGACAAATACTCTAGAGATCACCGACACGGCCATACTAAATAACAAGAATATTCTGAGTAAGGAGATTGAAAAAAACACTATGTATTCTGAATTGAAAGTGAAACTGGGTAGATTAGTTAGAATGCAAGAGTGTAATGTGAAAGGGATACCATTTGTGATCGGGGTATTAGGATCAAACCCATTGAAAATTCAAGACATTTTAAAGCGGCTGGGAATACAATACATGTTGGGTATCATTCAAAAAGAAGCTTTGCTAGGTTCTGCGCACATTTTGAGGAAAGTATTATTTCTGTGAGATCCGTGTTGCGACCTGAAAAATGACTAAATACCGCAGTGCATTACTCATTTGCCCTGCGTGGCAGAGCGATAATAAGAATAATAAATTCATTTCACCCTACAGTAGCGATTGAATTGAAATTGCGGAGGACTAAAATAACGCTGGTGATAACAACATTGTGACTGTTAATTATGAAATAGATGTTAATGATGACGGATTTGAGATTGACGTCGATGAAATTGACGTTGCTAGAGGCAAATAAACACAATAAACCAAGTAATGTAAATATGATGTAAATTTTATTAATTGAATACGTGTTAGGAAATTCGGTTTGGGAATGTTGACCAGAAGCTAAATGAACCGATTTGCTTCCAGATGAGAAATTAAGCTATGTTTAATAAACAGGTCATATTTGTATATCTGATAATTAGCTGCGGCAATATAAGCAGTTCAAAATCAAACCGCCATCTTATACTATTCCCACCACACATCACATATTTGATAAATACAGAAAAGAGCGCCAGTTGTTTTCAATATATTAAAATCTAAATCCCTTCGAAATGGCAACATGTGGAATTGTGATTAAAACCGAATAACCAAACAAAATATATGGCCATACTTAATGAAAGAGGTGAAATCAAGCCGTATAACCCGTATAATCATTTTTCTTCTTCTTCTTCACTCACGTATTCCTTGGAGGACCGTAAAGTCAGATCACTTAAGCACACATTCCAGTTCAAAGGAAACGTCACCAATTGATCCGTCTGGATTCCCAAACAAGACCAGCTCAGCTAATGGATTTAACCATTATCCAGGATTCATTACTATTGGTAAGGGGTGACACGAATGTATTGAAGGTAGTGAGTTTGGCTTTTACACCTCTCTCCCTTCTAATGATAACCGAATACTGGCGCATTACTGCTGCAGCTCTTGCAATTCTTGCACTTTATTCAGCCGACTGCTTTGTCTTCTATCACACGTGACAACGGTCTCGAGATACTCGAACTTCTCCACCTGTTTTAGTGCAAAACCACTCACATGTGTCTCAGTTTTCACAGCACTGACCTTCAATCACGCTGTGCAGCAGTCGGCAGCAAAGCTATCAAGTACTTGTCGGAGAACCCCTTCTGACGAGTTAAGTAATACCAACTGATCCGAAACCTACCAGTTTCGATACCACTTCCAGCCCGGCTGCCCAAGTCAATCCAGTCTATGGCAATTATGAACAGCAGAATCTTAACACCCACATTGAATGTTTTTGTCTTAGCACCATTTATCCGAACACAAATACTAGAGCAATCGTAATAAATTATCTTGCCATACTCCACGTAATATTTAAAATGAAACCGTATTATCCGGCAGAGAAAAAATTGTCAAATTTGCGGCTATTCATTGCTTGCATAGTTGAGTCTTTTCACATTGCGATTCGTTTTTACATACAGATTAGAGAGGCATAACATAAAGAATTAAGTGCTTTGTTTATAGACATTAAACTGTAATGCTTTGGTGCCAAGATACACACTGTTCACCGTTTACCTTCTTAGTTTTCTAAAATCCTCTTGAATGTCATTTTCCAGGCATAGGATAACTCAATTACAGTAAAATAAATATTGGAAAAATCTGGTTGTTTATTTGTTAGTCGATTAAATCAAATAATGCGAGGTTTTAAACATCATTCTACTTTAAGAGAAATAATCAGCAAATAAAAAGAAAGCTGCCGGGAAAATACACACTAAACAAGATTCTCCGTTACGAGGCTGACCTTGTAACAACAGGAGAATTCGTAAATAGTCAATTTCCGTAATTGTTGATATCACTTGAGGCTGGCTCTGCTGGCCTAAATAGTAAAGAAATATGTAGATAGAATTGGCTAGTTTTCTGATTTGAATTAAATGGTCTTGCTGCAGAATGTGTCGTTTCTCTATATGGTAACTGTACAATAAGTACCAGTACTATACTTTTCTCGATATGATCGAGAAATATGTAATATGTAATTCCTGTTTTCTATGGTAGATTTAATTATGTCGTATGCTATAAATCTAATACACTTGTTACGGAGTTGGAGAACATGTCAGGGAGACAGATAAGGAGAGCATGAAGCAAGGAGAGAAAGCGAAAGAGAGAGTTTTCCTAACAATATGAGATAGAAAAAAAAAATCTATTTAGTCTGCTACGCGTTTGCAGGAAAATTCAAATAGTAGGAAAGTGAGATGAAATACTAGTTACAGACATGGTAAAACGCCGGCATACATATGGGATATATTGAGACCTACTGTGTATGTTAAAGTGGCATTAATAGTAGGAATATTAGTGAATGGAGTTAACGGTAATGGTTGGGGTAAGGATGTGAATGCGAAGATCACAGTTTGTTTTATTAATGTTTATTTTTAAAACACCAAATAGTTAACGCATGTACTTTATTGTTACTACCTATCATTTACCAGATTGAACCGTTTGCAAAGAATTCAGTTTCCTGTCAGATTAGATTATTCAATGACAATTAATAAAGTGGAGAAGTTCAAGTATCTCGGTTCCATGTTCACGAGTGATGGCAGGCTGAAGGCTGAATTAAGTACAAGAATTGCTGGTGCTGGTGCAGTAATGCGCCAGCCTCAGCATTCAGTACTCAGAAGAAGGGAGGTAATTGTAAAAGCCAAACACGCATTCTTCAATTCAGTATTCCTGCCAATCCTTACCTATGTTCACGAGTCTTGAGTAATGACCGAAAGTATGCGATCGCGAATGGTTTTTGTAGTAATGTTACTCAATTGAGTGCGTGGCTCGGAGATCAGAGAGTTACTTCAGGTAGAACTGCTACTTCTCCGAATTGAGAGATCACAGCTCCGATACTATGAGCATGTAGTTAGGATGTCTGAGGAAAGAATCGATGGAGAGATTTTACGGGCACAACCAACCGGAAGGAGACTCAGGGGTAGACCCCGAGCAAGATGGTTAGATAACATCCATGAGGTTGGCTGTTTTCACTTGCGGATCCAGCCGGATCAATTTTCGAAGGTTGCTTCAGATAGGATCCGCTGGAAGGAGCGTTTGAGGACTCTGCCCCCACGACCCTCTCAGAAATAAGTGGGCGAAGAAGAAGAAGAAGAAGAAGAAGAAGAAGAAGAAGAAGAAGAAGAAGAAGAAGAAGAAGAAGAAGAAGAATGTTTTTAACAACTTTGGAATTTCCATGGATTCAGCAGTTTATTTCATATTTCTCCAGTTTAGGGGTAGCCTTGTATTCTGAGACCTAAGCACTGGATTAATTGCTGGCCTTGTGCCAAAAGTAGAAACAATTGTTTTATTCTTTTGGTAGAACATTATTTTATTTTATGGTGCATTGGCAGTGTCGGTAGAGCGTCAGACACTATGTTTTGCAGCATAGAGTTATGGCCCTTTACGTTCTGCTTTCAAATGCCGCCGAGGTTACTGGGCCGATAAAATAAAGCACGAGTAATGCACTGGTGTAATCGCTGGCCTTGTGCTAAAAGTAGAAATAATTATTTCATTCTTTTGCAAACACTACGAAAACGTTCTTTAATTTACTGATCTTATTAACACCAAGAAAATTTTAGATACGCACAGTTTTCCATTTCTAGTATATCTTAATATACTTCCCAGCCAACATTCACACTAAATATTAATCAGTTCTGTCGTCTCGTAAAATTTATATTTATATAATAATTATGCATATTTTCTTTTAAAGTATTATTGAGTAACAATTAAAAATATTGTCAGCTGCACTTATATGTAAAAACATAAACACTTCCAAAAGCGACTGCAAAACTAATACTCAACAAAAGCAAATATAATTATTTCTACTTTTGGCACAAGGCCAGCAATTATGACAGTGCATTACTGGTACTTTATTTCATCGACCCCGTAAGGATGAAAGGCAAAGTTAACCTCGGCGGGATTTGAACTCAGACCATAAGCAAATATAATAAAAAGAATTAAGTTAAGTTTAAATACTGACGCGAGACACTAAAACTTGAAATATGTGATCAAATCTTGCTAAAAATAACCGTTCAGAAAGAAACAGTAACAGAATTGAGTTGATAGAAATCCGTAGTAATTTACAGTGTTTACTATTTCCAATGGTTGATTTAACCAAGCTTTTAACAACTATCGTCAAAAATAAAACCGTGCTTCCCTATTTCCAGTCCATTTAGTTGAAGAAACGTGCTTAAGAAGAAATTTCTTTTAAGTAACTTTAACAAAACAACACGGAAGACGATCAATAATTGCGTTTCCTTAGCAAACTTGCTTTCCTTATAACTTTTTGTGTAACATTGCGACAAAACTGACAGTTTCGGTGTTGATAGCTTTCCTACATTTTTGTTCCAGCTCAAAACAGATTAAAAAAATTATTGAAGAATAAAGACTACATTAGCTTTATATTGATTTATCTAGGCAATGTTCACTGTATTTATATGCCCTTGTCAGTCCACCGTTGAACTATGTTTTCCATGTTCTTGGACATTTTGGATCAAACTATACGATCACTTAAATGTTGTTATTATTGCTTACCACACAGCATAAATTCCGAATATATGCGTTTAGTTACTGTAAATAAATATCTCAACTATATTGACTCTAGCTCCCCTTCTGCCAAGTTAATATTTCGAGAATTATTATTTCTTTTTTAAACCGCTTAAAGCAATGGTCATGTATCTCATTTAGGCAAAGGTTTAGAGCAAAGCTGAGAATGATGTAACAGCAATATTCCAAAATACGGTGGATAACTATAATGGAAAATGTACGGGACTGTCGAGCGGCAACTTATCAAACCTGAGTCGAAATCAAGAATAAAAATAATGTTGCAGACTAGACAATCCAAAACAATCACTCACTTTATAGGTTTTTATCTTGTGTCAGTGATTAATCACTACTGAAAATGGTCTTCATCTTTCCCCTGTTTTTATTGTTGTTGTTACCTCATATTAACGTGAGGAATGATCAAACGAATTTTAGCCGTGACAAATCAATGTGATATTCCATTTTTTAAATCATATCTTGTAATTTGAAGCACATTTGTTGTTGTTTAGTCATGTGTGAGAGTCGATCGAGGAGACATATGATCAAATAAATACTATTAAGGTCAATACGGCCTTTTGTTTCAGATGTAGTATTTATCTTAAGCTACATCTAATATTGTATAATGTAATGTAAGCTGGAATGTGATGTATAATTGATCAACAATAACATCCACTTAAAATGTGCAGCATTGTATGAAAAAACGGTGGTTTCAACTTTTGAAGCCTACACATTCAAAAAAATTTTGATCGCATTCGATCACTTGGACAAAGGGTCAATGTTTGAAAGCAGAACGTATATGAAAAAAACGTTATATTTTCTCATCGTCTAATGTATCTTTCGTGGTATGAATAAATTCTTTGTCATTAAATGTAATCGGAATAAAAATTAGATTAAAGGGAGCCTATATCTCACAATCACATTTGATATGGAGGGAAATAGAAAATTACAAGGCATCTGTTCTTCCTTGGAGCATTTGGAGAATTGCAATTGGTTTCAGAAAGTGCCAGTCAAAGTTTTATTCCAAGATTACAGACCTAGTTGGGTGAGAAACATTTGTATTGTTGGTGAGTACAATACCTGCAAGAAGGAATCCACTACAGGACTAAACTGTAACTCGATAAGAGATGGAATATTATTGATTCCTGTTGATGAAAAGTGACACCATATTGCGTGACATTAAATTCAATTAATTTGACAACAGCACATAACCGGTACTTGTTATATCCTTGTCCGAGCAATAACGAAATCCAAAGACGATCTCTGTTCGGTTTTAAATTCAGAATGCAAAGTCACATAATTAAATGCAGTTTTTCAATTGACGCGTATTCACATATTTTAGGAGATAACTGTAGTAGATTAAATAGGCCTTTGTATTTGATTGGTACGAAAATTTTACAGACCAATATCTTAAGATGTAATTAAATAGCACATGGAATTTTTCTCCTGAGATTTTGTGTGATAATATACTGATTTTGCCACCTGTTTGCTACTGTTTATTTCGGGAAGCAAGTGCAGCGCCCATGATCATATAACTTCTACGTGACTGGTAGGAAGAAGAGAGGAAGCTATCCCCAAACTGGAGACTTAGCTTTAATACATGCAGCAGAATGGACTTCCCTCAGAGCATCCAAGAACAAGGATTTGGGGTTACGTCTACGGACGGTCTACGTCTACGGACGGTCTACGTCTACCACTCAAGGATTAGGAAATCAAAGAACTGGATCAATAAAGAAAGCTATTTCATGCGACACTCTAGAAATCCCACCAATACAACGATTGAATCGAAACATTATTTATACCAGCTTGCAAAGTTGAGTGGCAAAGTGGAAATTGGCCGGATTTGAACTCA
>OZ024742.1:158395794-158403294 GCA_964016885.1 Eledone cirrhosa | reverse complement strand
ATATATACATATATATATATATATATATACATATACATATATATATATATATATATATATACATATATATACATACATATATATATATATATATATACATATACATATATATATATATATATATATATATATATATATATATATATACATATATATACATACATATATATATATATATATATATATATACATATATATACATACATATATATACATACATATATATATATATATATATATATATATATATATATGAAAAGTGTAATTTTCTACACAAAACGAAGGTTATAGAGAATATTGAGGTTGGTAATGGCACATGGAATATATAAGAGACAGAATACTTTTTTGTGAAAAAACATATAATTTTATAAGGTAAGGAAATAATAACGGGTATAAAAAATGACCGGTTTTGATGGGTCTGCAAAAGCCCAATCTACATGAAGAACTCAATGTGATCAGAATGACTTGTATTTTAATTTCACTGTCCCAACTTCTTATATTATGGAAAGAATATATCTTTGATATATTGTTTTTGTTTATGCCACGAAACTACGTAGTCGAGGAATTTAGGAGCAGTTTAGGTATGATACATTTTATTACTAATTATATCTAAATGTTTCTTCTCTCTTCATAATGTATTTTTAACTCTGATACTGATTCAGTCTAGTTCAACTGAATTGGTCTGTCCCAGTCATTCATTGAGCAACATCGGTGAAGTTGGCACCCTTAACTCACAGTTGGGTGCGGATGCATTCATGTATATATGTGTGTGTCCGCATGTATCTGTGTGTTTCTAAATATATATATATATATATATATTCATTAGTTAAGCAAAAGAAGACCACAAATGTCACAAGGAAGTCATTATTAAAATATTTTCAACATATTTTAGTTTGATGTAAGGAATGTAGAGAATAATAATAATAATATTAATAATAATAATAATAATAATTGTTTCTACTTTTGGCACAAGGCCAGCAAATACCCAGTGCATTACTGGTACTTTATTTCATCGACCCCGTGAGGATGAAAGGCCAAATTAACGTCGGCGGGATTTGAACTCAGAATGGCAAGGGACGTAACTCTATGCCTCAAAGCATGGCGTCCGACCCTCTACCGATACTGCTAATCCACCGCCCTAGAATAATAATAATAATGTCCGTTTACAATTGTGTCGCTACTCCATATAATATTTCTGGATCAGATGACTATATATCATTATTGATCTGGTTCAGTTGAAAATAATTAACATATTTAAAAGACAGAGCGCCTCATCGAAACTTCAAAGGAATATAAATTAAAATAATGAGAGAATGTTACATAATATAATGTTCCATATATTGGTTTTTCACTATGGTGCCTTGGTTGCATAAGTTGTCAGCCATAATCAAGCAGTATTCATCTGTCGAGGCTGCATTTTGTGAGATCTGCCTATGGGTAACAAGATGGCTGCCAAAGGACATATTTACCTTACTAATTAGAAGGTGGTTTCAGGGGAAGTAACTCCTCGACAGGTTAGAAATTTTGGGTAGTTTATAGTTAAGTGCTAATTTTTAAATTTTTTAATTGAGAGACAATGTAGAGGAGGTAACTTATAATTATCTAAGTTAGTCATAGCTATTTAACTTATTAGCTACAAGTAAAAATGGGGCTAGATGACTAAGTTGGGTCAAATATTCTATTGGCGAAGGAATTAGCCCTTCGATGTTGACAGCTAATAGTTACCTCCGTTCTATCGTTAATCGATAGAGTCGTGATATAATTATGTAATATGCTTCTGTAATACAGAGATCACAAGATTTTCCTCGTCCATTGAACGGTTGGGCCCTAGCCACGATATCCCATTTTAGTGAGTGTTGAACGTTGCTTAATTTAAGGTTTTTAATGAGCCTAGCTAGCGATGTCGAACATCTGTTGCTAGGGTCTCGGAAGGAAAAAGAGTGCGCGTTATAGCGTACTTTAAACGGGTTAGAGGTAGACCCGATATAAGAGCTGGTCTTCGAAGCAGCTTTAACCGTGCACCTATAGACTATGTTGGGTGTCAGGTAGTGTCCATTTAATGGGCATGCATTAGGGTAACGGCAGTTGCAGTTGCTTCTGCGGTTAGTAGGAGTAGGGTAGTTTAACCTGAGCGGTATCTCAGAGCTAGAAGGATTAGATGGGGTAGGTGTGCTACTAGAGTAATTATTGGTGTAGTGGCGTGGTGTATTTGATAGGGGTGGTGGTACCGCGGTGTGGGAGTTATGCTGTCTTAGTTTATGATGGTTACTGAATGCGATGTGGCTAGCTACGTTAGGTGTTGTGGAGAATGAGATTTTAATGTTATTTTTATTAAAGAGTTTGTAATATCTATGGTTGGGGGGGGGGGATGTTTAGATAGGATAGAGAAGAAGCGTTTAGGGATATTAGTGGATAGATTAGATGAGAATGGGGGGGTTAAGCCAGGTGATATTTCTAGGTCTATTCCTTCTAGGGGTTCTAGTGGAGTTGGTAGGGGCCTTCCTAGGGTTATTATTACCTGGGGATTTGTCATCCCATTTCTCATTCCTATTTAGGGTTGATTTTTAGTTTGCTACTTGGAGTGGGGAGCAGGCAGCTGCCACCATTAAACTTCCCTGTATAGGTGCTGTTACTGCTAAAATTCCGGCGAATCTGGCTATATGCTAAGGTATTTTTAGTTCTAGTGTTAAGTTTATTATGGTGAATTGCTGTGTTATGGCATTTAGGTATGTAATAAATTGATTGTTAATAACCAGATTCATAAAGAGCCTGATTATAATATTGTGCATGGTTTATAAATATCTCCTCATTTGCTGATAGCATTGAGATCCTATATGAGATAGATTTGATTACTGCTCTGATGACTGCCGGTGGGTGGTTAGAGTGTGGGCTAATATATGTGAGTATTTCACCTGGTTTATGGTAAGTGTAATATAGGTTAAGTGTAATATAGGTTATTGTTGAGATCCAGGGTGACGTCTAGGAAGTTTACTACTTTATGATTCGGCTCGATGGTGATAGAGAGACCGTTATTTTTAAAGAATCTATGTAATAGTTTTTTTAGCCAATTAATGCCCCGATTAGTGCAATTGTGGACTGCAAATAGGGCGTCGTCCCTGTATATTCCACCTTGAAAGGGTTTGATTTCGGCTCTGATGTTATGTAATAGGTAAATTCCAACTAAATCGGTGATTTGCACAGAGTCACTTGAGCCCATCGTGATGTCAAAGTTGTCTGTTCTATCTTTTCCAGAGTGCTCCGTTAAATTCAATGATAGTCTGCCTCACCATAAGTATGATGTTATTATTGATATTATTATTATTCTCTACATTCCTTACATCAAACTAAATATGTTGACAATCTTTTAATAATGTCTTCCTTGTGAAATTTTTGGCCTTGTTTTGCTTAACTAATGAATATTTCCAGCTCTGCGCACCTAACCTTTGCATGAACTCAGCCACCTAGCTGATTTCTACTGCATATTGCACATTGAGCACATGCCTTTACGCTTTGGCTTCTAACTAATTCACCAATCTCTCCTCACATCTCTCCCCTCCTATTTTCCATCTCTCTCTTTAAGATTGAACTGTGTATATATATATACATATATATATATATATATATATATATATATATACATATATATATATATATATACATATATATATACATATATATATATACATTTATATATATATATACATATATATATATATATATATATATATACATATATATATATATATATATATATATATGTGTATATATATATATATGTATATATATATGTATATATATAAATATATATATATGTATATATATATGTAAATATATATATATATATATGTATATATATATATATTTATATATATATATATATATATATATATATATATATATATATATATGTATATATATATGTATATATATCTATCTATCTATCTAAGGCGGGTAAAATTCCAGAGATCCATGGACGAGTTCTCTCCAGCGGTCTCTGTCCCTCATTATCGCTGCCATATCCTGCATCTCCAACAGACCAGTGTCTGTCCTTAGGGCATCAACATATGTTAACCTTGGTCTTCCTCTTCTAGTGTGTCCATGTAGGGGCTCTCAAAGGAGCACTGAGTGCAATGTCAACTCTGGATGTCGGTGAGCATGTCCAGCCAACCTCAGTCTCCTCTGTGTCACTTTTGAGCTGACTTTTGGGATGCTCCCATACAGCTCTGAGTTTTTCATCCTCAGTGTATACTGATTAATGTTCAGAGCCATCCTCAGCATTCTCGTGTAGTACCCATCCACCATCTGAGTGAGTTTCTTGGTCAGTGTCCAAGTCTCAGACCCATGTATATATATATATATATATATATATATATATATATATATATATATATATATGTGTATATATAAATATATATGTATATATATATATATATGTATATATATATATATATATATATATATATATATGTATATATATATATATGTATATATATATATATGTACAGTAATAATAATAAATTTGAAGACTAAAATCCAAAGAGGGCTCGATAAGGATAAATATATATCAAATATATAAGAACCGTAGAGCAAATATTAATTAAAATAACAGATTAAAGTTTAAGCAAAGAATCGCTGCTTTCACCCTTACCGGGATCTTCTGAAACTAACAAAGTCAATCTGTAAACGCAGAACTGGATATTTCAAAAAACGTTGCAACCGGAGGAAGACAGGAAGACGATACTTCGGTTCGTGGAAACGTTCGCTGGCGAAGTACGGGAAAAAAACGAATAATACGTCATTAATAGGAGCGGTGAAAAACATTTACGCGCAAAGACAGAACCACGTTTATGGTATAAAAGAGGTCGTAGACTAATGTTCTCTTAGGTGGTGCATAGAGACGTTCTCTGGCAATGAACGAAAAAACGAAGATAATACGTCATATGTGGTGCGTGGAGAACAATAGCACGCAAACAAAAACGTACATACACAAGCATACGCAAAACCTTACCATAGGTATACAAAACCACGCACATATAAATATGTGTGTGTGTGTGTGTATGCCTGTATAAAAATAAATAAATAATTATATAAACGTATATAAATAAATATAATATGGAGGTGGCCACACCATTAGCTAAGATCTTTCTTTCCCTTATTACGAAGCATTTTCCCCCTACACATAAATATAGTAACATTTTTAATAGAAATACTATTAACATTTCTTACTCTACGACTCCTAACCTTGCACCTAACATCACAGCTTCAAATTTAGCTAAAGTACCTAGCCGTAGGAACACGTGCAACCCTGTAGTTAGTACTAACTGTAATTGTAGGAATCGGGCTGATTGCCCCCTATCCGGGAAATGCCTCTCTAGTAACATTGTCTACAAATGTAAGGTTGTAACAACCACTTCCCGTAGGGCCTACATAGGGTTAACCGCCAATAGTTTCAAGCAGCGTCTTTACATGCATACCCATTCTTTTCGTTACCCTCTAAGAAGGAATATGACGTCACTTTCAGCTTATATCTGGAGTCTAAAAGACAACCACACCCAATATAAGTTACACTGAGAGATCCTAGCTAGGGCTAGATCGTGTAACGGAAAAAAAAGACCATGTAACCTCTGCGCCGCTGAGGCCCTGGAAATACTCTACGCCACATACCACATATGAAACAAAAAATCTGAGGCAATTTCGGCTTGTAAACATAAATTGCACAACACTTTCCTGTATTACAGCCCCACGTTATACCCTAACGGATAGTACGATCTATACGTGGATATTTTACGTCTTGATGTGGGAGCTAAGTATATGTTTTGTTTATTCCTTTACTTATTTGCATAGGTAAGTATATACTACCCGTATATTTTGTGAAGGTACGTATACCTTCTCGTACGTATATTTGATTGTTATGGCGTATAATTTTATATTTTCTGATACATAGGGTTTGGCTATTTGTATACGGGAGTTTTTGCGTTTGTGTGATTATGTAGGTTCGTACGTATGGTGGGTGTATGTATATGTGTACTTCTTGTTTTAGTTGACTTACGTCTCCGAACATTCGTGTATTTATATGTAGGTATGTGTGTGCGCTTGTTATATACGTATTTATTTATTTATATACGTTTATATAATTATTTATTTATTTTTATACACGCATACACACACACACATATTTATATGTGCGTGGTTTTGTATACATATGGTAAGGTTTTGCGTATGCTTGTGTATGTACGTTTTTGTTTGCGTGTATGTATTTATTTATTTCTATTACTTCTGTATTGTATTTATTTACTTTGTTCTTAACTCTGTAGCGGAGATTCATTTGGTCTCCTAGTTAGAATTTTAGTCTACGACTTCTGCTATACTATTTACGTGGTTTTGTCTTTGCGTGCTATTGTTCTCCACGCTCCACATATGACGTATTATCTTCGTTTTTTCGTTCATTGCCAGAGAACGTCTCTATACACCACCTAAGAGAACATTAGTCTACGACCTCTTTTATACCATAAACTTGGTTCTGTCTTTGCGCGTAAATGTTTTTCACCGCTCCTATTAATGACGTATTATTCGTTTTTTCCCGTTCATCGCCAGCGAACGTTTCCACGAACCAAAGTATCGTCTTCCTGTCTTCCTCCGGTTGCAACGTTTTTTGAAATACACAGTTCTGCGTTTACAGATTGACTTTGTTAGTTTCAGAAGATCCCGTTAAGGGTGAAAGCAGCGATTCTTTGCTTAAACTTTAATCTGTTATTTTAATAAATATATATATATATATATATATATATATATATATATATATATATATATATATATATATATATATATATACATATATATATATATATATATATATATATATATATATATATATATATATATGTATATATATATATATATATGTATATATATGCATATATATATATATGTATATATATATATGTATATATATATATATATATATGTATATATATATATAAATATATGTATATATATATATATGTATATATATATATATATATATATATATATATATATATATATATATATATATATATATATATATATATAGTATTAATTATACTATTTATGGTTATGTAAATACAAAAACCTTTTGCAGCTATATATATTTTTTTATACAAACCCTAAATAGTGGTAGGCAGTAATATATTACTACCTCATTACCAGTAAGTTAAGTAGCTCAATGTAAAAACATCAGATGATTTACGGAGCAGTTATATGAAATATATATATATATATGTATATATATATATGTATATATATATGTATATATATATATGTGTGTATATATATATATATATATATATATATATATATATATATATATATATATATATATACATATATATGTACATATATATATATATATATATATATATATATATATATATATATATATATATATATATATATATATATATGTTTATATATATATGTACATATATATATATATATATATATATATATATATATGTATAT
>OZ024742.1:158378294-158390794 GCA_964016885.1 Eledone cirrhosa | reverse complement strand
CACATGCAATAGGGGCTAGTATCAAAACTACCCTAAAGGGCCACATATTTAAGTTCAATGAGAAAATCTACACCCAAAATGAGGGAGCAGCCATCGGCGTCAGCATAGCTGGTGATGTTGCCAACCTTTTCATGGTATGGTGGGAAAGGAGACTTAAAGATCTCCTTAATGAAAGCTCCATAGACCTCATCATGTACTCTCGTTATGTAGACGATATCAATATAGTTATAAGAACACCCCCACTAGAGAGCACTAACAAGTTTGATTTAGAACGTAGCACGATGGAAAGCATCCAGCAGATAGCTAATTCCATACACCAGAGTATAACTGTAACTATAGACTTCCCTTCCAAACACCCTAACAATAGACTACCTGTATTAGACACAGAACTCTGGATTAACACTATAGACGAGAGAGCCCAAATTCTCCACTCACACTATGCTAAACCCATGGCCTCCAAATACCTGATACTCAAAAACTCAGCAATGTCCAGTAGTGCTAAGTTTAATATTCTGATCGCAGATTTGGTACGAGTGATGAAGAATGTGTCCAGCATGTGCGACCCAACAGAAATGGAAGGACACATCCAACACTTCATCAACCGCATGCAGTTCTCTGGCTACAACCAAAGAGACAGAGTCAGAGTATACGAAGGAGCCATGGAAAACTATAAGACCCTCATAGAACTGGACATGAAAGGAATTTGCCCACTATACAGGAGCAAATCATGGAATAGCTTAGATAGGGCTAGACATAAGATAGGGAAGGCCACATCATGGTACGACAACCAGAGATATCAGAGTGTCATGTTTGTGGACGCCACCCTTGGAGGGAAATTAGCTAACCAGTGTAGAAAGGCCCTGAGAAAGACCCACTTAAAAATAAAGGTGGTAGAAAAGCCAGGAACCACCATAAAATCCCTGATCAGCAAAACCTACCCTTTTAAGAAAACCCACTGTACCAATAGGAAATGTATCATATGTAAGGTGAACCCCCGGATGAACTGTAAAACTAGAAACGTAGTCTATAGCATAAGATGTACAGAGGGTACTTGCAGAAACACGACAACAACATACATAGGTGAGACAGCTCGTAGCATAGGTGAAAGGATAGACCAACACTGGGGGGAACTAAAAGGACGAAAAAACGGGTCAGTACTATACGAACATGCTAGACAACAACATGACGGTAACATAGACAACATAGAAATTAGAATAATATCTAAACATAGGAATGACCCAGCAGATAGGCAAATCAGAGAGGCCAGTGAAATAGAAATTAGAAGACCAAAGCTAAACAGAAAGAATGAGTGGAACAACAACAACACCCAAACAAACAACACTGACCTAAGAGAAGTATAAATAAATAAGTAAATTAAATAAAATAAAATAAGATAAATAAATACATACACAAGCACATAAACACACACTAGTCACCCAGCAGACACAACACTATACACACTAGTCACACATCACACATAACACTATACACACACGCAAACGCATGCGCAAAGAAGACAAAATAAAATAAGATAAACAAACAAGCAAATAAATAAATAAATATATAGACAGACTGAACAAAAAAAAAATGGCGTAGACATACAACACAACAGGAGGAACAATGAATATAACACCACTGACGATGTTGCAGATGTGCAACGAAAGATTTATGTAAATTATGTAAACTCTATATATATGTGTTTGTCTATATTGTATCTGTATTATTTTTGACCGCCGGTCAGTCAATGGCAACATTGAGGACCGAGTAAGTTAGATCGCAGATATATATATATAAAAGACAGCGAGAAGCGAAAACCAACCAGACAGTGAGTGTGTTCTGTTATTAATTCTGGCAATATTACGCAAATATGACCCTCCCCAAATATAACAATATCTGTTTCGACACACGATTTCATATAAAAAACCTCGCAAAACTAATATGTATATATATATATATATATATATATATATATATGTATATATATATATATATATGTATATATATATATATATATATATATGTATATATATATATATATGTATATATATATATATATATGTATATATATATATATATATATATATATATATATATATATATGTATATATGTATATATATATATATATATATATGTATATATATATATATATGTATATATATATATGTATATGTATATATATATATATATATATATATATATATATATATATATATATATATATATATATATATATGTATATATATATATATATGTATATATATATATATATATGTATATGTATATATATATGTATATATATATATATGTATATATATATATATGTATATATATATATATATATATATATATATATATATATATATATATATATATATATAATAGCTTAGAGTTTAGACTCAATGGGGTCATTTACAATCATTCAGCTCTAGGAATCGCTTCTGAGCAGTATAAATTAATATTTGATGAACATTTACAAGTTTTAGTTGCAATTGACTAATAAGATCGCTAGAGTGAAAAATCTTAATTCAACAACATAAAGTCTGCCTGTACGATCTAAAAAATAATAAATCAATACTCACAGACTCATATGGGCAAAAAGCCTTGGTACCTAGACACGTTTAAAATTCAAAATACAAACTTTTTCCGCAGATCGGTCAGAACTTCAAACTTCAAACATGTTTCACAAAGGATGGTATAATAGTAAAATAATTAACTAATTAGCAGCGAGTTAGTCAACTTTTTCTGTGTTTATCAATAGGTACCCAGATAAAATAAAATAACTCTACCTCAGAAAAATATCTAAGGTCTGGTTAGCGTAGCGAAAATACACGAGGTTTTGCACACGGCTTATTCCAGTCCTCTAACGTCCCACACATAGTGCTAGAAATAACAGCCGTTTATATGGGATTACAAAATTTAGCTCACCTGGGGGAGTAGTGATAAATAGCTTAGAGTTTAGACTCAATGGGGTCATTTACAATCATTTCAGCTCTAGGAATCGCTTCTGAGCAGTATAAATTAATATTTGATGAACATTTATATGTTTTAGTTGCAATTGACTAATAAGATCGCTAGAGTGAAAAATCTTAATTCAACAACATAAAGTGTGCCTATACGATCTAAAAAATAATAAATCAATAAACACAGAAAAAGTTGATTAACTCACTACTAATTAGTTAATTATTTTACTATTATACTATCCTTTGTGAAACATGTTTGAAGTTTGATGTTCTGACCGATCTGCGGAAAAAGTTTGTATTTTGAATTTTAAACGTGTCTAGGTACCAAGGCTTTTTGCCCATATGAGTCTGTGAGTATTGATTTATTATTATTTAGATCGTACAGGCAGACTTTATGTTGTTGAATTAAGATTTTTCACTCTAGCGATCTTATTAGTCAATTGCAACTAAAACTTGTAAATGTTCATCAAATATTAATTTATATAAATATATATGTATATATATATATGTATATATATATATATATGTATATATATATATATGTATATATATATATATATGTATATATATATATACACAGTTCAAGAGTAACCAATCTTAAAGAGAGAGATTGAGATAGTAGAGGAGATATGAGAGCAAAGATTGGTGAGTTAGTTAGAAGCCAAAGCGTAAAGGCATGTGCTCAATGTGCAATATGCAGTAGAAAGCAGCTAGGTGGCTGGGTTCATGCAGAGGTTAGGTGCGCAGAGCTGGAAATATTCATTAGTTAAG
This sequence comes from Eledone cirrhosa, assembly GCA_964016885.1. Classification (NCBI taxonomy): domain Eukaryota; kingdom Metazoa; phylum Mollusca; class Cephalopoda; order Octopoda; family Eledonidae; genus Eledone; species Eledone cirrhosa. The sequence continues at coordinate 158,387,062 of OZ024742.1, read as the reverse complement.
CAAAACAAGACCACAAATTTCACAAGGAAGACATTATTAAAAGATTGTCAACATATTTAGTTTGATGTAAGGAATGTAGAGAATAATAATAATAATAATATTAATAATAATAATGCCCGTTTACAATTGTTTCGCTACTCCGTATAATATTTCTGGATCAGATGACTATGTATCATAATTGATCTGGTTCAGTTGAAAATAATTAACATATTTAAAAAAACAGAGTGGCTCATCGGAACTCAAAGGAATATAAATTAAAATAATGTTACATAATATAATGTTCCATATATTAGTTTTTACTATGGTGCCTTCGTTTCATCAGTTGTCAGCCATAATAAAGCAGTACTCATCTGTCGATGCTGCATTGTGTGAGATCTGCCTATGGGTAACAAGATGGCTGCCAAAGGGCATATTTACCTTACTAATTAGAGGGTGGTTTAAGGGGAAGTAACTTCTCGAGAGATTAGAGACTGTGTGTATTTCCTAGGGTTATTATTACCCGGGGCTTTCCAGCATAGTTACGTCCCTTTACGATCTGAGTTCAAATCCCGCCGAGGTTGACTTTGCCTTTCATCCTTACGGGGTCGATAAAATAAAGTACCAGTAATGCACTGGGTAATTTGCTGGCCTTGTGCCTAAAGTAGAAACAATTATTACCTGGGGGTTTGTTATTTGTCATCCCATTTATCATTCCTATTCTAGGGTTGATTCTTAGTTTGCTACTAGGAGTGGGGAGCAGGCAGCTGCCACCATTAAAGTTCCCTGTATAGGTGCTGTTACAGCTAAAATTCCGGCGAATCTGGCTATATGCTAAGGTATTACTAGTTCTAGTTTTAAGTTTATTATGGTGAGTTGCTGTGTTCTGGCATTTTGGTATGTAATAAATTGATTGATTATAACCAGATTCAGAGAGAGCCTTATTATAATATTGTGCGTGGTTTATAAATATCTCTTCATTTGCTGATAGCATTGAGGTCCTATAGGAGATAGATTTGATTACTGCTCTGATGACTGCCGGTGGGTGGTTAGAGTGTGGGCTAATATATGTGAGTAATTCGCCTGGTTTATGGTAATTTTCAACTGAACCAGATCAATTATGATACATAGTCATCTGATCCAGAAATATTATACGGAGTAGCGAAACAATTATAAACGGGCATTATTATTATTAATATTATTATTATTATTATTATTCTCTACATTCCTTACATCAAACTAAATATGTTGACAATCTTTTAATAATGTCTTCCTTGTGAAATTAGTGGTCTTGTTTTGCTTAACTAATGAATATATATATATGTGTATATGTATATATATATGTATATATATATATATATATATATACATATATACATACACACACACATATATATATATATATATATATATATATATATATATATATATATATATATATATATATATATATATATATATATATATATATATATATATGTGTGTATGTATATATGTATATATATATATATATATATATATATATATATATATATATACATACGATATTAAACAAATGGAAACTATATTTATAAAACCATATTTATTTCATTATACATATTTCAGGGATACCATATTAAAAATATGGCATGCCTTCGTCAGATAAAATACAATATATAACCAGTTTTATAAATAATTTTGACGTACCATAAATATAGCGACCATTAAGGTAGGAAGCTGGCTTGGTAGTATATGTATGTATATATATATATATATATATATATATATATATATATAACTTCGAATAACTTTGAAATGTTTTGGCCAGTATTGCCCAGGCCATGTCTAACTTAATATCACCACCTGGCGAAGTCTTTCAACTCAGGATGTGGGCACCATGGCCCATTTGAGAAGAGAATTACTGTTTGCGGAGACATATCCGGGTGCGGCTGGTTTATCCGGGATTACTTGGAGGAATTTGTCCAAAGACTTCTTGAATTTCGTGTGGTCAGTTTCTGTTTTGACGTGTCCTGGTGTGATGTTGAAGAGAGCAGGGCCAATTGAGGTTAAATAATTGTGCCGTATTGTTGTTATGTGTTGCGATGTAGATTTTTGTTTGGGACGGATAGCACGGGGCCCAAGCCTTGGGTGTATTTTGAAGGTGATGCCATTATCATTTGGGCAGTGCTGATGAAACATTTTCCACATCATGCATATAATATAACGCTTACGGGGACGTTGGAGGGAGTAAAGTTTCAGCTTTTCTAGTCGACCCTAGTAGTCCAGGTCTGACATGCCATCTATCTTTTTCGTGATTGCCCTTTGGAGAGCTTCAAGTTTCATGATACTTTGTTTCGTGTGGGGAGACCACAGTGGACAACAGTATTCAAGGTGTGGTCGGGCAAAAGTGGAGAAGAGAAGGATAATGGTGTGGGAATCTCTCGACTGGAAGGTTCTGAGGCTCCAGGAACACATTCTGCGGGCCATGTCAACTTTGCTGCTTATATGCGTAGCCCAGCTTATGTTGCTGTCCACGGTTACTCCCAAGTCTCTGATGTTGTTAGATGCCACGAGAGTTTCACCGGAGGGAAGGGAGTACGGGAGTTTCAGAGCATCCTCTTTTCCAAAGTGGATTAGTTCGAATTTGTCTTCGTTCAGTAACATGTTGTTCTTTTCCGCCCATTGGGTAACAGCCAGTAGGTCTGACTGAAGGCTTATCCGGTCATCCACGCAATTGATGACCTTTTGGAGCATGGAATCATCAGCGAAAATTCTAATGTTGCTGTGTTTGATGATGTCAGTGATGTCATTAATATAGATGATGAAGAGAAGTGGGCCCAACACAGTGCCTTGTGGGACCCCACTACTGACTTTGGCTGGGCTGGATTTGACTCCTTCGACTACAACATGTTGCGTTCTGTTTGACAGGAAGCACTTGATCCACTGCAGCAGCTTTCCAGTGACACCAATATTGGACAGCTTTCTCAGTAGAATGATGTGATCAACCCTGTCAAAGGCCTTGCTGAAATCAAGGTAGATAACATCAGTGTTGGAACCCTCTCCCAAGGCTCTCAAAATGTCATGAAAGTGATGCAGTAGCTGCGTCAGGCAATCCTTCCATTACGGAATCCATGCTGGTTGGAGTTCAGCATATTGTTACTCTCAACGAAGTGAGTCATTCGCGATCTCACCACTCTCTCAAATACCTTAATGATATGAGAGGTGAGTGAGATTAGACTGTAATTCACGGCAAGGGATGTTTCCTTTTTTGAAAGCTGGGACAACAGACTGGGACAGAAGGTTTTCTGGCACATATCCAGCATCCAGTGAGTTCCGCCACAGATTGGCAAGAGGAGATGCAAGTTGGTGTTGACACGCCTTCAAGACACAAGCATGGAACCTATCAGGACCTACTGTTGAATTATGCTTGATTTCCTTTATTGCCGCTAAGACATCAGGGCGCCAAACGTTATGTCCGATAGGTGTAATGGGGAGTAACATCGACGATACAGCCCAGATCGGCCATATCAGGATTGCTGAAAACAGAGCAGTATTGTTTCTGCAGTATCCCACCCATGGTTTTAGCATTGTCTTGAAGAGTGCCATTTTCATCAATTAGAGGGCCAACAGTAGAGCCAGTGATTTTGTGTTTTTTGGCAAATGAAAAGAACACTTTGGGATTGAGTTAGATCTTCTCAATGGCCCAGGCCACTTCAGCTCTTCTCTGATTGTTGATGATAGGCATCATATTGTTTTGGAGGTTATGTTTTTTAATCTCTAGTGATGTAATGGCAGTCAAGTTGATGTGTTGGTGCTGACAGTATTTCAGCTTGTTGATTTTTTTTGTTAGTTCTCTTAATTTTCCTGATGAGCGTTTTTCTATTTCTAGGGATTCTGCTCTTAGATTTGTTTCTAGTTCTTAATGGGGTGTGTTTTGCATATATGTTTTTAACAGTGTCCACAAATGTCTGCCAGGACTTTTTGATGTTAGTGGGTGTATGAGTGTGCGTGAAGGACCAGTCGACATGTGCAAGATCATGACTGATCGCTTCCCAGTTTGCATTGTGGAAATCCATAGCGTCAAACGAATGGACAGGAGAGATGGCATTGGGTTTGTATATTGGATGGTGGAATATCAGATCACAGAGAACCAAGTCATGATCAGAGAGTAGAGTTTTCTCCACTGCAATATTGTGGATATTGTCAGTGTGATTGCTGAAAATTAAGTCTAGGAAGTTTTTGTGGCACCTCGTTGGTTCGAGCACCAGTTAGGACAAGAAGAAATCATCCATGAAGTCAAGAAGCGAATCCACTGGTTCCCTGTCATATACATATATATGTATATATATATATATATATATATATATATATATGTATATATATATATATATATATATATATATATATATATATATATATATGTATATATATATATATGTATATATATATATATATATATATATATATATATATATATATATATATATATATATATATATATATATATATATATGTATATATATATATTTATATATATATGTATATATATATATATATATATATATGTATATATATATATATATATATATGTATATATATATATATATACATATATATATATATATATACATATATAAATATATATATATACATATATATATATATATATATATACATATATATATATATACATATATATATAAATATATATATATATACATATATATATAAATATATATATATATATATATATATATATATATATATATATATATATATATATATATATATATATATATATATACATATATATATATCCTGGGTATGACATTAAACTACATCCAGTGGCAAGGCTCCAGTTCGGGAGTTCAGGAGATGTGGGGAATGTGGAGTTACCCCTTAGTTGTCATGACTCCCAGGTCTGCCCTGGCCCGGGGTGGTAGTACCTGTTAGGGCTCCATTTATGGGTTAAATAACTACCTTATTCGAGTGGCGCCGGTAAGGTATTGTCAGCCATTGAAAAGAAATATGGAGAGTCGATCTAACAGCACTAGGGTTAGAGCCCCTAATTACACTGTCAAGGAGCAGCCTGGTCGTTATGACTCTGCTGGCTTAGAGTCACAGAGAGGGCCAGTGGATGATGGATCAGCTGTCTCTGAGACAAATATAAAGAATGCAGTTTTGTCCTGCAGAAGAGCCATCAAAATGGGCACTTTGAATGTGAGGACTATTCGAACGCTGGAGAAGAGAGAGGAGTTGGGACATCTGTTCGAGGAGAGTGGTATACAGATACTTGCGATCCAAGAACACAGGATTCTACACGATGAGCCCGTGAGGAGTGTGATGATCGGGAGGAAGAGCCAGCTCATCACTACATCGGCAGTGAAGAACACAACAAATGCTGCAGTAGGAGGAGTGGGTTTTGTGTTCAGTGCAAAAACCAATCTGTTGGTGAGGGAAATAATGCCTATCTCCCTGCGAGTGTTGAGGGTGACCTTCAATGGAAACCCAAGACTGACAGTCATCTCAGCCTATAGTCCAACCGAGGGGGACAGTGATGTGAATGCCGAGGAGTTCCATGAGGAGGTGTGTAGAGCTGTCAACACCACTCAGGCACACAATATCCTGCTTGTTTTGGGGGACTTCAATGCACATCTGAGTAAGGAGGGCAGTGAAGATCCTTGCTGGTACTTCCATAACAACACCAACCGAAATGGAAGACTACTGAGAGACACCCTGCTAGAGGCGAACTTGATGGCGACCAACCTAAGGTTTAGGAAGAATCTGGGGAAGATGTGGACCTACATCTCAGATATGCACCTGTCCAAGTCCCAGATTGATTTCATTCTGGTGAGGAAAAAGTGGCGGAATAGTGTTCTGAACACGGAACCATACAGCTATTTCAGTACACTGGGTAGTGACCACCGGCTTGTTATGAGTGAGGTCCGCGTGAGCTTAAGAAAGAGCAAGGCTCAGCCCCGGAGAACAATCTATGACTGGGGAGCTTTCAAGGAAGATGATAAGCTACAGGAGAGGTTCACAGTGGAAGTGAGAAACAGGTTTAGTGCTCTGTGTGGAGAGTCGGAGGAGAGAGAGATTGGATGGACTGAGGAGAGTGTGACGAGGAGGTACGGGCACTTCACCAATGCAGTGGCGAAAGCAAGTGAAACCCTGGTGCCGAGGAAAAAGAACAAAGGGAAGCACGTCAGCTCTGCAAACCTAAAAGTGTGTGCAGCCAGAGAACACCTGAAAGCTGCCAGGGACCAATTCTATGCTGATCCTACGGAGGAGAGGATGGAGACTGTGGAGGTGATGAGGGAAGAGCTCTGTACCGCTTACACTGAGGTCAGAGAGGAGGCACTGATAGATAAGATCAGAAGTGTGGAGAGAGCGGTTGACAGATCTGGATGTAAGGAGAGCTGGATGATCATCAACGAGATCACAGGGAGGAAGAAAAGGTGTTCGAGTCAGATCCAGGGAACGGGGCCCGAGGATAGGAAGAGGAAATGGCTAGACCATTTTAGGACCCTACTAGGAGAGCCACCCTCCACAGCCCAGAGCACTGGGGAGATCAGGCGGCTGTTTGAGGAACTGGATGTTGAAACAGAGCCCTTCACCAGAGAGGAGCTTCAGAGAGCCAAGAAGAAGATCAAGGAGGGCAAGGCTCATGGAGAGGATGGAGTGGCATCAGAGGTGATAAAGAGGTGTGATTTTGATGATATCATCCTGGGGTTCTGTAACGGGGCACTGGAGAAAGGAGTTGCCCCGAATCAGTGGAGGATCAGTAACATCGTCCCAATGCCAAATAAGGGAGATCTCTCTAACACCAACAAGTACAGGGGGATCTCACTGACGTCACTTGTGGAAAAGACCCTCAACAGGATGATTCTTAACAGGATCCAGCCTGAGATGGAGAAGAAGCTCAGGGACAACCAGAACGGCTTCAGAGAGGGTAGATCAACCACCTGTCACATCCTGATGCCGAGGAGTATATTAGAGGGAGCTAGAGCAAAGTGCCTTCCTGCGGTCATGGTTTTCATTGACTTTAGGAAGGCCTTTGATTCTGTGGACCGTTACTGCCTGATGAAGATCTTACAGGCTTATGGAATCCCCAAGAGGATAGTGGACCTGATATCACTGCTCTACACCAACACCAAAGCCCAAGTCATTACACCTGATGGGATGACAGAGTTCTTTGAGATACTGGCTGGAGTGCTCCAGGGAGATACATTGGCTCCCTACCTTTTTATCATCGTAGTGGACTATTGTATGCGCCTTGCACTGGAGAAACACCAGGACACTGGCTTTACTGTAGCACCGGCTTAGAGCAGGAGAGTTGGGGCGAAAAGGGTATCGGATGCTGAATTTGCCGACGACATAGTTTTGGTGACAAATACAGTGAAGGAGGCAGAGGATTTGATGCGGGAGGTTGAGACTGTGTCGATGAGTGTGGGGCTGAGAATGAATGAGACTAAAACAAAATATCTGGTAGAGAATGTTGAGAAGCCAGAGGGGATCACTAATGTAGGCGGGAAGCCGCTGGAATTGGTTGAGGACTTCCTGTATTTGGGAGCAAAGATTGGGAATACGGAAGATGATGTGGTTGAGAGGAAGAGCAAGGCCTGGGCGGCGTGTCACAGCTTGAGATCGGTGTGGAAGTCGGACCTTCGTAGAGACCTGAAAATCCGCCTCTTCATTGCTGTAGTGGAGTCTGTGCTGCTGTATGGGTCTGAGTCTTGGACACTGACCAAGAAACTCACTCAGATGGTGGATGGGTGCTACACGAGAATGCTGAGGATGGCTCTGAACATTAATCAGTATACACTGAGGATGAAAAACTCAGAGCTGTATGGGAGCATCCCAAAGGTCAGCTCAAAAGTGACACAGAGGAGACTGAGGTTGGCTGGACATGCTCACCGACATCCAGAGTTGACATTGCACTCAGTGCTCCTTTGGGAGCCCCTACATGGACACACTAGAAGAGGAAGACCAAGGTTAACATATGTTGATGCCCTAAGGACAGACACTGGTCTGTTGGAGATGCAGGATATGGCAGCGATAATGAGGGACAGAGACCGCTGGAGAGAACTCGTCCATGGATCTCGGGAATTTTACCCGCCTTAGATATATATATATATATATATATATATATATATATATATATATATATATATATATATATATATATATATATATATATATATATATATATATATATATATATATGTATATATATATATATATATATGTATATATATATGTATATATATATATCTATCTATCTATCTAAGGCGGGTAAAATTCCCGAGATCCATGGACGAGTTCTCTCCAGCGGTCTCTGTCCCTCATTATCGTTGCCATATCCTGCATCTCCAACAGACCAGTGTCTGTCCTTAGGGCATCAACATATGTTAACCTTGGTCTTCCTCTTCTAGTGTGTCCATGTAGGGGCTCCCAAAGGAGCACTGAGACTCACTCAGATGGTGGATGGGTGCTACACGAGAATGCTGAGGATGGCTCTGAACATTAATCAGTATACACTGAGGATGAAAAACTCAGAGCTGTATGGGAGCATCCCAAAAGTCAGCTCAAAAGTGACACAGAGGAGACTGAGTTTGGCTGGACATGCTCACCGAAATCCAGAGTTGACATATATATTTATATATATATATATATATATGTATATATATATATATATGTATATATGTATATATATATATATATGTATATATATATATATATATATGTATATATATATATATATGTATATATATATATATATATATATATGTATATATATATATATATGTATA
>OZ024742.1:158360794-158373294 GCA_964016885.1 Eledone cirrhosa | reverse complement strand
GATGATTGAACAAGGAAACCGCTTTCTCAACAGGTTTTAGTTCAATGCTAATACAAGGACTGACTATTGCTGACCACACGTTGGGATAGGTAAGGAGGCAACCCCTATATCAGGCGAATGAATTCAGTTGTGTATATTATTGTAAGAATGCAAAATATCACAAATCGAATAGAGTTCTCAACAGAGGGGTTAAAGTTAACATAAGCTATTCATCAGTCAATAGAATCAACTAAAAAAATCAAGGAAACTAACTGGTCACAAGCTAGAATCTGGAGATTGATACAAATATAAATTATCGAGAATCGCATTTTGGCCCACGAAATAACGAAAAACAACCTCCGAGATGTGTGGCAAGTGCTCAATTATTCAGATGAACCAGAGCTATAACAAACGTTAAAGGCCAAACACACTGAGACGATGGTTAAACAATCATCCGCACAGGCAAAAAAAAAAACGATCAAGTAATTCGGGTCAAACAAATAATAAATATATGTGATTGAAAATTTACCCGGATCCCTGGAAGGTAGGTAAAATCCAGCATTTAGGTTTCTGCGACTTCTGAATCAAGTACTGTCCGCTTACATAAATAATGTTAAGCTTCTGGTAAGATGATTGAACAAGGAAACCGCTTTCTCAACAGGTTTTAGTTCAATGCTAATACAAGGCCTGACTATTGCTGACCCCACGTGGGGATAGGCAAGGAAGGCAACCCCTATATCAGGCGAATGAATTCAGTTGTGTATATTCTTGTAAGAATGCAAAATATCACAAATCGAATAGAGTTCTCAACAGAGGGGTTAAAGTTAACATAAGCTATTCATCAGTCAATAGAATCAACTAAAAAAATCAAGGAAATTAACTGGTTAAAAGCTAGAATCTGGTGATTGATACAAATATAAATTATCGAGAATCGCATTTCGGCCCACGAAATAACGAAAACCAACCGCCGAGATGTGTGGCAAGTGCTTAATTATTCAGATGAACCAGAGCTATAACAAACGTTAAAGGCCAAACACACTGAGACGATGGTTAAACAATCATCCGCACAGGCAAAAAAAACGATGAAGTAATTCGGGTCAAACAAATAATAAATATATGTGATTGTAAATTTACCCGGATCCCTGGAAGGTAGGTAAAATCCAGCATTTAGGTTTCTGCGACTTCTGAATCAAGTACTGTCCGCTTACATAAATAATGTTAAGCTTCTGGTAAGATGATTGAACAAGGAAACCGCTTTCTCAACAGGTTTTAGTTCAATGCTAATACAAGGACTGACTATTGCTGACCCCACGTGGGGATAGGCAAGGAAGGCAACCCCTATATCAGGCGAATGAATTCAGTTGTGTATATTATTGCAAGAATGCAAAACATCACAAATCGAATAGAGTTCTCAACAGCGGGGTTAAAGATAACTTAAGTTATTCATCAGTCAATAGAATCAACTAAAAAAATCAAGAAAATTAACTGGTCAATATCTACAATCTGGAGATTAATACAAACATAAATTATCGAGAATCACATTTCGACCCACGAAATAACGAAAAACAACCTCCGATATGTGTGCAAGTGCTCAATGATTCAGATGAACCAGAGTTATAACAAACGTTAAAGGCCAAACACACTGAGACGATGGTTAAACAATCATCCGCTACAGGCAAAAAAAAACGATCAAGTAATTCGGGTCAAACAAATAATAAATATATGTGATTGAAAATTTACCCGGACACCTGGAAGGTTGGTAAAATCCAGCATTTAGGTTTCTGCGACTTCTGAATGAAGTACTGTCAACTTACATAAATAATGTTAGGCCTCTAGTAAGATGATTGAACAAGGAAACCGCTTTCTCAACAGGTTTTAGTTCAATGCTAATACAAGGACTGACTATTGCTGACCCCACGTGGGGATAGGCAAGGGAGGCAACCTCTATATCAGGCGAATGAAAAGTTGTGTATATTATGGCAAGAATGCAAAACATCACAAATCGAATAGAATTCTCAACAGAGGGGTTAAAGTTAACATAATCTATTCATCAGTCAATAGAATCAACTAAAAAAATCAAGAAAATTAACTGGTCAATATCTATAATCTGGAGATTAATATAAACATAAATTATCGAGAATCACATTTCGACCCACGAAATAACGAAAAACAACCTCCGATATGTGTGCAAGTGCTCAATGATTCAGATAAACCAGAGCTATAAAAAAGGTTAAAAGCCAAACACACTGAGACGATGGTTAAAGAATCATCCGCAGAATCAAAAAAAAAAAACGATCAAGTAATTCGGGTCAAACAAAAAATAAATATATGTGATTGAAAATTTACCCGGATCCCTGGAATGTTATTAAAATCCAGCATTTAGGTTTCTGCGACTTCTGAATCAAGTACTGTCCGCTTACATAAATAATGTTAAGCTTCTGGTAAGATGATTGAACAAGGAAACCGCTTTCTCAACAGGTTTTAGTTCAATGCTAATACAAGGACTGACTATTGCTGACCCCACGTGGGGATAGGCAAGGAAGGCAACCCCTATATCAGGCGAATGAATTCAGTTGTGTATATTATTGCAAGAATGCAAAACATCACAAATCGAATAGAGTTCTCAACAGCGGGGTTAAAGATAACTTAAGCTATTCATCAGTCAATAGAATCAACTAAAAAATCAAGAAAATGAACTGGTCAATAGCTAGAATCTGGAGATTAATACAAATATAAATTATCGAGAATCACATTTCGACCTACTAAATAACGAAAAACAACCTCCGATATGTGTGCAAGTGCTCAATGGTTCAGATGAACCAGAGCTATAACAAAGGTTAAAAGACAAACACAGTGGGACGATGGTTAAACAATCATCCGCAGAATCAAAAAAAAAAACGATCAAGTAATTCGGGTCAAACAAATAATAAATATATGTGATTGAAAATTTACCCGGACACCTGGAAGGTTGGTAAAATCCAGCATTAGGGTTTCTGCGACTCCTAAATCAAGTACTATCCACTTACATAAATAATGTTAGGCTTCTGGTAAGATGATTGAACAAGGAAACCGCTTTCTCAACAGGTTTTAGTTCAATGCTAATACAAGGACTGACTATTACTGACCCCACGCGGGGATCGGCAAGGGAGGCAACCTCTATATCAGGCGAATGAATTCAGTTGTGTATATATATTGCAAGAATGCAAAACATCACAAATCGAATAGAATTCTCAACAGAGGGGTTAAAGTTAATATAAGCTATTCATCAGTCAATAGAATCAACTAAAAAAATCAAGAAAATTAACTGGTCAATATCTAGAATCTGGAGATTAATACAAACATAAATTATCGAGAATCACATTTCGACCCACGAAATAACGAAAAACAACCTCCGATATGTGTGCAAGTGCTCAATGATTCAGATGAACCAGAGCTATAACAAAGGTTAAAGGACAAACACACTGAGACGATGTTTAAACAATCATCCGCACAGCCAAAAAAAAACGATCAGGTAATTCGGGTCAAACAAATAATAAATATATGTGATTGAAAATTTACCCGGATCCCTGGAAGGTAGGTAAAATCCAGCATTTAGGTTTCTGCGACTTCTGAATCAAGTACTGTCCACTTACATAAATAATGTTAAGCTTCTGCTAAGATGATTGAACAAGGAAACCGCTTTCTCAACAGGTTTTAGTTCAATGCTAACAACAAGGACTGACTATTGCTGACCCTACGTGGGGATCGGCAAGGGGGGGCAACCCCTATATCAGGCGAATGAATTCAGTTGCGTATATTATTGCAAGAATGCAAAACATCACAAATCGAATAGAGTTCTCAACAGAGTGGTTAAAGTTAACTTAAGCTATTCATCAGTCAATAGAATCAACTAAAAAATCAAGAAAATGAACTGGTCAATAGCTAGAATCTGGAGATTAATACAAATATAAATTATCGAGAATCACATTTCGACCTACGAAATAACGAAAAACAACCTCCGATATGTGTGCAAGTGCTCAATGATTCAGATGAACCAGAGCTATAACAAAGGTTAAAAGACAAACACAGTGAGACGATGGTTAAACAATCATCCGCAGAATCAAAAAAAAAAAACGATCAAGTAATTCGGGTCAAACAAATAATAAATATATGTGATTGAAAATTTACCCGGACCCGTGGAAGGTTGGTAAAATCCAGCATTTGGGTTTCCGCTACTCCTGAATCAAGTACTGTCCAATTACATAAATAATGTTAGGCTTCTAGTAAGATGATTGAACAAGAAAACCGCTTTCTCAACAGGTTTTAGTTCAAAGCTAATACAAGGACTGACTATTGCTGACCCCACGTGGGGATAGGGAAGGGAGGCAACCTCTATATCAGGCGAATGAAAAGTTGTGTATATTATTGCAAGAATGCAAAACATCACAAATCGAATAGAATTCTCAACAGAGGGGTTAAAGTTAACATAAGCTATTCATCAGTCAATAGAATCAACTAAAAAAATCAAGAAAATTAACTGGTCAATATCTAGAATCTGGAGATTAATACAAACATAAATTATCGAGAATCACATTTCGACCCACGAAATAACGAAAAACAACCTCCGATATGTGTGCAAGTGCTCAATGATTCAGATGAACCAGAGCTATAACAAAGGTTAAAGGCCAAACACAATGAGACGATGGTTAAACAATCATCCGCACAGCCCCCAAAAAAACGATCAGGTAATTCGGGTCAAACAAATAATAAATATATGTGATTGAAAATTTACCCGGATCCCTGGAAGGTAGGTAAAATCCAGCATTTAGGTTTCTGCGACTTCTGAATCAAGTACTGTCCGCTTACATAAATAATGTTAAGCTTCTGCTAAGATGATTGAACAAGGAAACCGCTTTCTCAACAGGTTTTAGTTCAATGCTAACAACAAGGACTGACTATTGCTGACCCCACGTGGGGATCGGCAAGGGAGGCAACTCCTATATCAGGCGAATGAATTCAGTTGTGTATATTATTGCAAGAATGCAAAACATCACAAATCGAATAGAATTCTCCACAGAGTGGTTAAAGTTAACATAAGCTATTCATCAATCAATAGAATCAACTAAAAAAATCAAGAAAATTAACTGGTGAAATATCTAGAATCTGGAGATTAATACAAATATAAATTATCGAGAATGGCATTTCGGCCCATGAAATAACGAAAAACAACCTCCGATATGTGTGGCAAGTGCTCAATGATTCAGATGAAGCAGAGCCAAACGTTAAAGGCCAAACACATTGAGAAGATAGTTAAACAATCATACGCACAGCCATAAAAAAAACGATCAGGTAATTCGGGTCAAACAAATAATAAATATATGTGATTGAAAATTTACCCAAATCCCTGGAAGGTAGGTAAAATCCAGCATTTAGGTTTCTGCGACTTCTGAATCAAGTACTGTCCGCTTACATAAATAATGTTAGGCTTCTGGTAAGATGATTGAACAAGGAAACCGCTTTCTCAACAGGTTTTAGTTCAACAAGGACTAAGTATTGCTGACCCGACGTGGGGATCGGCAAGGGAGGCAACCCCTATATCAGGCGAATGAATTCAGTTGTGTATATTATTGCAAGAATGCAAAACATCACAAATCGAATAGAGTTCTCAACAGAGGGGTTAAAGTTAACTTAAGCTATTCATCAGTCAATAGAATCAACTAAAAAATCAAGAAAATGAACTGGTCAATAACTAGAATCTGGAGATTAATACAAATATAAATTATCGAGAATCACATTTCGACCCACGAAATAACGAAAAACAACCTCCGATATGTGTGCAAGTGCTCAATGATTCAGATGAACCAGAGCTATAACAAAGGTTAAAAGCCAAACACACTGAGACGATGGTTAAACAGTCATCCGCAGAATCAAAAAATAAAACGATCAGGTAATTCGGGTCAAACAAATAATAAATATATGTGATTGAAAATTTACCCAGACCCCTGGAAGGTTGGTAAATTCCAGCATTTGGGTTTCTGCGACTACTAAATCAAGTACTCTCCACTTACATAAATAATGTTAGGCTTCTGGTAAGATGATTGAACGAGGAAACCGCTTTCTCAACAGGTTTTAGTTCAATGCTAATACAAGGACTGACTATTGCTGACCCCACGTGGGGATCGGCAAGGGAGGCAACCTCTATATCAGGCGAATGAATTCAGTTGTATATATATATATGTCTATATATATATATATATATATATATATATATATATATGTATATATATATTAGAATTGGAGCTCTGAAATAGCAATATATATATGGATGTATATATAATGTATTTTGCAATGCACTTTATGCTTAATTAAAAGCATTTTGAAGACCGTATGCTATTGTTTTAGAGTAGTGAAAAATTCACTTACTTTAATCTCAGCAAACAGGGGAGATAAGCCGACAAGGCCTTGTTTCGCTTTTGTTGAAGCTTATCAAGGCTAACTACCCCTCCTGTCTACTGAGATTACTGATGTTATATTCTTATAGAATTCTAGTAAATAATCAGTAACTGATTATACAGAGCGATTGTTGGTAAGGCAGAAATTAAAAATTAGATTTGTTTGCTGAGTTTAAAGTAAGAGAAATTGTCACTACTCTAAAACAATAGCATACGGTCTTCAAAATGCTTTTAATTAAGCATAAAGTGTATTGCAAAATACATTATATATGCATCCATATATATATTGCTATTTCAGAGCTCCAATTCTAATTTTAATTTCTGCCTGACCAACAATCGCTCTGTATAATCAGTTCCTGATTATTTACTAGAATTCTATAAGAATATAACATCAGTAATCTCAGTAGACAGGAGGGGTAGTTAGCCTTGATAAGCTTCAACAAAAGCGAAACAAGGCCTTGTCGGCTTATGTCCCCTGTTTGCTGAGATTAAAGTAAGTGAATTTGTCACTACTCTAAAACAATAGCATACGGTCTTCAAAATGCTTTTAATTAAGCATAAAGTGTATTGCAAAATACATTATATATACATCCATATATATATTGCTATTTCAGAGCTCCAATTCTAATTTTTAATATATATATATATATTAATATATATATTTATATATATATTTATATATATATTTATATATTTATATATATATATATATTTCGTTTCTGAAGAGGTCACATAGTGTGTGACGAAAGAACTATGACTATATATAAACAACTATCTGGTTGTGGAACCAACCAACCAACCAGAAATTTATAAATTTATAAATTTATTATAAATTTATTATAATAAATTGAAGTGAAAGCAACTGGTGCATGTGTTACTTATTGGCAATATGAACCTCCCAAAGTATAACAATATATATATATATTTATATATATATTAATATATATATTTATATATATATTTATATATTTATATATATATATATTTATATATATATTTATATATATATTTATATATATATTTATATATATATATTTATATATATATTTACATATATATATTTATATATATATATTTATATATATATTTACATATATATATTTATATATATATTTATATATATATTTACATATATATATTTATATATATATTTATATATATATATATATATATATATATTTATATATATATATATATATATATATATATATATATATATATATATATATATATAAATATATATATATATATATTTATATATATTTATATTTATATAAATATATATATATTTATATACATATTTATATACATATTTATATATATATATATGTATTTATCTCTCTCTATATATATATATATGTATTTATCTATATATATATATGTGTTTATCTATATATAAATATGTATTTATCTCTCTATATATATATATTTATATATATATATATATATTTATATATAAATTATGAAACAAATAATGAATAAACAAAGAAACAGTTCCTTATATTAAATAAAAAAAAATTCATTATTTTACGATCGTTTCTAGGATATATATGTGTTAGAATTGGTATGCATATTCAAAAGATCTATGTACAAAATTATACAAACTATCAGAGGGAATATACATACCTTCACATATATATGCTGTCTTCAGAAATAATGATGCTTGTTTATTGATAATAACAACAATTCAATACAATAGGTCTGTTTGGAAACAGATTTTGAATAGACCAATGAAATAGAGATTGAAATTCATCAAGAAAATATAGTTAGGTGTGTGTATATGTATGTCAATACGCTCACAGATGTGCATATACGTGTATGCTCATATGTATACGTATAGTGAAAAAGTGTGTGTAAATCTAAAATTTAGGGCTAATGTATCTGTATGTCTGTAATCAACAGACGGAATAGATACATCATAAGTATATGAATATTGAGGCGCTCACATAAACACGCCCACACACACTTACATTTAGATGCGGAAGTAAAAGAGGTAAGGGAGTATAGTAATTAAAGGAAAGTGTCAATCTCGACATACTTATAAAAATGTATCAATAAATTAGAAAGAAAAAAATTTTTTAGAAGGAAAAAACTCAAGAAAAGAAGACAAAAAAAGGGTGGGGGGTACATACATACACAGACACGCATGTCTCACAAAAGAAACATAAAAAAACATAAAAGAAAGACATCAAATTATACATGCTTATATTCACACGCACAATTACACATCCATACGTTCGATACGTACATACATACACACAGATACACATACTTACACTCACGCATATTGACCTGTTTGTATGCACACGCATAAAATTAAGTAAAACATATACCCATACATATATATATATATACACCTATATATATACACACACATACACGTGTATATATATAACCACTCACGCACACACACACTCAGACATACATATATATAGACATACACACACATATATACACAGTCAGACACATATACACATATATACACATACATACACACATCCCTACACATACATATATATATATATATATATATATATATATATGCATACATAAGTGTTTTTATCCTCACATACATACACACATACATAGATACACACTTACATATACATACACACATCCACGCTTACATATACATATAATTATTGGGGGGGATTAAATTTATTAGTGGGAAATAGTAAATATATAGGTTTCAAGGAACATAGAATACTAACCTGCAGTTAAAGCTTTATATGTGTTTACTTAGTGGTATCAGTTTTAGGAAATGGTATTTGTAAGAAGGAAAGCCAAATTATGTATTTTAATATAAGTAGAATATTAATTATAGGTTAACTAAAATAAAAATAGTTTATCTATTAATTTCTAAGGTGTATACTAATTAAATTTATAATATTTAAAGCGGAATTTTGAAGTTCAACAGTAATTACAGTAATTACATATATATGTATGACTTTACATATATATGTATGACTTACAGTAATTACATATATATGTATGACTTTATAACTCCATATACAAATAGTTGAGCTCTTTTTCTTGTCCATTATCCATATCACAATGGAAAAACAATACTTGGGAACTTCTTTAAAGAATATACCATTATCTTCTAAGGATGATTTATTACTTCTTATGATACAAAAAACTAACCAATTCATCAGAAGAGTCAGATGGAGGGCCTACCACTTCGATAAAAAATCAAAATGTACAGAGAGGAAATATATGTATGATTTCACTACATATAAAAATCCACCACACAACTCTCTACTTAAAAACTTTGAGAAAGACCTTTTTAATTTAATAAAACACCTCAAATTTAAGAGGTATAAATCTAACTTTCAAAAGGACCTTGATTCTACCCTATTGGACCTAAAAAAATCTAAAAAAATCCATGTCCACTCGGACAAAACTGGAAACCTATATCACATGGATATTGAAAATTACAATAAGTTCATATATAAAGAACTCAGGAAAATTTATAGAAAAACAAATAATGCGTCACTCACTAACATCAACAACAAAACACACAACATAGTGAATAAACTTAATATTGAAGATAGAACTGAACCTTTGGCATTGAAAAGACCACACTTCAACCTGAAAGATCATAAATCAAACTTTAACTCTAATCCTTCTATAAGACTTATATGTCCCTCCAAATCCGATATTGAAATAATTATCAAAAAATTTTTAGATAGAGTCATCCAACAAATAAAAAAAACATGTTAATTTACCACTCTGGGAAAACACTTCCCAGGTAATTAACTGGTTTAATAATATTAGATATAAATCCTCTGCTTCATTTCTACAATTTGATATAGATAATTACTATTCTTCTAAAGCTTTGATATTTGCTAAAAAATAGATCTAACTTAACTTTGGATGACATTAATATTTTTACACATGCTAGAATAACACTAATTGAATTTCAGAATGAATACTGGACCAGAAACACATATAGTAATCTATTTGATATTACTATGGGCTCAAGCGATTCTGCCCAAATTACTGATCTTGTGGGCCTCTTTCTTCTTTTTAACATAAATGCTTCCTTTCCCCACCTTAAATGTGGTTTATATCGTGACGACTGTCTTCTTCTTTCCAATAACCTTAGCCTCTCAGAGATAGAAAAAAACAAAAAGCTTATTAGAACTTTCCTTAAAGACTATTATAGTCTAGATATTACATTTGAAAACACAAGTAAAGTAGTTAATTTCCTACGGGTATCTACCAACCTTACCATAAACCCAACCAAAATTTACACTACATACACTCACAATCTAATCACCCTAAATCTATAATTAAAAACCTTGCATATAATATATCACTTAGAATTTCTAACCTTTCGTCTAACCAAGATGTATTTGATAAAAATGCGACCTTTTATAACGAAGCTCTAGCTAGAAGTGGCCACAAAAATAGATTGGAATATATACCTTCTACCAATAACACTATAAACATACAACCTAATATTACCAACAAACACCAAATGAAACGTACACACCTAAATGCCACTCACACTATACCCCAAAATACCAACATAAAACCAAATTTCTCTAACTCCTCTACAGTATAGTAACTCTCAAAAAACTACTCATCCTACAACTCTAATAAATGTTAATAATAAAACTCCTAATAAACAAGCTAAAACACCTAAATCAATAAATCTAACTAAAAATGTGCGTGGAGAGGTCATTAACAATAATCCTCCTAGTAAACATCAGGATGCATCCTATAAAAACAATAAACAACATAGAAACCGTAATAGACGTGTTACTTGGTATAATGCTCCATTTAATTTACAAATTAAGGATAATATACCTAAAAAATTCTTTAATATCCTAGAGAAAAACTTCCCGCCAAACCACAAATACCATCAAATCTTAAATAGATCAACAGTTAAATTCTCATACTCAACAACCCAAAACATAAAACAAAATATAAGTGCCTATAATGCATATACATGTAAAAAAACCATAAGTATACCACCAGTACATCAAACTAGCCATAATATCTCCTCAAATACAGAATTAACGAAAGGTGGTTGTAACTGTAGAAACAAGGCAAACTGCCCATTAAAAGGAAATTGTCTTGTTAATAACATAGTATATAAATGTAAAGTTAAAACTAAGGATTCTTTTTGCTCATATATAGGAGCTACTTCTAACAATTTTAAGGTAAGATTTAATACCCACAAACATAGTTTTAAAAATGCCGCACTGGCTAATACAACATCTCTAGCAGAAAAAATTAATAGTTATAGAAAGAGGAATATAGAATATGATATGACATGGAGTGTGCTCAAAAGAGCAACCCCTTATCCAAATAATAGAAATGAATGTAGATTGTGTTCCCAAGAACTATTTGAAATAATGAAATCTAAGGATATCCTATTAAATAAGCGACAGGAATTAATAATATCGTGTAATCATAAACTGAGAAAAACATTTAAATATTATAAACCTAATTAATAATATATATTTTAGAAATTAATATATAAATTAATTTTAATGTAGTTCACCTATAATTTTAATTTAATTAAAATTCTACTACAGATGAAATAAAAATATCGTATAATCATAAACTGAGAAAAACATTTAAATATTATTAACCTAATTAATATACACTTTAGAAATTAATATATAGATTAATTTTAGTTTATTTAACCTATTATTAAAATTCTATTACAGATGAAATACAACAAAATATCGTGTAATTAAAAACGGAGAAAAACTTTTTAATATTATAAACCTAATTAATATACAATTTAGAAATTAATATATGAATTAATTTTAATTTAGTTAACCTATAATTTTAATTTAGTTAACTTATAATTAAAATTCTACTACAGATGAAATACAAAATATCGTGTAATCATAAACTGAGAAAAACTTTTAAATATATACCTAATTAATATACACTTTAGAAATTAATATATAGATTGATTTAAATTTAGTTAACCTATAATTAAAATTCTACTATAGATAAAATACTAAATTCTGCTTTAAATATTATAAACATAATTAACATATACTATAGAAATTAATATATAAAATTTTTTTTTTTTTTTTTTTAAATTTAGTTAACCTTTAATTA
>OZ024742.1:158345794-158355794 GCA_964016885.1 Eledone cirrhosa | reverse complement strand
CTCTGGTGTATGGAATTAGCTATCTGCTGGATGCTTTCCATCGTGCTACGTTCTAAATCAAACTTGTTAGTGCTCTCTAGTGGGGGTGTTCTTATAACTATATTGATATCGTCTACATAACGAGAGTACATGATGAGGTCTATGGAGCTTTCATTAAGGAGGAGATCTTTAAGTCTCCTTTCCCACCATACCATGAAAAGGTTGGCAACATCACCAGCTATGCTGACGCCGATGGCTGCTCCCTCATTTTGGGTGTAGATTTTCTCATTGAACTTAAATATGTGGCCCTTTAGGGTAGTTTTTATACTAGCCCCTATTGCATGTGCGACCATTTTTCTTACCTGATCAGTGTTTTGGGGGGTCCGTATAGCTTTGGTCCACCCAATCCACCTTCCTATGGGAGTCTTTTTAGCCATTGAGGTTATGGTGGGGTTCTACCTCTTATAGGTCTACTAGGGCAGAAACATCTAAGGTCATGGCTGTCTAGGTAGTCAGTGTCGTAGGTAAGTCTAAGTAGGAGGCCCAGTTCGTCTGTGTCGACGTCGCAGAACTCCACCTCACTCTCAATGATCATCTCCACACATCTTTTCACAGCAAAATCAATGTTAATGGATGGGTACAGTGACACCACATCCATGCTGCCTATTATGCAGTTGGATAGGCTCCTGTTTTTGTTGCACTCACTGATTCTGCTGAGGAAGTCCTCTGTACTTTCACATACATCTGGGGACATCTTGATTATGGGGCGTATAACCATTGAGAGGAAGTAGGAGATCCTGTAGTTGCTAGCTATATTAGCTCCGCATACGGGTCTTGTTGGTGGTCCTGTTGTCGGGTCGTCGACTGTCTTGTGGTCTTTGCGGAGCCCATACAAGGGTGGTATGCCATTGTTAGACGCCTGGAAGTTGTTGGCAGTGCGTCTGCTTGGCTTTAGGATGTCAGAGAAGCGAAAACCAACCAAACAGTGAGTGTGTTCTGTTATTAATTCTGGCAATATTACGCAAATATGACCCTCCCCAAATATAACAATATCTGTTTCGACACACGATTTCATATAAAAAACCTCGCAAAACTAATTCATCGCCGCTATAAATATATATATATATATATTTATATAAATATATATATATATATATATATTTATATAAATATATATATATATATATATATATATATATATATATATATATATATATATATATATATATATATATATATATATATAAATATATATATATATATTTATATATTGTTATAGTTTGGGAGGGTCATGTTGCTTTCACTTCAATTTATTATAATAAATTTATAATAAATTTATAAATTTATAAATTTCTGGTTGGTTGGTTGGTTCCAGAACCAGATAGTTGTTTATATATAGTCATAGTTCTTTCGTCACACACTCTGTGACCTCGTCAGTGACTGGGATTCCTTTCTTTGTTTCTGTGCCTCTCCTTTGTTTTGTCATACGTCATTTTTTTTCTCAAATATATATATATATATATATTTATATAAATATATATATATATATATATATATTTACATAAATACATATATATATATATATATTTATATAAATATATATATATATATATATATATATAAATATATATATATATATAAATATATATATATATATATATATATAAATATATATATTTATATATTTATATATATATATATTTATATATATATATATATTTATATAAATATATATATATATATTTATATAAATATATATATATATATATTTATATAAATAGATATATTTATATATATACAACAAAAACAAGAAACAATAAAAGTAAAACCACAAAGGTAGAAATAACAGTAACAACAACAACAATAACGGTGAAGTAAACAACAATACATCTAGCAATCATAACAATAATAATAATGCTTATGATAGAATCAACAACAACCACCCTGGTAACAATAGCAACACACACAACTATGACGATAGCTATAATGACAACCCCTTAGAGAAACTATTTTTCAACCCAGCTGACAAAACATATAAGATGGGTAATATCTATCCTACGAGGTTACCCTTTAATAAAAGAGATTGCATACCACAACAAATAGATGACGAGACAGAGGCACAGTTCACCATAGCTAGAAATAAGATTAGACAAATAGTAGACAGGTATACTAAGAGACAGAGCAGACCAGAGGCCCAACAACTTGGGAGGAAACCTGTAGAAGGCTTGGTTAGCCTCAAGCAGCGCACAAGGGATGGTGAGGTAGTGTGTCTACCCACGGATAAGTCTGGTAGGATGTCAATAGATAGCATGCCGAACTACATCGAGGCTATGCAACCCCACATCACCAACACGAGCGAAATTGGACAACAAACACACGATGGGAGAGAAAAAATCCTCAACGCTCACATGATGATGTGGACTAAAGCCAAGCAGACGCACTGCCAACAACTTCCAGGCGTCTAACAATGGCATACCACCCTTGTATGGGCTCCGCAAAGACCACAAGACAGTCGACGACCGACAACAGGACCACCAACAAGACCCGTATGCGGAGCTAATATAGCTAGCAACTACAGGATCTCCTACTTCCTCTCAATGGTTATACGCCCCATAATCAAGATGTCCCCAGATGTATGTGACAGTACAGAGGACCTCCTCAGCAGAATCAGTGAGTGCAACAAAAACAGGAGTCTATCCAACTGCATAATAGGCAGCATGGATGTGGTGTCACTGTACCCATCCATTAACATTGATTTTGCTGTGAAAAGATGTGTGGAGATGATCATTGAGAGTGAGGTGGAGTTCTGCGACGTCGACACAGACGAACTGGGCCTCCTACTTAGACTTACCTACGACACTGACTACCTAGACATCCATGACCTTAGATGTTTCTGCCCTAGTAGACCTATAAGAGGTAGACCCCCCACCATAACCTCAATGGCAAAAAAGACTCGCATGGGAAGGTGGATTGGGTGGACCAAAGCTATACGGACGCCCCAAAACAATGATCAGGTAAGAAAAATGGTCGCACATGCAATAGGGGCTAGTATCAAAACTACCCTAAAGGGCCACATATTTAAGTTCAACGAGAAAATCTACACCCAAAATGAGGGAGCAGCCATCGGCGTCAGCATAGCTGGTGATGTTGCCAACCTTTTCATGGTATGGTGGGAAAGGAGACTTAAAGACCTCCTTAATGAAAGATCCATAGACCTCATCATGTACTCTCGTTATTTAGACGATATCAATATAGTTATAAGAACACCCCCACTAGAGAGCACTAACAAGTTTGATTTAGAACGTAGCACGATGGAAAGCATCCAGCAGATAGCTAATTCCATACACCAGAGTATAACTGTAACTATCGACTTCCCTTCCAAACACCCTAACAATAGACTACCTGTATTAGACACAGAACTCTGGATTAACACTATAGACGAGAGAGCCCAAATTCTCCACTCACACTATGCTAAACCCATGGCCTCCAAATACCTGATACTCAAAAACTCAGCAATGTCCAGTAGTGCTAAGTTTAATATTCTGATCGCAGATTTGGTACGAGTGATGAAGAATGTGTCCCGCATGTGCGACCCAACAGAAATGGAAAGACACATCCAACACTTCAACAACCGCATGCAGTTCTCTGGCTACAACCAAAGAGACAGAGTCAGAGTATACGAAGGAGCCATGGAAAAGTATAAGACCCTCATAGAACTGGACATGAAAGGAATTTGCCCATTATACAGGAGCAAATCATGGAATAGCTTAGATAGGGCTAGACATAAGATAGGGAAAGCCACCTCATGGTACGACAACCAGAGATACCGGAGTGTCATGTTTCTGGACGCCACCCCTGGAGGGAAATTAGCTAAGCAGTGCAGAAAGGCCCTGAGAAAGACCCACTTAAAAATAAAGGTGGTAGAAAAGCCAGGAACCTCCATAAAATCCCTGATCAGCAAAACCTACCCTTTTAAGAAAACCCACTGTACCAATAGGAAATGTATCATATGTAAGGTGAACCCCCGGATAAACTGTAAAACTAGAAACGTAGTCTATAGCATAAGATGTACAGAGGGTCCTTGCAGAAACATGACAACAACATACATAGGTGAGACAGCTCGTAGCATAGGTGAAAGGATAGACCAACACTGGGGGGAACTAAAAGGACGAAACAACGGGTCAGTACTATACGAACATGCTAGACAACAACATGACGGTAACATAGACAACATAGAAATTAGAATAATATCAAAACATAGAAATGACCCAGCAGATAGGCAAATTAGAGAGGCCAGTGAAATAGAAATTAGAAGACCAAAGCTAAACAGAAAGAATGAATGGAATAACAATAACACCCAAACAAACAACACTAACCTAAGAGAAGTATAAATAAGTAAATAAAATAAGATAAATAAATAAATAAATACATACACAAGCACAATAACAACAAGCACATAAACCCACACTAGTAACCTATCACACAGCAAACATAACACTATACACACACGCAACGCATGCGCAAAGAAGACGAAATAAAATAAACAAACAAGCAAATAAATAAATAAATATATAGACAGACTGAATAAAAATGGCGTAGACATACAACACAAAAGGAGGAAAATATAACATCACTGACGATGTTGCAGATGTGCAACGAAAGATTTATGATAAACTATATATATGTGTTTGTGTCTATATTGTATCTGTATTATTTTTGACCGTCGGTCAGTCAATGGCAACATATATATATATATATATATATTTATATATATATATATATATAAATATATATATATATATATATATATATATATTTATAAATATATATATATATATATTTATATATATATATACATATATATATACATATTTAAATATATATATACATATATATATATATATATTTAAATATATATATATATATATATATATATATATATATATATATATTTATATATATATATACATATATATATATTTAAATATATATATATATATATATATATAAATATATATATATATATTTATATATATTGTTATACTTTGGGAGGGTCATGTTGCCAATAAGAAACACACGCACCAGTTGTTGCACTTCATTTTATTATATATTTATAAATTTATAAATTTACAAATCTACAAACTTATAAATTTCTTGTTGGTTGGTTGGTTCCACAACCAGATAGTTGTTTATATATAGTCATAGTCCTTTCGTCACACACTCTGTGACCTCTTCAGTGACTGGGGATTCCTTTCCTTTGTTTCTGTGCCTTTCCTTTCTTCTATCCTACGCCATTTTGTTTCTGTGTGTGTGTTGTGTGCTCAGTTTGCGCATGCGCCACATCCGGGTGTCTGTGTGTGTTTGTGTTCATTTATCTATTTGTTTATTTATTTTATTTATTTATTGTTGGTTGGTTGTTTGTTCTATGTGTGTGTGTGTCATCATTTTGTCCTGTGTGTGTTTTCATTTTGTCCTTAATTGTAAGTTGTTTGTTCTATGTGTGTGTGTGTTTTCATTTTTTCCTGTGTGTGTTTTCATTTTGTACTTAATTGTAAGTTGTGATGTTGCTGTTCCACTCATATTTTCTATTTAATTTTGGTTTTAATTCTTTTATGCTTACTGCCTCTGTAATTTGCCTAAACATTGCGTCTTTTCTGTGTGTGGATTCTATTTTTATTTCTATGTTCTCTAATTTACCCCTGTGCTCTATCTTAGCATGTTGGTAGAGCACAGATGATTCTTTATTATCTTGGAGGTCTCGCCAGTGTTCATTTATTCATTCCCCTATACTACGAGCTGTCTCACCTATGTACACTATATTTTTGTTTCTACATTGTCCTTCTGTACATCTTATGCTATACACTACATTTCTAGTTTTACAGTTAATATGGGGGCTTATTTTACAGGTTATACATTTATCTATACATGAGGGTCTTTGGAACGGGTATGTCTTGCTAATAAGTGTTTTTACGGAGGTACCTGGTCTTTCTACTATCTTAATACTGAGATTATGTTTATTTAGGGCCCTTCTAAATTTGTAGGCTAGTTCGCCTCTAGGGGTTGTATTGATGAACATTACACTCTGGTATTTATTGCTATCATACCATGAGTTTATTCTATTGGCCTTGTTCCTAGTTCTTTCTATTCTTTTCCAAAATTTGCTCCTATACAAGGGGCAGGTCCCATTTATGTCATTATTTACCATTTTTTCCCATTTGGTTCTGGCTCCTTTATACACTCTGATTCTATCTCTCTGATTGTAGCCAGAGAACTGCATACGGTGGATGAAGTGTTGTATGTGTCTCTCTCGAAAAGACCATAAAACGGGCTGGGACCCTGTCGAGGGACCACCAACACGGCCAGTCTGTGGGGCTAACATTGCTAGTAACTACAGACTGTCCTACTTCCTCTCCCTGATCATACGCCCCATCATTGAGATGTCCCCAGATGTGTGTGACAGCACGGAGGACCTCCTCAGCAGAATCGGCGTGAGTAACCGATCTGGGGACCTAACAAACTGCATAATAGGCAGTATGGATGTTGTGTCCCTGTATCCATCTATTGACGTGGATTTTGCCGTGGAGAAATGCGTAGAAATGATCAGCGAGAGCAAGGTTGAGTTCCGCGGGATTGATACCAGTGAGCTGGGACTTCTACTTAAGCTTACCCATAGTAATAGTTACCTAGACACTTATGACCTTAGCAACCTGTGCCCTACAAGACCAGCAAGAGGCAGACCACCTACCATTACCTCACTGGCCAAGAAAACCCACACAGATAGATGGAACGGGTGGACCAGAGCCATACGGACACCCGAAAACCACGATGAACTGAAGAAAATGATTGCACATGCGGTAGGGGCCAGCATAAAATTAACCCTTAAGGAACATATGTTCAAATTTAATGGTAAAACATATGCCCAAGAGGAAGGAGCAGCCATTGGTGTTAGCATTGCAGGCGACATAGCTAACTTATTCATGGTATGGTGGGACAGTAGACTTAAACAAAAACTTAAAGAACAATTAGAAGACAGCTTAACCCTGATAATGTACTCCCGCTACGTAGATGATATAAACATCGTAGTTAAGACATCCCCACTAAAGAACAGTCAGGAACTAGAGAAAAACACAATGGAAAGCATCCAGCAAATAGCAAACTCCATCCACCAGAGCATTAGAGTTACTATAGACTACCCAAGTAGACACCCCAACCATCGATTACCTGTACTAGATACAGAGCTCTGGTTAGATACCATTAACAACCAAAAACAAATCCTCCATTCCCATTATGCCAAACCCATGACTTCCAAACATCTGATCCACCGAAACTCGGCCATTTCGGACCATACCAAAATCAACATACTGATTGCGGATTGGTACGGGTGATGAGAAATGTGTCCCGCATGTGCAACCCCGAACAACTAGAGAGACACATACAACACTTCATCCACCGTATGCAGTTCTCTGGCTACAATCAGAGAGATAGAATCAGAGTGTATAAAGGAGCCAGAACCAAATGGGAAAAAATGGTAAATAATGACATAAATGGGACCTGCCCCTTGTATAGGAGCAAATTTTGGAAAAGAATAGTAAGAACTAGGAACAAGGCCAA
Organism: Eledone cirrhosa; assembly: GCA_964016885.1. NCBI lineage: Eukaryota > Metazoa > Mollusca > Cephalopoda > Octopoda > Eledonidae > Eledone > Eledone cirrhosa. Next base: position 158,348,204 of record OZ024742.1, on the reverse strand, counting down.
TAGAATAAACTCATGGTATGATAGCAATAAATACCAGAGTGTAATGTTCATCAATACAACCCCTAGAGGCGAACTAGCCTACAAATTTAGAAGGGCCCTAAATAAACATAATCTCAGTATTAAGATAGTAGAAAGACCAGGTACCTCCGTAAAAACACTTATTAGCAAGACATACCCGTTCCAAAGACCCTCATGTATAGATAAATGTATAACCTGTAAAATAAGCCCCCATATTAACTGTAAAACTAGAAATGTAGTGTATAGCATAAGATGTACAGAAGGACAATGTAGAAACAAAAATATAGTGTACATAGGTGAGACAGCTCGTAGTATAGGGAAATGAATAAATGAACACTGGCGAGACCTCCAAGATAATAAAGAATCATCTGTGCTCTACCAACATGCTAAGATAGAGCACAGGGGTAAATTAGAGAACATAGAAATAAAAATAGAATCCACACACAGAAAAGACGCAATGTTTAGGCAAATTACAGAGGCAGTAAGCATAAAAGAATTAAAACCAAAATTAAATAGAAAATATGAGTGGAACAGCAACATCACAACTTACAATTAAGGACAAAATGAAAACACACACAGGAAAAAATGAAAACACACACACACATAGAACAAACAACTTACAATTAAGGACAAAATGAAAACACACACAGGACAAAATGAAGACACACACACACATAGAACAAACAACCAACCAACAATAAATAAATAAAATAAATAAACAAATAGATAAATGAACACAAACACACACAGACACCCGGATGTGGCGCATGCGCAAACTGAGCACACAAGACACACACAGAAACAAAATGGCGTAGGATAGAAGAAAGGAAAGGCACAGAAACAAAGGAAAGGAATCCCCAGTCACTGAAGAGGTCACATAGTGTGTGACGAAAGGACTATGACTATATATAAACAACTATCTGGTTGTGGAACCAACCAACCAACCAGAAATTTATATGTTTGTAGATTTGTAAATTTATAAATTTATAAATATATAATAAATTGAAGTGAAACAACTGGTGCGTGTGTTTCTTCTTGGCAACATGACCCTCCCAAAGTATAACAATATATATAAATATATATATATATATTTAAATATATATATATATATATATATATATATATATATATATATATATATATATATATTTAAATATATATATATATATATATATATATTTAAATATATATATATATATATATATATATATTTAAATATGTATATATATATATATGTATATATATATATAAATATATATATATATATATAAATATATATATATATATGTATATAAATATATATATATATATATATATATATATATATATATATATATATATATATATATATTAATATATATATATATATATATATGTTGCCATTGACTGACCGACGGTCAAAAATAATACAGATACAATATAGACACAAACACATATATATAGTTTATAATAAATCTTTCGTTGCACATCTGCAACATCGTCAGTGATGTTATATTTTCCTCCTTTTGTGTTGTATGTCTACGCCATTTTTATTCAGTCTGTCTATATATTTATTTATTTATTTGCTTGTTTGTTTATTTTATTTCGTCTTCTTTGCGCATGCGTTGCGTGTGTGTATAGTGTTATGTTTGCTGTGTGATAGGTTACTAGTGTGGGTTTATGTGCTTGTTGTTATTGTGCTTGTGTATGTATTTATTTATTTATTTATCTTATTTTATTTACTTATTTATACTTCTCTTAGGTTAGTGTTGTTTGTTTGGGTGTTGTTGTTATTCCATTCATTCTCTCTGTTTAGCTTTGGTCTTCTAATTTCTATTTCACTGGCCTCTCTAATTTGCCTATCTGCTGGGTCATTTCTATGTTTAGATATTATTCTAATTTCTATGTTGTCTATGTTACCGTCATGTTGTTGTCTAGCATGTTCGTATAGTACTGACCCGTTGTTTCGTCCTTTTAGTTCCCCCCAGTGTTGGTCTATCCTTTCACCTATGCTACGAGCTGTCTCACCTATGTATGTTGTTGTCATCTTTCTGCAAGTACCCTCTGTACATCTTATGCTATAGACTACGTTTCTAGTTTTACAGTTTATCCGGGGGTTCACCTTACATATGATACATTTCCTATTGGTACAGTGGGTTTTCTTAAAAGGGTAGGTTTTGCTGATCAGGGATTTTATGGAGGTTCCTGGCTTTTCTACCACCTTTATTTTTAAGTGGGTCTTTCTCAGGGCCTTTCTACACTGGTTAGCTAATTTCCCGCCAGGGGTGGCGTCCAGAAACATGACACTCCGGTATCTCTGGTTGTCGTACAATGAGGTGGCTTTCCCTATCTTATGTCTAGCCTTCTCTAAGCTATTCCATGATTTGCTCCTGTATAATGGGCAAATTCCTTT
>OZ024742.1:158338294-158340794 GCA_964016885.1 Eledone cirrhosa | reverse complement strand
ACCAACAATCGAAAGAAACTTACAAACATACAAGACCAACGGTAAAAAATATCACACACAGAAAACCGTGCTAATAAGAAAGTCCAAGGATCGAGAATGGGGGAGAGATATTAATTAACGTACCAGAAACCCTTATGATGTTACGGATATCACTGGGTGCCTACAATAACATTAGGGAGATATTTTCTCAGGACGTGGGAAGCCCTAACATGTGACAAACGAGGAGATTGTTAAAGGGATTCCCAAAAGAAACCCCACCAAACATGGAGGTCAAACCATCCGATTTTCAACAGAACTCAGAGAGTAAATAACCACCCTCGTTTTTTCTCTCTTGACCAACCAGCCTATCATATGAATAATTTCCAGAAACCCCTCACTTGGCAGTGCTACTGGGGTGGGGAGATCACTGCTGGTTTGAAATAAACTCTACAGGCACGGATATGTCTGTTCCCGTGCATTAATGACTTGTGGAGTTATATCAAACAGCTGTTGTCACGTGTTGGACGGATGCGTCTGTTGACCGAGTCCATAGTGAATATCGCCTCGCCACTTTCTATTGGCCGGAAAGGGTAGTCAATTTTCCTTTGCCTGGTGGTTGTGTGTTTGGACGCGTTTGAAACAGTAGTAGACAAGCACTCTCCTCTTCAGCCAATCCCGCTTGAACTTTTTCAAGTTCCACTTGGAAGTTGAAGTTGGAGAGTGAAGCGCTGTCCCCCTACCAGCACATTTGTTAAAAGGTGGGTAAATCTTGCGAGAATAGCCAGTGTCAATAGGCCTACACTGACCGTGCGCCTGTAGGTTGACTGATCTGGAGAAGAGAGGGGTGCCCTCCTCCGGTGCTCTTGGAGTGTCGGGTGATTCAGGATTGGTAGGGTTCCTGAGTGGCCCCTGGGTGCTTATTCTTCCTATTGGGGAAATTATATCTTTATAATTATGTTGTTTATTGTTATTGTTTTATATCCTTTACTCTATTTCATTGTAAACCCCTATTGTCCCTGTCTATTGTGTTGTCCACTATGTGTCGGACTTGTGGCCAATAAAGAAATATCAATTATCATTATCATTATTATTATTATTGCCGAGGTTAACTCTGTCTTTCATGCTTACGGGGTCGATAAAATAAAGTACCAGTAACGTGCTGGGTCGATTTAACCGACTTTCCCCTCCCCTCTGAATTACTGGCCTTGTACCAAAAGTAGAAACAATTATTATTATAGATAGAGAGTCGGATACCCTCCACACGGCATAAAGTTACTGCCCTTTGCATTCTGAGTTCAAATATTGCAGAGGTTAAATTTGCCTTTCCTCCTTACGGGGTCGATAAAATAAAGTACCATTAACGTGCTGGGGTAGATAACCGACTTTCCCTTCCCTCTGAATTACTGGTCTTGTGCCTGTACTAGAAATCAGGAGAATTGGCAGTATCGGTAGAGGGTCGGACGCCATGCTTTGACGCATAGAGTTACGGCCCTTTCCAAATTGATTCCACATTCCGCCGAGGTTAACTTTGCATTTCATCCTTACGGGGTCGATGAACTAAAGTACCAGTAAAGTGCTGGGGGTAGATTAACCGACTTTACCCTCCCCTCTGAATTACTGACCTTGTGCCTATACGAGAAATCATTTAGAAACCATTATTATTGGATTGGCAGTATCGGTAGAGGGTCGGACGCCATGCTTTCCAGCATAGTTACGTCCCTTTATGATCTGAGTTCAAATCCCGCCGAGGTTGACTTTGCCTTTCATCCTTACAGGGTCGATAAAATAAAGTATCAGTAATGCACTGGTGATTGCTGGCCTTGTGCCTAAAGTAGAAACAATAATTATTATAGATAGAGAGTCGGACACACTCCACACGACATAAAGTTACGGCCCTTTGCATTCAAATACTGCCGAGGTTAAATTTGCCTTTCACGGTTACCGGGTCGATTAAATAAAGTACCAGTAACGCATTGGAGTCGATGTAATCAACTTTCCCCTTCCCTTCAAATTACTGGCCTTGTGCCTTAAGTAGAAACAATTACTATTATTATTATTTTTATTATTATTACTATTCTCTAAATCATCATGATTATCATTACTCTTATTTTTGTCATCATTACAACTTTAAAAATACAGGTCATTCGGGGCACTGAGAACATTAATGTGCACTCTAAAGATACATATATATCGATAGCAGTGCTTCTCCAATGTTTTAAGAGCAGCACAATTTCGGCTTATATAAGAATACAGTCAATAACTCAAGGGAAAAAGAAAGAACCGAAAACATAGACACAGATACTTATACTCACACATGCATATACAAATACATACACCTACACATATGTATATATATAAATATATATATATATATATATATATATATATGCATATGTATATACATATATATATATGCATATATATATACATATATATATATATATGCATATATATATATATATATATATATATATATATATATATATATACATATATATATATATGCATATATATATAAATA
>OZ024742.1:158275794-158310794 GCA_964016885.1 Eledone cirrhosa | reverse complement strand
TATCGCTCTGGTTTCAAGAAATAACAACCATTTCTCAATCCACACTTTCACTGATAGAGTTTGTGTAGTTATAGATATTCCGACGTGATGGTTACGGCGACAGTATCAGTAGTGCGCCGGACAACATGCTTTATGGCATAGAGTTACGCCCCTTTACGATCTGAGTTCAAATCCCGCCGAGGTTAGCTTTCCCTCTCATCCTTACGGGGTCGATAAAATAAAGCACCAGTAACGCACTCGGGTCGATTTAATCGACTTTCCTCCTTCCCCCCAAAATTGCTGGTGTTGCGCCTAAAGTAGAAACAATTTATAAGTCTGCTCGATTAGTTTAGATCTGGAGCTAAAAAAGCATCACAAGTTTTAATGTCGTCAATTACTGAGAGCTAAGAACGCTCATCTCATTCACTCCATTTGTTATTAACAACCAAATGTCCCTCATAACCATGATCATTATCGTCACCATCATCATCTCCCCCGTCGCCAATGCTACAACGATGTCTAGTTTGTTGGGGTGCTTTATCAAATAATTCAAAGTCGTTTCAGTTAGCTAAACCTTTTTCTATCTTCTTCCGCTCATCCTCGTCTCCGACTATTTTCTTTTTCAATATTTTCATCCTACACGGTGCCTCCGATAGCTGGCTAGACCGATGTTTGCAAAGAAAAATTGTCCACACAGGTCACAACTGATGGTAGGTGGATGTCATGGCTAGAGTTTGGCGAATGTTTCACCGCAACCTTTTATCTTCCTCATTTCTCCGGCGATTTTCTTCAAAGTGTTCTGTACCGGTCTCGATAAGATGACAACACACCGTTCTGTCTTCTGAGTGTTGTTTCCAGGAACCTTTCGGTTAATGTTGATGTTCTGCATCTCACTGTTTCAATTGATCTTTGTATCATTGCATGTGGTGGCCGCAGGATCTAAGCTGAGTTTGTTCTAGATGATTTGATGTGGCAGTCTGATACTATTCATGCAGTAGATGTGATCTGTCTATCTGAAGCGATGCTGGATGATTATAGCCTCAATGTCTTTGGCATGAGCCCGTTCAAGGGTTGCAAGTTAGCTGACTTAGTCCTACCATTTGATGTTCATCATTTAATGAACTTTCGTCTGATGAAATCGTTCCACGTTTTATTAACATAGAGTAAGGTGGAAACAATCAAGGCTCGATACACCATAAGCTTAGTTTGTAGTTTCAGGATTTTGACTCCGAAGATGCGATGTAAGAGTTTTCTAAGAGCAACATGGCCTAATAGTGTCTTGTTTTCGATGTATTTCTCGGAGTTACATTTGATATATTACATATTCCCACGCAACACCCTACTCTCTAATCCCCTTGACATTTAGATATATATGTATCATTATTCCCTTTCGCATTTACCAACGGTTATTACATAAATTCCTTTCACACATGCCCACAGTTACATATACTTAGTTATAGATATGTATATCAGAACAAACGAACAATGTTGAAATATAATCTTACTATAAACGGTGTGGTGCACTCAATGTATCTAGATATCCGTTGATTAGTTGACACATTTTTTACTCAATTACTAGCAGCTAGATTATATAAATTCTTTCTTATTCACTTATATAACATTATGAAATAGTGTGGTTTGCAAAATAATCTTTTTCATACTTTCCTAAACAGGTTTACATCTTTCACTATTATGTCAATGTTGACAAAACACGTAATTTCATAACAGCCAAGTACAGATATAAACTCGAATTAATACCAACAGTATCTGAACTCGAAAAGTCAAAGCGCACAACTCCGTATCAAGAATTACTCACTTTCCCAAAATCAGATCCAACAAATTGATGTTTAGTTCAGTAGTGTATAGTTTACACATTTGTGATCAAAGATATTTTAAACCAGAGAAAACGAATTAACAGAATTAATGCATATCTTAATTCTAAATTATGTTCGAAGCCGCAATCAAGCAATCGGCTACATCACTTATAGGCCAAATTATCAATTTCTCTTCATAGCATATGTTCATATTTGAAAAGGGAATCCCCAAAGATTTGCCTTGACGACACCGATAAAATGACTGCTTGTTATGTTTGACTGAACATTTACCCATAAATTATCCTGTATTAATATCTCAAAGAAATATCTGACAACAATTTGCATGTATCATGTTGTCACTGCAATGCAAAACTGCACACCACTGTTTCAGTAAATTAACATTCATAGTAACACAGCGATAAGAACTAATTTTTCAATAATTCTCCTGAAGCTTATCTAAACTATGCTATCATTTTAAAACAGCCTTCAAAAGCTTCAATTTGATGTTAAGGCTATTAACGTCTTTACATAATCATGCTTGAATCGAACGGATCATGTCACAAGGAAAATAATTCAGCCGAGCTACAAATAATTCAATGAAGCGGTACCTTAGACTTATGAAATCTCCTAATCGGGTTGAATTATCTAAACATGTGGTTACTATGCCATTTAAGCAGTATTAGAAGCACGATGCCACACTTTGTAAAAATGCTTCAATCGATCATTGTATATGACTAGTTCTCATTTTATCAAATCTCATAAGGAAAAAGACAATACCAAATCCGATAATAGTTGAACTCACAATATAAAAAGACAGAGGGACCTATGGAAAGTCGTTTGAATCACTAAAGTTACCAGCCAAATGTCTCTCATATTATAAACTAAAGTTTTTGGAAATGATGGACAGATTAGGATATGTAGGCTGCAGTACGTTAAAAAGGAAAAAGGGGCGATGTTAATGCATGGATTGATTTTATTCATGTATGATTTTAGACGCTTTATCAGTTCACTGGAAACTTATTTCTCGTGTCTACGATACATTCAACCACCCGTTTCAAAGAAACACTATTTACTTTTAAGTAAGACAAAGTGAGTGTGTGAGGGGGGGGGGGGCGCAAATTGACTAACTGTTTAGAACGTCAGATAGAAACATTTGTAGTATTCCCGTCGGCTCCCTGAGTTCAAAACACACCGAGTTCAAACTTGCATTTCATCCTTTCGAGATCGATAAAACAAATACGAATCTAGTACTGTTGTCGATTCCTCCTCTTATTTCTCTCTTTTACATTCTATGTATGATCCTCTCTCGCTTTCTCCTTCTCTGGCAGAAACTTGCTGTAATCAGAATTGGATATGGAATGGGTTCCGCCATGTTTAAAACATACATACCCAAGTCACGCTGTATGTCACTACAGCTCCCTACAAATCCATAAAAGGATACAGGCCCAATAAGAGAAGAATGTTCTCATTATTTCCGAGACGCTTAATAAAGTGTTTCTCTGTTCAAGGTTTGCAGTGTAATTTATCGTAGTATGTAAAATGAACCAGATTTAAGAATCAAAATTGTGACGTCATATACGATGGTTGCAAAGAACATTTCTGGCCTTAAGGCGTTTCACAACTATCATCAAGTAAACTTACTTTCTAAAGGCCGAACAAAAAGTAGAATCTCGGTAGCCGATAAGCATGTTACATCTCAGCTAGATTACTTTACCAACCTGAAGCACATAGTACATATTAGATAACCTGAAGTACATAGTACATATCTAGATGCGTTTATAAATGGAGGATGGTCCTGGCTGGGACGTCTTCGGTAATTGGTTTAATAGATTATTGTCGAATGGTGCTAATTATTAGTACCGTCATCAGCATGTCCAGGCAAATTAATATTATGTGTCAAACATTTGAATGAGCCAGTGAGAGAATCTGTAGTAGCCTAATTTCCTTCAAATCTCACAATAATGTTTAAAAAGTAAGAAAACACCATGCCTGGAAAAGTGTCAGGGTGGTCAGTGTTGCAATGTCTTTGCTAATAGATCTTCACTCATTCAGATTTATCATGTGGCTAAAACACGACAAGGCATTTCCTAGGATTCAACAACAAGGAAACCTTGTCTTGTTAGAAAGTGCAGGCAAGTCAGTGAGTCACCACCTCACAGTCTTAAAACAATGGTACATTATGTAAGTACACTATGCTTTACGAAAAGGTGTGGATGGTCACAAATGGAATGCTTTTAATGATAGGTTTGTTCATTTATAACCACCGCCTGCCTAATATCAACAGCCACAGAGAGAATGAATTACTCTGTTGTGATAATTCACTTGAGCATCTAAACTATAATAAAGTAAGAATCGCGGGACTGCGTACGGTTCATAATTTTTTTATCCCATTAGTAAAATAAGTTGGATTACTTTGAATAAATAATGAATGAATATTACATAATTTATCTACTAAATTTCGTGGCTGTTCATTAAATATATTTTATTATTTATTTAAAGAATCACTTCTTTAACATTTTCAAATGTCAACACTTCCGGTGGCGATCGCTTACATAAACATTAACTATCTGTCACTAATTTTCTCCTAATGCAATTAATATATAATATCGTCTTTTTTTTAATGTATCATGGATTAGGTTTCTGATTACATAAGAGAGTGTAATACAGTCTCTCTCTTCAATTTCTGTGTATATTGTCAATTACGATTTTATTTGACGTATCATATCTACATGTCTATATATTTGCGTATAATATCAATATACACACTACACATGCTAGCAGAAAACCACCCGAAGGGTGGATTTTCTGCTAGTATATATAAAATAATATGACTAGCGACAACAACAATATCATTTAATTAAGAGAAATTTAAGTACCAGTCATGTACTGCGACAGATTTGATCGATTATCTTCTATGTAAGTATATATACAAAGTTATGAAGCCAATATAAAATTTAGAAACACTAAAGTAAATTTTTAGTTTCGAAGAAAGAAGTATAGCTGGAATCTTGTCAGATTGCTGTTTATATATAAACAGATACACTCGAATCTCGTTTAATTGATGCATATAGGTGGGAGGTTATTACATTTACACAAGACAGCTGATATTGAAATTGTTACCATGATTAATAAAAACGCATAAATAAAAAGTCAAAAATAAAATCAATATTACCGTATATTAAAGAAAACAGGAAATAAAAGATCGAGAGAGTTTTAAACTTTGTGTCGTCCTCAACTTTTTCGTACATGAGGTTATCAGTATGATGCCGTTTACAATACCCTTTATACAAGACGTTCGTTCTCTTGTTATAATGTATCATTAAATTTAGATGAAAAGAAGAGGAAGGAGAAGAAAACATGTGGAAAATAAGAAAGTAACTATACAGGAGAAAGGGAAGTTGAAAAAGAAAAAAAGGAAAAAACAAACAAACAAACGAAAAATGGTCTTGTTTCACCGAACGACTAAGTGATTCTTTGAAAAGCGCTATTAAACGAAAGTAAGATTTGGTACACAAACATTACGAAAAGGCCAAGCTAAACAGAGAGATCAAAAGTATATTGTTCGATTAGTAGTAATTTTAGTCGTTATTTTTCATTGCTGTGAAGAAATCAATAAGGAAAAATGTATTAAAAGAGTTATAACTGCAGGCAAACGCATGCAACTGCATCACGAATCAAACGAGGTGCTGAAGTAAAATACGAAAAAGGATAAAACAGATTTCTATTAGAACTTCAAAGGTATGCTATTTTTCTTTAATTTCAAATTCGGTTCATTTCATTTCGCTTGCACGTTAAAGTCAGATTGTAAAAATGCGATTCATGCTACTATGTTTAGTTAGGACGTAATAATTTACATTAGTTTATAGTAATCCAAAATCAACAGACCAATATAAGCAGCCACAAACAAATAATTTATTCTGAATACAAATCTAGGGACTAGTTATGACTAACAAAAACCAACAGAATCGTTATAATTAAAATGAACCAATATCAATCATATCATTTATAACCAAAATCATTCAGACCAGTGATAGCTAACCCAAAATCGAACAAACCAGTTACAACAAACCACACATCAAACAGAACATTTATAACTAACTAAAAAATTAAAACAGGAGACTTACAACTAACCTAAAATATCAGTTATAACTAACTAGAAAACCAACAAAGACACTGGAAATAAGCCGATCAGTTTTACTCACCCTTAACCAGCGATGCAATTACTCGAACCATAAACCCAGAGATCAATTATATTAAGTACAAAACTGGTGAGTTATATAACTGTATATATAGACTTGTTAACAACCTGGTAGAGGTGTATATGACGGGATATACGATATGACTATGTTTAATAAACAAGTCTAACTACATCAATAATCCTGTGGGAAAGCCATATAGAAGGTGTTTTATACGTAAATAGTTTCAGAAATATAACTCGCCAGAAACACAGTTTCGCTCTTCCGATCTGACGCTCGGCTTCTTTCAAATTTAGTTGTCGAACCATTGTGATTTCAGTGGTATTTAGCTGTTAGTTCTAGCAAACGAAGCAACCACGGAAAATACTCTTTGTTGGCTCGTATCAAGTTACCTGCAGTATAGCATGCATATATGGTGTTGTGCGAGAGTATAAAGCCCCCCCCCCCCCTCCCTGGCGAGAATGGGCTGGACCACTACATATAAATAGTAGCGGCCTGAGGTTTGTATTAGTTCCACAGTTCGTGTGTTGATAGTGAAAGTTGGAGTTGGAGTTAGCGTGTTGGATTGTTGGTTCTTTAAAGATTGTTGTTCCGTTACGTGTGGTTATTGCCGTTTGTTTCGATTAAATTGTTATTACACTGTTGCAGTGTATTAATTTATCCATAAGAACATAACACATGCGGGGATGGTATGGGTGATAATCTACTAACTGACTGAGTCTTGAATATATGTGTCTCATCCCCTTATAGCTACCATATGAGAGAATGCCTTCATTTTTTACTTCAATCCAACATTTCTGGTAGAGTCGTAATAGAGCTGTTGTTTCATACAGCGTTTCCTGGGCATTATTTTAAAATCTGGCGGAGCCTTCCCCTCTCCAGGTCTGAACACAGTCTATTTCTTCTAGAGTATGTAAAAAGTGAGCGTTAGAGAGAAGAAATGATAGTGAGTTGAGGTGAGAAATGGATATAGAAGGAACGACCCAAAAATTGGACTGGTGCTTTTTTATCGACCTCGAACTGATGAAAGGCAAAGCTGAGATTTGAACTTAAATTGAAGAGAACCGGAACGAATACTACAAAGCATTCTATCCGACATTCTAACGACACTGCTAAATTCACCGCGTTATAGAAGAATTTAGATGTTTGTGAAAGGATTAATTTGAGCTAATAAATACCCAATGACATACACCTGAAGAAAATAAATCACTAACAAAACAAAAAACAAAACAAAACAAAACAAAAAATGAATGAACAACAAAGCTGGTAAGTATATTTATCACATTGGACTGGTCAAATAAAAAATTGATTGACTCGAACAATCGTTTGTTTATTGTTTCCTGTGAAACAGTCTTTTGTATATTATTTCCCATGAAAAGTCACTTAGTCTTCAACGTGGACAGACACACTGTAGTAAAAACCAGAAGCTGACGCCAAAATTCATTTTGGCGGCCATAAGTTGAATGGATAAATTTAGTAGAAACAATTGAAAGAAACGAAGCCCGTTAGTCTAAATAAATATGAACAATTTAAAATGTGTACGAATATTCATTCGATAATTGTATGCCTCGTTTAACATATTCCTTCCAGCAACCTCACTTATTATAGCTTCCACATCCATCTCACACCATGGATCATTGTAATCATCATCATCCTCATTAACTTCAGCATAATCATTATCACCTTTGTCAATAATAACAAAATAATAGTAATACTGATAATGATGACGACGATGATGATGATGATGATAATAATAATATAAATGATGATGATGATGATGAAGATGATAAGGATGATGACAAACAGTAATAATAATAAAGAAGACAACAACAATTGGCTGCGCCAATATAGTGTATCAAACAATAATTGGATGCCGCAGACAGGAAAACAACATAAAACCAACAACATATTTACCCGCCATAAAAGAAAGCACCAAATATAAACGGGGAATACAATGGAATACAGCTGTGACAGACGAAACTCCTCTATCATTAATAGTGACGTCAAAATTCCCCAAAATAAGAGATGCAGATGAACCCAAAATGGCAAGATAAGCCACTGTATGGCCAGTACTTGGCTCGAAGCATGCAAGCTGATGTAAACAAAAACACAAACACATCAGTGGCTGTGTAGTTTAGAACCGAAATCCGAAAGAGTAAGTTTCATACTGGCATAATGCCTTGTCACAAAATATTATCAATACTGACTCAAAATGTCAAAAATACAGGGAATCACCCAATATCTACATGTAGCACCTTAGCAACGTCTCAATAAAATAAAACCCAGACAGGACGCAATGGAGCAATATCTCCACTAGAATTATCCCTATGGTCCAAAAAATACATCTCTCAAAGATAAAAAGATTACAAATGAAGTAGTTACTATTATAAAAGATGCTAATCTCTCCAGCATGGTGTAGTCGAGAGACAACTCAAAACACCGCTACAAATAGTACATGAAATCACAAAAGAAATAGACATGTGGATTAGACAAATGCGCCAAGGAAACTCTGAAGAGAAGCAATTTAGTAAATCACACTTATATCATGTTAGAAAGAAAGTAACCGAGATAAGAGATTTATATCAAACGCAGAGATACAAATACTAAGGAATCGACGGACAAGGCAAGGTCCAACACGCACGGATGAAAAAAAAAATGATCAAAGAGGAAGACTATAAACAGATTAGATTATTACTACCTAAAACAGAACTAAATGGCAAGGATAAGCTGATTCTCATCAATACTGTAGCGATCCCAGTAATAAGCTATAGTTTTGATATTCTGAATTAGACACTAAACGAATTAGCAGGAATAGAAAGACAAAAACACATATCCGTTGACGTTCACAGACGTCTACTACATATCTTCTAAAACAAAATATGTTAAGGTATTTTGTCAGGTGCAAAAGCTCTTTTCATCTTTGTTGCCTTAACTTCATGAGTTTAAATGAAGCACTACATTAGCGACTAGGCATCATATATTTACAGGTGAAATGTCTGAATGCAATCGCAAACTCTATTCTAATAGTTTTTGTTCTCGCACATCTCGCCTATGGAACTCTCTACTGGGTTCTTCCTTTCCTGACAACTAGAATCTGCAACATCATTTGTCATCTACTTGAATTATATTCTATCTGTCTTATTCGACACTCTTCTCCGTAACCCCTTTGGTTTTACTGGTTTATTGCCTTGCTTCAGGCGAGAAAAATAATATGAAATGTGAAAGAGCTTATCATGTATGTGACATGCCGTAAATAATGAGGGATTTTACAGCTTGTTGTCCTAAAGCAAATACTTCATATAGCGTATTGAAGAAATGAATGAATGTCATATGATTATATAGAAAAACAAAGTTCATTGTGGGATCAAAAATATCCTAGATTGACCACTTCTTTGATTCTCGTTCTCTGTATATGAGGGGGAGGGGTTAGTAAATAAATATGAAACATTAATACGCTGTGTATATTCAAACCTTCGATCCCGTGTCATTTAACAAGTGAAATAATTACTTATGATGTAAACTGGGCATGAATATCCATTCTAGAAATGTAAAAATGTCTGCGATAATTATTCTGGCTCTTTACATTCTCGTCAACTCAGTATTTCATCCTTTCATTTCAACTTAATACTGAGGTTAAGTTAACAAACGTTGAATTTTTCTCAAAATTGCCTGGACGTTCGACTGAATTAGAAGTCAATATTTTCAACATTGGGATTATGCATGATGACCGGGATAAACTACCAAGGGTTAAATGGGATTATTCATTGACGAAGACCGCGGGGTACACAACTACGAATATTTTTATTTCTAAATCTATTATAAATTTCCTCCCCTGTGGAATAACTAATATATTTGGCACATAGCTTATAAGAGTTCAAATCTCTTAATATTTAATGCTACACGAAACCGCATTAGATAATATAGAAGAGAAATCTCCAAGCTGTCTCCTTCCTGAAAGCCTGATGTTATGCATTTCCCAAAGCAACGATGTGTATAGGCACTTTTGTATAACACACACACACACACACACACTCATATATATATATATATATATATATATATATATATATATATATATATATAAGAGAGAGAGAGAGAGAGGGAGATAAATAGGTAAATAGATCGATCGGTCTATAGATAGATAGATACAAAACCAGAGAAAGTGATCTGACTTATCAAATATCGTACTGGTAATAAGCCATAAATTTGAATTTGCATACTTAAGTGAATGTCATACCGTTAATATTTTATTAAAGAGGAAACTTTTCTGAAATTGAAGTACACGATGATATATTTATAAACATTCGTTGTATGTTGGGTATGAATGAGAACATTGACTCATACAATACTAAACTATGGTCGACCTTTGCTTGATTGCTATTTAATGCGGCAAAACCTCGATAAATTCGAACGGTTGTAAAGCATTTACGTTGTATTTGCGCCTAGAGTTGGTTTAAATATGTTTATCACGTTGTCGATGGCCAATACAGATATTAGTTTAGAATGCATATGCATGATTTCTTTTTCTCTCTAGCTCTCTCTGAGATATATCCTCATGTTAAGGAAGATTGACTGAAGAAGGCAATATAAAGCACTCATTTAGTACCTTATCTTCTGAAAAACCCGTTAATATCAATCCAATCGGGAAACGCTATCGTGCAGTCTCGTTAATTTTGGAAAAAATCCCATAAAATCGTCATTAACCTTCAGTGCCCTTATCATGACCTGCATTCCTTTATAGTTCTTTATTTTATTTTGTTTTCGAATGTTGATTGCCGTTACATGGTGAATTACAAATATCCAGAGTTTGCATCCATTATTATATATTTGTTTTTATATTTTTTGCGTTGATGAATCTTTGTATCGACTCCCTAATCACCACAGTCATTTTACAGTCAATTACTCAATTCCTGCTAAACTATTAGGAAATGAAGGATATAAATCGCAATGTTATCTCCTATGGATTTGTTTCAACTGCCAATGAACACTTATTTTTCAATGACAAATTACCAGAAAATGAGCAGACTATAAATTATCAGATAATTGAACTATAGAGGGAGAGAGTGCTGCAATGTTAGTGATAATAACTGGATTTCTCTGTCGAATGTATATCATTTCCGGAAGCAATGAAAGACGCGGTTGTATACATGAACAGTGAATATTTAGTAATTATTCTCATAATAGATATAGCTGTGTGTCTAGCATATATTACCTCCGACTTTGAAAGTATTGGAAATCCCGTATTGAATTCACATATTAATGTGTTAAATAGTTGTAATATTATACTAGGAACGGTTTCAAATGAGAACGGACAAAGATACAATCTTTTGAGTGAGGAATCAATATTGACTCAATATCAAAACTGAATTAAAATAATCAATGGAAGAAATCTATTTCATCGCAGTATCTAGATATTGCAGAGAAAATAAGATTGGGATTCAGATTTATTTTGTTCAGGACACGGTGTACTGTTGGGAATATAAAATCTAATTCCTGGCAAGAATAAAAGACTATTATCTAATAAGTAAAGGGAAGTATGACTCGATTGCCAACACTTCTATAAACTACTAGAGCGATTAAAAAGATAATTTCCTGGTGGTTGTTTGAAACCCCTAGAAACCAAAGTATAACTAGAATATGATAAACCAAAGAAAATGCATGTATTTATTTGCATATGAATCTAGATTTACTACGTTCTCCTTTTATCGATCCGTATTATATCTATAATTGCATGTTCTTTGTGAATATAGGTGTGCTCTCTCACAAACATAATTATATTATTCTGTAACTTTCTATTTTCGTATATCCTAAAATTATTATTCATTATTTCCTTCAATCCTTTCTAATCCGACTGAACGGTTACAACGTAAAGTTTATTGTCACGTGCTACATCAACAATCGACCGGTTCTTCTTCTTCTTCTTCTTCTTCTTCTTCTTCTTCTTCTTCTTCTTCTTCTTCTTCTTCTTCTTCTTCTTCTTCTTCTTCTTCTTCTTCTTCTTCTTCTTCTTCTTCTTCTTCTTCTTCTTCTTCTTCACCATAATAATAATAATAATAATAATAATAATAATAATCACATGTCTGTCCGTAATGTGGAAACTGTTGACAAGCATTATGTCTGAGGAAATCTACCATCACCTCCACACAAACAACTTGTTACCGGACGAACAGAAAGGATGCCGAAAGAAGTCACGTGGTACAAAGGACCAGTTACTTATTGATAAGATGGTAATGAGGAATTGCAAGAGGAGACACACTGGTCTTGCCATGGGATGGATAGACTACAAAAAGGCATTTGACATGGTGCCTCATTCTTGGATCACCAAAAGCCTGGAGATCTTCAAGGTGGCAGATAACATCAGACAGTTGTTGGGCAAAAGTATGAAGTCCTGGGAAACAGAGTTAACATCAACTGAAGAATCCTTGGGAAGCGTGAAGATCAAGAGAGGTATCTTCCAGGGAGATGGTCTGTCCCCTCTGTTGTTTGTCCTTGCCCTGATGCCCCTGACCAGTGTACTGCGAAAAGTGAGAGAAGGATACAGGTTGGGAAAGGGAGGGCTTACCATCAATCACCTATTCTTCATGGACGATCTTAAGCTCTTCGGGAAGAGTGAGAAGGAGTTGGATGTGCTTGTTGACACTGTCCGTATTTTCAGCAATGATATATGTATGCAATTTGGTATTAGTAAGTGTGGAGTCATTGTGATGAGGAGGGGTAAGTTGAGCAGAAGTAGCGGAATCCAGATACCAACAGGTGAGATGATAGAGGAAATTGACTCTGAGGAAGGATACAAGTATTTGGGCGTTCTAGAGGCTGATGACATCAAGAACAAAAAAATGAAGGAATTGATAAGAACTGAATACCTTCGGAGAGTAAGGAGCGTATTAAAGTCACATCTGAACAGTAGGAATGCCATAAGTGCAGTAAATTCCCGAGCTGTGTCTATTATTAGGTACATTGCGGGAATTCTGAGATGGAATGTTGCTGAACAAAAAGAAATGGATAGGAAGACTAGGAAGCTATTGACTATCTACAATATGTTCCACAAGAGGAGTGATGTCGATAGACTCTACTTAAGGAGATCTGAAGGTGGAAGCGGTCTTATCAGCATAGAGGAGTGTGTTCAGATGGATAAAAACAACCTACACAAATACGTGACTGATAGTAGGGAACAAATGCTCAGAATTGTACTGAAGGAGAGGAAAATAGACCAGGAGGTGTCCAAGGAGGAAATAACAACAAGGAGAAAGAGCAACCTTCATGAAAAATCCCTTCATAGTATCTTCTTTGAGAAAACTGAATTTAGAGATCCACAGACATGGAACTGGTTGAAAAGAGTATACCTTAAAAAGGCTACAGAAGGAATGCTAATGCCTGCGCAAGAGCAGGCCCTCAAAGTGAAGTGGCTGAAACACCATATTTACAAGGAGGAGGCTAGCCCACTATGTAGGATCTGTGGTGAGAGAGAGAGAGGAGACTGTGGCTCACATTGTATCCGAGTGTAAACACCTAGCCCAGACTCACTATAAAGGCTGGAGACATGATGTGATGGGCAGGGTGATCCACTGGCACCTATGCAAAGTAAACAATTTACCACATTCTGAGAAGTGGTATGAGCATAAGCCAGAGGCGGTGATAGAAAACGATCAGGTGAAGGTGCTGTGGGATTTTAGGATACAGACGGACAAGAAACTGAAACACAATAGACCTGACCTGGTGGTTTTGGACAAAGAAAAAAGATCGTGCCTGATTGTAGATGTGGCCTGCCCATTCGACACGAGAGTGCAAGAGAAGGAGAGGGAGAAAATTAACCGATACCAGGACTTAAAGTGGGAGGTTAAAAGGATTTGGAACTGCCATGAAGTCAAAGTGATCCCGATTGTCATAGGCGCACTAGGGACTATCTCAAAAAGTTTCCAAGGATGGTTAAAGAAAATTGGCCCCTTCACGCCTTTTGGAACGCTTCAAAAGGCATGCTTGCTGGGAACAGCAAGAACCCTACGATACGTCCTGAATATCTGAGGCTGCAGGTAGTGGCTTGATATTCATTTCAACAAACTTTCCAGTTAACTAACATCAATGGCTGAGACTCAAAGAGTAATAACAAATATAATAATAATAATAATAATAATAATAAGGGAAGAAGACGCACGTGGTGGATAGAAGGTCATGAAATCGCTCCCGTAAGTTTTTAATTCTTAACATATTTAAAACAATTGTGATATAACAATTCTTAGTTCAAATGATACATAAAGCACTAGACTCAACTCTCAGAAAATTCGGATCCATAATATCATGTTATATCGCTCAAATATTCAATTTTGTATTATAAATTTTATATTCAAAAATGAAAATGGTTATAAATGGAAGAAAACCCCCTCTGTCTACACTATATAGAACAGCTAAATAACAGCAATTTCGCCAGTACCACAAACTAGATACACCACCTATCCCATCACCCCTCTGTGTACACTAAATACAACAGCCAGATAACGGCAATGTCACCACCACCACCACCACCACCACCACCAATCCCAACATAATAATAATAATTACTATTATTGTATCTCAAGTTTTCTCAAAATGTTTAATTCAAATATTAAGAAAATATGTCAACACATATATTAAACATACGCGACAAAACGCATAGATACACAGATCAAACAAACGCATACTACTACAGTCTATTCAACAAAACTCATAACGACAACGCCACCACGCCATCCATCATTGCTACCACTATCCCATCACCTCCGCCACCACTCCGTCATTGCTACCACCACTATTCCCCCATTACCTTCTGTTAACTTAAGAACGGGGAAGGTGGCGGTATCACTAGACAAGGGAGAGGCTAGCAAAAGATATAAATAGATTGACTTAGTGACTCGGTCAAACGTCAACGACTATGGCACTGCTGGCTCCCCCTTCCCCACCAACAATAGAAAAAGCCCCAGCACCACCACCGACATAGCCAACAACAATAACAGGCAACTTCAGTAAAAAGTATATTATATTATTAATAAAAATTCATTCTTAAGCCACAATATGCTCACATTAAGGAACCACTCATGATAATAACAATTTAAAAAACAACAAAAAAGAAATACCAGATGGCGGCCGGCGGGGAATATCCGTGTCTCTAGAGGAGGACGACCCCTCTAGTCTTAGTTGACACTCGTCCTAGAAGTGGTAACACGAAATGATTACCCCTTGGCGGTTAAGGATAAAACGCGACAAAATAAAGTAAATGTCAAAAGATAAAATCTCATACCGGATCGGCCGTCACTCGGGTCAAAAAGGGCCGCGTCCCTCAGAGAGGAACCAGACTGGGGTCGAAAAATCAGCTAATGGTTCAACCTTCCCATCACTTCGGAGCTGGAGACCTCCCATAACCGGAATACTCCTACTGTTGGCCCTCCATGCTCACCACCAAGAAATCCAAAGAAAAAGAGAGAAGAATGGTCAAGGGAAGATAATAAAGAAGTCCTTGAGGCTTTCTACACTGCCATGTACTACCCATCAAATACATCGAATACAGAACAGACATATATCAACTGGAAAAAGAAACATCCCCAAAACAGAGGCTATATTGACAGTAACAAACTAGCCAATATACGAAGAAATATTGTAAAAAAAAAGTTACTAACTGATATAGAAATTGATCAGATCAAGTAATTAGCACACAGTCAGTGAAGGGAAAATGAAAACGAGGTAAATTGTAACACTTCGAATCCCAGGGTTGGGGCGGAATCACTGACAACAGAACAAATTAAAGAAAGGATCGAAAAAGTGGAGGGAGTGCATGCTCAAGATGAAACTCCAAATGAAAATAATGAGATCGTAAATGATAAAGAAATGAATGAGAATGAACTTGCCAACTTGAAGGATCGAATGGATGAAAATAAAAGAATCTGACATGGGGGAACGAGAAACCCTCCCTAAGAACCAGAACTCCAAACAGAATTCAAAGATAATACACAAGACTAACATAATTCTCAAAAACATTATCATCACAAACAAACTAAACATTACTCATTTAAATCATCTCTATTATGCATCGGCTAAAGTCACCACTCACTTATGTGGAGTGAAAATGAAAAAAACAAAGGAATTCCCACAAGAAATCTACTTGGCAAGAGAACATAAATCGCCAAATAAACCTTCTCCGATCTGACATAGAAATTTTAACAAACTACAAAGTAGGTGAACATGTTAAACAAACTAAACATAGAAAATTGAAAAGAAAATAGAGTATACAATCAACAAGTGACATAGACATGCTGATAGAAATAATCAAGCCAAAGCTGCTCGTATAAGGCGCTTTGAAAAACGATCTAGATTCTATAAGGACAATAATATGTTCAAAAACAACCAAAGAAACTTCTACAGAAAAATTGGCAAGTCAACAATAACTGCTAAATCAATACCACCCAAGCAGGAAGTGCAAGAATTCTGGGAAAAGATCTGGGCCGAAGAAAAAGTTCATAATATACATACCCCATGGATAGACAGACAAATGAAAGATACAGCTCACCTTGAGGAACAAATATGGTAAAATATAACAGTTGAACAATTGCGTTTGGCTCTTAGAAAAACATGCAAATGGAAATCCCCAGGAAAAGACAAAATACCAAATTTTTGGATAAATGCCTTCACAGAGTCTCATGAGCTCTTAGCCCAACTTTACAATGAAGAATGATGAGACAAACAATCCCAAAAATTACAGACCGATAACTTGCTTGACCACAATGTATGAAATTTTAACATCAGTCCTAACTGAATATACATATGACCACCTGATAACAAATGACCTATTTCCCAATGAGCAGAAAGGGTGTAAACGAGGCTCATATGGCTGTAAGAATCATCTTTTGGTTAACAAAATGATACTGGAAGATTGTCATAATAAACACAAAAATCTATCAATTGCTTGGATAGATTATAAAAAAGCATTCGATAGTTTACCACACAGTTGGATTGAAAAATGTTTAGAGATTTTCAAAATATCTCCCGTTGTCAGGAGGTTCCTGTCATTCAGTATGAAGACATGGAAAACGACACTCCTTTTGAATAGTGAAACAAAATCACTGGAAGCTGGAGAAGTTAATTGTAGAATTTTTCAGGGTGACTCTTTATCACCGCTTATATTCTGCATCGCACTTATACCATTAAGTAAAATGCTCAATGAAACAAAACATGGATATAAAGTCTATGACAAAACCATTAATCACTTGTTCTACATGGATGACCTGAAACTATTTGCAAAAAATGATGAACAATTGCAAGGGCTATTATCCACTGTGGAGCAGTTCAGTGATGACATTAAAATGGAGTTTGGACTAGATAAATGCGCCAAAGCAACGTTCACCAGAGGAAAGCTGCTGAAAAGTTCTGACATTAATCTTGATCGGGGGAATGTGATAAGAGAACTTGATCAAGAGGAGACTTACACAAATCTAGGTGTTAGTGAAGGAGACGGAATCAAGCACTCGACAATGAGGGAAAGGATAAGGAAGGAATGTTACCGCAGAGTAGGAGCAATCTTAAGAACGGAATTGAATGCAAGGAATAGGATCGATGCCATAAACACGCTTGCCATACCAGTAGTAACCTACAGTTACAATGTCAAGCACAGCGATCCGTAGGCTCGATACAAAAATTAGAAAATTCTTAACCATGCACAGAATGCATCACCCTAAGGCAGATACAGATAGAATATATCTCCTTAGGAAAGAAGGAGGACGTGGGTTAATCCAGTTAGATATTGCGTTGAACACTGCAACAAATGGATGATCTACATATCTAAGGGAATCACATGATTGGATGATCAAACTCGTTTTGAAACACGAAAGCATCAAAAGATCATACTCCATTACAAAAGATGCACAAGGATACAGTGATGGACTACAAATTTCAGAAGTCCCATTTACTGCTGAAATGGAAAACACAGAAAAAGTAAAGCAGGTAAAAGTAACAGCAGAGAAAGAACTGCTACAGAAACTGGCTAACAAATGGCAAGAAAAGCCTCTGTATGGAAAATACCCAGAAAGAGCTAACAATCCTGATGTTTTCAAAGCTTTAACCCATCAATGGTTGGCATCCTCTGGACTGAAATCCGAGACTGAAGGACTGATTATATCAGCACAAGATCAGTGTCTGCCAACAAAAAATTACCAAGCCAGCATAATAAAAAGTGGATGCAACCCATTATGCCGTGTATGTAAAAAACAACCAGAGACCATTGATCATATAATTTCAATGTGCAGTCCTATAGCTCCAACCGAATACCTAAACAGGCATGACAGAGCTGCACAATACATACATTGGATAATGTGTAAGCATTTTGACCTGCCCCATCAAAAGAATTGGTGGGAGGATCAACCACCTCCCATACTTGAAAAAGATCACATCTCAATCTTGTGGAACTTTAGCATCCAAACAGACCGAAAAATAGATGCAAATAGACCTGATATAATACTGAAGGACTTTAAAAAGAAGGTATGCTTGCTAATAGATATGTCCGTTCCAATAGACAAGAATGTATCTATAAAAACATTTGAAAAATTGAGCAAGTATAAGGACCTGGAGATAGCAATTGGAAAAATGTGGAAATTGAGAACTAAAACAATACCAGTGGTTGTAGGCGCTCTAGGAATGATACCTAAGGGGTCTAATGAATACTTATCGCAAATCCCAGGAAACCCGCGTATAGGAGAAATACAAAAGATAGTACTAATGGGGACTGCCCATATACTAAGGAAGATTCTGTCAATATAAGTACATCACAAGTCTAAACACCTAAAGATGCATGTGTGTGTATGTATGTTCTTTCTTGAACATGGCGGACCTTGTTGTCTCTTGAGGTCACTGGTTGTGACTTGGTGATAACTCGTATGAACATAAAGCAAGATAAATGCAACTATAATAATAATAATAATAATTGTTTCTACTTTTGGCGCAAGGCCAGCATTTATCAGTGTATTACTGGTACTTTATTTTATCGACCCCGCAAGGATGAAAGGCAAAGTTAACCTCGGCGGTATTTGAACTCAGAATGGCAAGGGCCGTAACTCTATGCGTCAAAGCATGGCGTCCGACCCTCTACCGATACTGCCATCTCTCAGCAAGTGACAACGCATCACATTATGACATAGGGCCCCAATATTTAATACTTAATTTTGTATCAGAAATGTTATAGTCAAATAAGGAACATGGCTACGTGGACAAACAGGCAAATAATTTCACCACCAACACCACCACCGCCGCCGCCAACATCACCACTATCACACAAAAAAATCTAGCCAAACCATATGTTACTTCAACAACATCAACACCACCACTACATTACTACTATCACATGACCACCACCATTGCATCATTATCTCTACCACCGCTATTCTCTCCCACTACCTCCTGTTAAGACAGAGGGATAGTAGTATTCCCACTAAGTGAGGAAGGTATCAAAAGATATAAATAGACTGGTTTGATGACCCGGTCAGATGCAACAACAACAACAACAAAAACATTACTGCTGCTGTACCTCTAAAACCCCCTCAAATTGTTTAGTTTAAACGATGTCAAATCTGAACTATAATATAATAATTGTTTCTACTTTAGGCACAATGCCAGCAATTACCCAGTGCATTACTGGTACTTTATTTTATCGACCCCGTAAGGATGAAAGGCAAAATCAACCTCGGCGGGATTTGAACTCAGATCGTAAAGGGACGTAACTATGCTGGAAAGCATGGCGTCCGACCCTCTACCGATACTGCCAATCCACCGCCCACCAAACTCTAATATAATAATAATAATTGTTTCTATCTTTTTTTCTTTCTTTCTTTGGCGCAGGGCCGGCAATTGCCCAGTGCATTGCTAGTGCTTTGTTTTATCGACCCGGTATAATATAATATTAATAATTAATGTTGCTACATTTGGCACAAGGCCGGCAATTGCCCAGTGCATTGCTGGTGCTTTCTCTTGTCGACCCCGTGGGGATGGAGGGCAAAGTTAACCACGGCTGATAATAATAAAAATTGTTTCTATTTTAGGCACAAGGCCAGCAATTATCCAGTACATTACTGGTACTTTATTTTATCGACCCCGTAAGGATGAAAGGCAAAGTTAAGCTCGGCGGGATTTGAACTCAGATCTTAAAGGGACGTAACTCTATTCTTCCAAGTATGGTGTCCGACTCTCTACCGATACTGCCAATCCACCGCCCTATAACAATAATAATTGTTTCTACGTTAGGCACAAGGCCATCAATTACCCAGTGCATTACTGGTATTTTATTTTATCGACCCCGTAAGGATGAAAGGCAAAGTCAACCTCGGCGGGATTTGAACTCAGATCATAAAGGGACCTAACTATGCTGGAAAGCATGGCGTCCGACCCTCTACCGATACTGCCAATCCACCGTCCTGTGGTCTAATAGTGTAATAATAATAATTGTTTCTACTTTAGGCACAAGGCCAGCAATTACCCAGTACATTACTGGTACTTTATTTTATCGACCCCGTAAGGATGAAAGGCAAAGTTAACCTCGGCGGGATTTGAACTCAGATCGTAAAGGGACGTAACTATGCTGGAAAGCATGGCGTCCAACCCTCTACCGACACTGCCAATTCACCGTCGATTGTAATAATAATAATAATAATAATGATAAGCAACAAGTCGAAACAAATTCCAAAAGTTTTGAACGCAACAGCCTTACTTCTCATGAAGCTAAAATAAAAAAAATTAAAAATTAAAACAGCACAGCAGCAACGAAAAACGTAAATAAAGGAAAAACAAACGAACAAACAAAAAAAACTGACACATACATTCAAACATTACATTACGATGAAACTTTTGTTTATTTTTTGAAGTTTTTACCTATTTATTTGTTTATTTATTTGTTTATTTATTTATGTTCGTCTACAGCGTGATAGTGCCACACTAAAATCACCGGGGGTGATCAAATCACTGGGGGTGATGAAATCACCGGTGTTTATGTAACCATACATTCACCAATCCTCGATATGAGTGTTTAAATGTCGAACCTAATCAGTTCGAATAACGGTGAAGTGGAGACTGGAATGTCATGTGACAGACTCTCACCCAGTAGGCGCTCCCTGGCCAGCAGCAGGGACCTGGCTGTCATCCAAATATTGCTGGTGTTGGAGGAAGAAGAAGAAGGAAAGGGACCAAAACCAACTAGACGAAAGAATTGAATAGAACTGTTATGCAATGTTACCTGAAGAGTAACCCCAAGGAAAAAGGCTATAGGAAACGGATGCATAACATCTGGAACGAGATTGGTCTATTTAAATTAGATGAACTAAAATTGGCCGGGCAGGCTCGGGTAATAAGAACTAATGGGTGGATAAGCGAGCTGGAACTGGGGGAACTCAGCAGAGAGATTAGGTTGGAAATGGAGAGTGGAGTATGCCAGGCAAGCAAATGAGCCAGTTGGAAATGAAGGTGAAGGTGTTGAGAGAACGGAGGAAGCATCCGAAGCACACAATGATCTGAATGCTGAAATAAATAATACCCGGAACAAAGATACGGCTATTGAGGGGATGAATGGTGACGGGCTAGGACAAGATTTGGTTGATATCCTAAAGTTAGTGGTAGATGAAATGAAATGATAATGGGAAACCTATGAACCTAAGAATTGTAGACAGGAAAAAGTTAAAAGAAACAACAGCTAAGGTAAACAAAATCATCCCATACCTTGAGGCGAGGAGCCTTCACCAGTGCAACAATATCCTAAAAGCAACAGAAAATGCGGTGAGGAAATTACTTGGCATAAAAACGAGAGGAAACAACAAACGAGAAAGATCAGTACCTTGGTGGAAGAAACGTCTGAATGGTCAAATCAGGGAAATGAGAAATGACATTGGAAAGCTTGAGTCCCTACTGAATGGGACACTACAAAACATAGACACTAAAAATAGACTGGAAATAAACTACAAAACTAGGAGGAAAAAGCTAAATATTATTATAGAGGAACTGAAGCAACGCATTGTAACAAAGAGCGCAAAGATTAGAGTCAGTCAGTATAGACAGAACCGCATGTTTGACAACAACCAGAAGATGTTGTTTGGACAGATTGAAGGGAAAGAAAGAGGCAACGACATCATCCCTGAGGCGGAACAAACTTAGACATTCTGGAGAGGAATATGAGAGCAGGATGTTAAACATAATGATCAGGCAGTGTAGATTGAGACAGTACAAAAGGAGATTAGTGAACAGGGCACACCAACAAACTGATTTGAGTATCACAGTTGAAACTCTTAAGGGGTAGGCCAGAAAACTAACCAATTGGAAATCACCAGGCCCAGATGGTGTGCAGGGGGGGGGGGGGTATTGGATTAAAAATATAACATCCCTCCACCCTAAACTGACAACCATGTTCAATGACTGCTTGATGTCAGGTGAGGTACCAGAGTGGTTGACAAAAGGTACCACAGTTCTGGTAATGAAAGACCGAACCAAGGGTATGATGTTAGCAACTATAGACCTATCACATGTGTGTCCGTAATGTAGAAACTGTTAACATCCATTGTGTCTGAGGAAATCTATCATCACCACCACACAAACAACTTGTTACCGGACGAACACAGAGGATGCCGAAAGAAGTCCCGTGTACAAAGGACGAGTTACTTATTGAAAAAATGGTAATGATGAATTGCAGGAAGTGACACACTGATCTTGCCATGGGATGGATAGTCTACAAAAAGGCATTTGACATCGTACCTCTTTCTTGGATCACCAAAAGCCTAAAGATCTTCAAGGTGGCAGATGATATTAGACAGTTGTTGAGCTCAAGTATGAAGTCCTGGTCAGGTCTATTGTGTTTCACTTTTTGGAACACTTCAAAAGGCATGCTTGCTGGGAACAGCAAGAACCCTCAGATACGTCTTGAATATCTGAGGCTGCAGGTAGTGGCTTGATATTCATTTCAACTAACTTTCCAGTTAAATAACATCAATGACTGCGACTCAAAGAACAATAATAATAACAATAATAATTGTTTCTACTTTAGGCACAAGGCCAGCAATTACCCAGTGCATTACTGGTACTTTATTTTATCGACCCCGTAAGGATGAAAGGCAAAGTCAACCTCGGCGGGATTTGAACTCAGATCATAAAGGGACGTAACTATGCTGGAAGGCATGGCGTCAAACCCTCTACCGATACTGCCAATCCACCGCCCTTATAACAATAATAATAATAATAATAATAATAATAATAATAATAATAATGTTTTCTTTATTAACCACAAGGGTTTACATAAAGTAGACATTAAGGACAGTACAGGACAATACAGGACGGTACAAATGGGCATTTCTGCGTGTAAAAAAAAACAGAGGATGAAATAAAATAACAAAGAAAAATTCCCCAATAGGGGGAGACTTCCGAGGGACATTTGTGGAGAAAGCCCATTAAAAGACCACAGTGGCCCTGACCACAAGGGCAAGCGCCCTCTCCCAGTTTTCCACCTTTAATTTACAGACACATACTCAGAGAAGGCCCAATCATTCGGGCCATACTTGCTTCTCTCACCCATCTTTCAACAAAATGCTGGGAAGAGAGCACTTCCCTCTCTACCCTGATTTTCCTTTTCAGATGAAATTTGAAAAAGTTAATCAGGGCATCACCGAAGGGGTAAGTGCTCGTCTTCAGCCCTTTCAAACGTGTCCACCATACTATCTCTTTCGCCATGGCCACCAGACAGATAAAAACTGCCTGCCCTTCCCGGCTAAAGGAAGAGGGCGGGGCAATCCTCACGATGGACTCAGCTGATAGCTGGATCCGTCCTACACGTGACAGCAGGTGTTCGACATAAACCCACAAGTCAGCAATGCTCGGACACTGGACGAGTGCGTGCAGGACGGTTTCGTCGCCCTGTGCGCATCTCGGACATGCCCGGCTGAGGGCACCTCCATGCCTGTAAAGTTTATCCCGAACTGGCAAAGCACCCCGGTAGCACTGCCAGGCCAGGGATTTCTGGAAGTTGTCCATAGGCCCCGGCCCGAAAGTCCTTCCGAAGAGATTGGCTAGTTGATTTTCGTCGACGCCTAGAGTTTCTCCAAGTACGTCGTCGCTCTTACCCTCCACTAATCTCCTATAGAACGCAAAGGTGGAGTTTCGACCTATCACATTGCCCGATTGGTCGAGGGCTGTGAGCGCCTGAAGACATTCCAGTCTCCAAGCGCTCCCTCTCGGTCTTCGCTTGACCCAGGACTGCAGCTCCGTCAAGGAGACGAGCTGGGGAAAAACGTGTCTAGCAAACGGCGACCACACCTGATCACCGTCGAGGAAGAGGTGGAGATGTCGTAGCCTGAGCGCGTGTCTGCGCATCATCAGCCACGGCATGCCAAGCCCTCCACGTAGCGGGTGTTGACAGCAGATGGACCGCCTGACCATCGGAGCGCGTCCCTTCCACAAGAAGCGAAAGAGCAAACGCTCCAGCGCAGTCAGGCGGGGCTTAGGACAAGGTACGACGGTCAGGAGGTAGTAGATGACGGACGCGATGTACGCGTTAGCCACCTCCGCTCGACCTTTCAGGGATAGCTTCCTCTCGGCCCATTTCTGGGTGAGAGAAGCCACCCTGCTCGTCACCTCGTCCCAGTTTTTGTCCTTCTGGAGGTCTGGACCGAACCAGACCCCTAGCAATTTATCCGGTCCGTCTGTTCAGCGCCCGACAACGCTGTTGGTCGGCATGGACCTGCCTCTCCAGGTGCCGAGCTGCAGGTCCACTGACTTTTCCTGGTTGATCATTGCTCCTGTCACCGCTTCGTATTCTCTTAGTGTAGTGCCGATCGCCTCGATGTGTTTGGCGTTCGACACCACTACGGTGACATCGTCGGCATATGCTGACACGGATCTTCCGCATCCTAGTTCGCGCGGGATCCCCCTCAACGTCTCCAGTTTGTGCAGTAATGGCTCGAGAGTCAATACGTACAATAGGGACGAGAGGGGACATCCTTGGCGTTCCGAGCGCATGATGTTGAACGGTTCCGAAAGGTGATCGTTCACTCTCACTACAGAGCAGATGTTGCTGTGCATGGCAGCGATCCAGCCTCTGAAGACGGGCCCAAAGCCAGCCGCCCTTAGGACTGCCTTTAGGTAACGATGATCGACCCTATCGAAAGCTTTCGACTGATCTAAATTGATCAAAGACCCACCCGTGCCAGGTTCCCTAGCTACCCTCTCTACGATGTATCGCATGAGGTGGAGGTTGTCGTGGATGGATCTGTCGGGAATGGCGCATGTCTGTGCCTCTCCCACCAGACCATCAACGACAAGCGCCAACCTCTTTGCTAGCACCTAGGCTAAAATCTTGAACTCTGTGTTTAGCAAAGTTATGGGCCTAAAATTATCTATGTAATCCCCCTTGTTCGGATCCTTTCCCAGCAGCGCCACCGCTCCTCGGCTCACAAAGCTGGGAATTCTCCCGTTCTGTTGCCAGTTGCAGTAGACGTCCACCAAGAGGCCTCCGAAAAAGTTTGGCATTTGTACGTAAAGTTCATAGGGCAGACCATCCAAACCAGGCGATTTACCACTTGTGCAACTAGTCATTGCATCCCGTACTTCAGCGGTTGTTATCGGCTTTTCGCAACACTCCGCGTCGGTGGCCGAAAGCCGCGGCAGTCCGTCGAGGTAGACACTAAAGTCCATCCCTCGATCCGGCTCGCCACTGCCCCCGAACAGTTGAGCGAAGTATCGCTGAAAAGCTTCACACATTTGCCCGGGATCGAGTAGCATGCGCCCGTCGTGGTCCACCAAAGACCGGATCGTGGCTTTGTTGCCACGACGCGCCTCCGCCACTCGGGCCCATTGAACGGCTTTCGTCCCCTCGTGCCTGAGAGCACGCACCCTAGCTCTGACAACGTAGCCTTCGTGCTTTGCATTGAAGAATTGGTCAAGGGCCAATTTCGCCGCAAGCACGTCGGTCGCGATGCCTTTGCTAAGCGCCTCATCTAATTTTCTAACTAATTCTCCCTCATGCTCTATTTTTCTCTATTGCTAAAGCCTTACTAAACCTAATGGACTCTATTCTAATTGCTCTTTTCAGAGCGAACCACCACTTGTTGTTGACGATGGCCCCCGTCAACGCCCGCTTAACTAGTTCGCTAATCCGGTCTCTGTAGGCCTTGCGCGCTGTTAAGGACGCGTTTAGCTTCCAGTAGCCGGGTCCTCGCCTATGAAGCCTATCTAAGTCAAGCACACAGATCACGAATTTGTGGTCCGTGTAGCTGACTATCTTGAATTGTGGATAGCCTATGCTAGACCTATCTATTTCCCTACAAAATACTCTATCTAGATATGATCTGGATGACCCTATGCGATTTGTCCAAGTCCACATTGGTACATTCGGGAAATCCATTCGGTACCTGTGAGACAGTTCAAAACGTCTGAGCAGGTTGGTGAGACTCTTGCACCCTCCTTCCCTATCCACTAATCCCACACAATCCCAGCGTGCATCTAAGATCCCGTTCCAGTCGCCCACTAACACTAAAGAGTGGGACGTTCCAAGAAAGGTCTCCAGACGCCGGAAGAAATCAGGCCGCCCTGCTCCTGTCGGGGCATAGACGGCCACTAACCTGAAAGCTTGCCCGTCTCCGCTGGTCACGTCCAGCACCACCAACTTACCTTCTGGGTCCAGGAAGATGGCCCGTATGGCAAGATCCAAATCTCTCCGAAAAAGCACAGCAACTCCTCCCCCCCGATCCCGGACGGCTGGCAGATGCGTACACATCGTAGCCGCCGAAGATCGGTGCGAAAGCCTGTGCTTCGGAGATTCTGGTCTCGCTGATGGCCACTACATCTATGTTTAGTGACCTGAGGTCGTTGAGCAGGTGGCCCTGCTTCCATGACGACCCAAGCCACGCGCATTTATGCTGCCTATTCTGAGTGAGGTCATGTTGAAAAGGAGTGGAAAAGATGGGAAAGACCACTTACCTTACTTCTCGTAGGGGAAGGACGGTTTTTCCATCCTTTTCACTGCTTGTGGCCTCCTCAGGAAGGATGTCCTTATAAATCCTCCTAGAGAGTGCTTGTCGGAAGTCTCCGATGTCTTTGGGGAATTTTTGTTTTAGTGTCATGTACGTTTTCTGTGTGATGCGAGTGATTTGTATGTGTGGAGGTGGTGTGAATTTTGGGGTTGTTGTGTAGTCTTTTTCTGTGATGCTGGTGTTGTGTTGGATGTAGTGTAATAATTGTTTGTTGTTCAAATTTAATGCCGTGTAGTGTGTATCGTTTTGGTTGTTTTGTTTTGTTTGCGTTTGTTGTGGGTTTGTTTCTGTTTCGCATTTTGGTGACTTTTGTGGTGTAGGTGATGGTGGTGTTGGGGTTAATGATGGTGATGGTGTTGGTGTTTGGGTTGATGGGGTTGGTGATGCTGGTGTGGATGGTGGTATATCTGTCCTAACTTTTTTGTTTCTTAATTTATTTGTTTCCCTCTGTATTTTGTTTTTGGAGGGGGAAGGAAGAGAATGTTTTCTTTTTTGGTTTCTTTTTTTTTTTTTCCGGATATCGTTTCCCACTCCTCGTCGTCACAATCTGTCTCCAGTTGTGATAGGCCGGGGAGTGGAAAATCCTCCACAGGCGTTAGTTTTGGTTGTGGCGTGGTGGATGGTGTAGGCGCTGGTGCTAGTTCTGAAGCATTGGGTGGTGGTGGTGTTGGTTTTGCTGGTGGTGGTGGTGGTGTTGGTTTTGCTACTGTTGCTGGGGTTGTTGCTGTTATAGTTGCTTCTGTTGTTGCTGATACAGTTGTTGCTGCCATCTCTGCTACTGGTGGTGTTGATGGTTGTGTCACTGGGGTGGGTAGGAGAGGTGGCCTCAACCTTTTAGCCTGAGGGCAGAAAGCCCTTAGGCGGGTTCCTTCACCACAAACGACACACCTAGGTCTTCTGCCCTCGACAATTACCGTGAGGTGGCTGTCGTCAGTGAGGTCTATTACCTCTGGGATCTCCTCAATGCTTTTTTGGTCCGCTTGGATCAGGAGCTCCATCCCAGATCCGGACCAGTTCTCCTGCTTTTCTTTTGCTATTGCTATTATTTTTGTGTTGGCTTCGATGCCGGCGAGGACGTCCGCTATTCGCCAGGGAATTTCGATGGCCGGTGGAACGTGGGTCACCCTGATCTTTACGAGTCTCTGGCCACAATAGCTTGGGACGAGTGTGAAGTCGTCACTTCTTAATGGGGCCATGGAGTGTTCTCTAGCCGCCTCTGGTGTTTCAAAGAACACGTCCACGGTTCCATACTTTTTCCCACGTCTGATGTGGGTTTTTCTTGCCCACACATGTCCCAAAGCTTTTTGGATTTGGGACTCGGATGGCCGTTCCACTCGGCGCGATTTTACATTTATTGTTCTATACGACACGGTGCATAGGCGCCGATGCTCCATTTTATTAGGTGTGTGTGTGTGTGGGGGGGGGGGGGGTGAGGCTGACCCTGTACCCATCTTTCTTTACCATTTGTTTGGCATTTTCTAAATCCTCCTGAGTTACCGTATATGCTTCGAACTGTTTTGCTACTATTGCAAAACTGAGGGGCGTTTTTATAATGTCATTGTTGTTGTTGTTGCTATCGTTATTTGTGTTAATATTAATTTTAGTTTCAGTTGTGGTGGTGGTGACGTCAGTCGTCTTTGGTGGGGACGAGTCCATTTTGCTTGATTTCATTTCGACATCACGAGTTAATTTATTTTTTTCTTCTTTTGTTTCTGTTGTCGCGGTGGTGGTGGTGGTGGTGGTGGTTGTCGCGGTGGTGGTTGTGGTCGAGGCTTTAACACCTGCAGTCATTGGTAATGGCGGGAAATGAATGTCTGCCTGAGACAAATTTAAAATATTGCTAGTGCTTATATTTTTTTTTGTGTTGGCAAACGTAGTAACATTTACAATGGTGGTGTCGGTGTGAGGTTTTAATTTGTGAGAAAGGCTTTCAGCTGCTTCGTGCAGAGGTGAATTAGCCATTTTTTTTCAAAGAAAGTTTTTGATAATAATAAAAGTTTAAATTTTGGGCACAATGCCCCACTCTTTTTGGGTGTCCTTTTCGGAAAACAATGTATGTGCGCTTATAAACAGTTAACAATAAAATTTTCCATAAATGACAATTTTTAACAAACGGAAATAACAAACCTTTGCGGAGCTCACAATGATACGATTTACTAGTAGGTCGCCAATAATAATAATAATAATAATAATAATAATAATAATAATAATAATAATAATAATAATATAATAGAACTGAATACATTCGAAGAGTAAGGAGCGTATTGAAGTCACATCTGAACAGCAGAAATGCCATAAGCGCAGTAAATTCCCGAGCTGTGTCTATTATTAGGTACAGTGCGGGAGTTCTGAGATGGAATGTTGCTGAACAAAAAGAAATGGATAGGAAGACTAGGAAGCTATTGACTATCTACAACATGTTTCACAAGAGGAGTGATGTCGATAGACTCTACCTAAGGAGATCTGAGGGTGGAAGAGGTCTTATCAGCATAGAGGACTGTGTTCAGATGGAGAAAAACAACCTATACAAATACGTGACCTATAGTAAGGAGCCAATGCTCAGAGCTGTACTGAAGGAGGGGACAGTAGGCCAGGGGATGTCCAAGGAGGAAATAACATCAAGGAGGAAGAGCAGCCTTAAGGGAAAATCCCTTCATAGTACCTTCTTTGAGAAAACTGAATTTAGAGATCCACAGACATGGAACTGGTTGAGAAGAGGAGACCTCAAAAAGGCTACAGAAGGAATGCTAATGGCTGCGCAGGAGCAGGCCCTCAAAACGAAGTGGTTGAAGCACCATATCTACAAGGAGGAGGCTAGCCCACTGTGCAGGATCTGTGGAGAGAGTGAGGAGACTGTGGCTCACATTGTGTCCGAGTGTAAACACCTAGCCCAGACCCACTATAAGGGCTGGAGACACGATGTGATGGGCAGGGTGATCCACTGGCACCTGTGCAAAGTAAACAATTTACCACATTCTGAGAAATGGTATGAGCATAGGCCAGAGGCGGTGATGGAGAACAATAAGGTGAAGGTGCTGTGGGATTTTAGGATACAGACGGACAAAAAACTGGAACACAATAGACCTGACCTGGTGGTTGTGGACAAAGAAAAAAGAACGTGTCTGATTGTGGATGTGGCCTGCCCGTTCGACACGAGAGTGCAAGAGAAGGAGAGGGAGAAAATTAACCGATACCAGGACCTAAAGTGGGAGGTGAAAAGGATTTGGAACTGCCATGAAGTCAAAGTGATCCCGATTGTCATAGGCGCACTGGGGACTATCTCCAAAAGTTTCCAGGGATGGTTAAAGAAAATCGGCCCCTTCACGCTTTTTGGAACGCTTCAAAAGGCATGCTTGCTTGGAACAGCAAGAACCCTCCGATACGTCCTGAATATCTGAGGCTGCAGGTAGTGGCTTGATATTCAATCCAACGGACTTTCCAGTTAACCAACATCAATGACTGAGATTCAAGGAATAACAACAACAATAATAATAATAATGATTTCTTTATTAACCACAAGGGTTTACATAAAGTAGACATTAAGGACATTACAGGACAATACAGGAGGTACAAATGGGCATTTCTGCGGGTAAAAAAAACAGAGGATGTAATAATTGTTTCTACTTTAGGCACAAGGCCAGCAATTACCCAGTGCATTACTGGTACTTTATTTTATCGACCCCGAAGGACATTTGTGGAGAAAGCCCATTAAAAGGCCACAGTGACCCTGACCACCAGGGCAAGTGCCCTCTCCCAGTTTTCCACCTTTAATTTAAAGACACATACTCAGAGTAGGCCCATTAACTCGCACCATACTTCCTTCTCTCACCCATCTTTCAACAAAATGCTGGGAAGAGAGCACTTCCCTCTCTACCCTGATTTTCCTTTTCAAATGAAATTTGAATAATAATAATGATTTCTTTATTAACCACAAGGGTTTACATAAAGTAGACATTAAGGACAGTACAGGACAATACAGGGCGGTACAAATGGGCATTTCTGCGTGTTAAAAAAACAAGAAACAGAGGATGTAATAATAGAACAATGAAAATATTCCCCAATAGGGGGGAGACTTCCGAGGGACATTGGTGGAGAAAGCCCATTAAAAAGCAACAGTGACTCTGACCACCAGGGCAAGTGCCCTCTCCCAGTTTTCCACCTTTAATTTACAGACACATACTCAGAGTAGGCCCATTCACTCAGGCCATTCTTGCCTCTCTCACCCATCTTTCAACAAAATGCTGGGAAGAGAGCACTTCCCTTTCTAACCTGATTTTCCTTTTCAAATGAAATTTGAAAAAGTTAATCAGGGCATCACCGAAGAGGTAAGTGCTCGTCTTCAGCCCTTTCAAACGTGTCCACCATACTAGCTCTTTCGCCATGGCCACCAGAGAGATAAAAACTGCCTGCCCTTCCCGGCTAAAGGATGAGGGCGGGGCAATCCTCACGATGGACTCAGCTGATAGTTGGATCCGTCCCACACGCGACAGCAGGTGTTCGACATAACCCACAAGTTAGCAATGCTCGGACACTGGACGAGTGCGTGCAGGACGGTTTCGTCGCCCTGCGCGCATCTCGGACATGCCCGGCTGACGGCACCTCCATGCCTGTAGAGTTTATCCCGAACTGGCAAAGCACCTCGGTAGCACTGCCAGGCCAGGGATTTCTGGAAGTTGTCTATAGGCCCCGGCCCGAAAGTTCTTCTGAAGATTGGCTAGTTGATTTTCGTCGACGCCTAGAGTTTCCCCAAGTACGTCCTCGCTCTTCCCCTCCACTTATCCTCTATAGAACCCCAAGGTGGAGTTTCCACCGATCACTTTGCCCGATTGGTCGAGGGCTGTGAGCGCCTGAAGACATTCCAGTCTCCAAGCGCTCCCTCTTGGTCTTAGCTTGACCCAGGACTGCAGCTCCGTCAAGGAGACGAGCTGGGGAAAAACGTGTCTAGCAAACGGCGACCACACCTGATCACCGTCGAGGAAGAGGTGGAGATGTCGTAGCCTGAGCGCGAGTCTGCGCATCATCAGCCACGGCATTCCCAGCCCTCCACGTAGCGGGTGTTGTCAGCAGATGGACCGCCTGACCATCGGAGCGCGTCCCTTCCACAAAAAGCGAAAGAGAAAACGCTCCAGCGCAGTCAGGCGGGGCTTAGGACAAGGTACGACGGTCAGGCGGTAGTAGATGACGGACGCGATATACGCGTTAGTCACCTCCGCTCGACCGTTCAGGGATAGCTTCCTCTCGGCCCATTTCTGGGTGAGAGAAGCCACCCTGCTCATCACCTCGTCCCAGTTTTTGTCCGTCTGGAGATCCAGACCGAACCAAACCCCGAGCAATTTAATTTGTCCGTCCGTCCAGCGCCCGATGACGCTGTTGGACGGCATGGACCTGCCTCTCTAGCTGCCGAGCTGCAGGCCCACTGACTTTTCCTGGTTGATCATTGCTCCTGTCACCGCTTCGTATTCACTTAGTGTAGTGCCGATCGCCTCGATGTGTTTGGCGTTCGACACCACTACGGTGACATGGTGCGCATATACTAACACGGATATCCGCATCCTAGTTTGCGCGGGGCCCCCCTCAACGTCTCCAGTTTGTGCAGTAATGGCTCGAGAGTCAATACGTACAATAGGGACGAGAGGGGACATCCTTGCCAGACCGAGCGCATGATGTTGAACGGTTCCGAAAGGTGACCGTTCACTCTCACCACAGAGCAGATGTCGCTGTGCATGGCAGCGATCCAGCCTCTGAAGACGGGCCCAAAACCAGCCGCCCTCAGGACTGCCGCTAGGTAACGATGGTCGACCCTATCGAAAGCTTTCGACTGATCTAAATTGATCAAAGACCCACCCGTGCCAGGTTCCCGGCTGTTATCGGCTTTTCGCAACACTCCGCCTCAGTGGCCGAGAGCCGCGGCAGTCCGTCGAGGTAGACACTAAACTCCATCCCTCGATCCGGCCCGCCGCTGCCCTCGAACAACTGAGCGAAGTGTCGCTGAAAAGCTTCACACATTTGCCCGGGATCGAGTAGCATGCGCCCGTCGTGGTCCACCAAAGACCGGATCGTGGCTTTGTTGCCAGGAGGCGCCTCCGCCACTCGGGCCCATTGAACCGCTTTCGTCCCCTTGTGTCTGAGAGCACGCACCCTAGCTCTGACAACGCAGCCTTCGTGCTTTGCATTGAAGAATTGGTCAAGGGCCAATTTCGCCGCAAGTACGTCGGTCGCGATGCCTTTGCTAAGCGCCTCGTCTAATTTTCTAACTAATTCTCCCTCTGCTCTATTTTTCTCTATTGCTAAAGCCTTACTAAAGATAATGGACTCTATTCTAATTGCTCTTTTCAGAGCAAACCACCACTTGTTGTTGACGATGACCGCCGTCAACGCCCGCTTATCTAGTTCGCTAATCCGGTCTCTGTAGGCCTTGTGCGCTGGTAAGGACGCGTTTAGCTTCCAGTAGCCGGGTCCTCGTCTATGAAACCTATCTAAGTCAAGTACACAGATCACGAATTTGTGGTCCGTGTAGATGACTAACTTGAATTGTGGACAGCCTACGCTAGACCTATCTATTTCTCTACAAAATTCTCTATCTAGATATGATCTGGATGACCCTATGCGATTTGTCCAAGTCCACATTGGCACATTCGGGAAATCCAATCGGTACCTGTGAGACAGTTCAAAACGCCTGAGCAGGTTGGTGAGACTCTTGCACCCTCCTTCCCTATCCACTAATCCCACACAATCCCAGTGTGCATCTAAGATCCCCTTCCAGTCGCCCACTAACACTAAAGAGCGGGATGTTCCAAGAAAGGTCTCCAGACGCCGGAAGAAATCAGGCTGCCCTGCTCCTGGCGGGGCATAGACGGCCACTAGCCTGAAAGCTTGCCCGTCTCCGTTGGTCACGTCTAGTACCACCAACTTACCTTATAGGTCCAGGAAGATGGCCCGTATGGCGAGATCCAAACCTCTCCGAAAAAGCAAAGCAACTCCTCCCCCCGATCCCGGACGGCTTGGAGATGCGTACACATCGTAGCCGCTGAAGATCGGTGCGAAGGCCCGTGCTTCGGAGATTCTGGTCTCGCTGAAGGCCACTACATCTATGTTTAGTGACCTGAGGTCGTTGAGCAGGTGGCCCTGCTTCCATGACCACCCCAAGCCACGCGCATTTATGCTGCCTATTCTGAGTGAGGTCATGTTGAAATGGAGTGTAAAAGATGGGAAAACCACTTACCTTACTTCTCGTAGAGGAAGGATGGTTTGTCCATCCTTTTCACTGCTTGTGGCCTCCTCCGGAAGGATGTCCTTATAAATCCTCCTGGAGAGTGTTTGTCCGTAGTCTCCGATGTCTTTGGGGGAATTTTTGTTTTAGTGTCGTGTACGTTTTCTGTGTGATGCGAGTGATTTGTATGTGTGGAGGTGGTGTGAATTTTGGGGTTGTTGTGTAGTCTTTTTCTGTGATGCTGGTGTTGTGTTGCATCTAGTGTAATAATTGGTTGTTGTTCAAATTTAATGCTGTGTAGTGTGTATCGTTTTGGTTGTTTTGTTTTGTTTGCGTTTGTTGTGGGTTTGTTTCTGTTACGCTTTTTGTTGACTTTTGTGGTGTTGGTGATGGTGGTGTTGGGGTTAATGATGGTGATGGTGTTGGTGTTTGTGGTGATGGAGTTGGTGATGCTGGTGTGGATGGTGGCATATCTCTCTTAACTTTCTTGTTCGATCATTTATTTGTTTCCCTCTGTATTTTGTTTTTTGAGGGGGGAGGAAGAGAATTTTTTCTTTTTTCCTTATACCGTTTCCCACTCCTCGTCGTCACAATCTGTCTCCAGTTGCGATAAACCGGGGAGTGGAAAATCCTCCACAGGCGTTGGTTTTGGTTGTGGCGTGGTGGATAATGTAGGCGCTGGGGCGTTGGGTGGTGGTGGTGTTGGTTTTGCTACTGTTAGTGGCGTTGTTGCTGTTACAATTGCTTCTGTTGTTACTGCTACAGTTGTTGCTGCTATTTCTGCTGCTGGTGG
>OZ024742.1:158253294-158270794 GCA_964016885.1 Eledone cirrhosa | reverse complement strand
ACAGATATAGAGGGGTGATACAACACACAGCTCACACAGATATAGGGTGGTGACACAACACACAGCTCACACATATATACGGTGGTGACACAACACACAGCTCACACATATATAGGGTGGTGATACAACACACAGCTCACACATATATAGAGTGGTGATACAACACGGGGCTCACACATTTATAGGGTGGTGATACAACACTGAGCTCACACATATATAGAGCGGTGATACAACAGACAGCTCACAAAGATATCGAGTCATGATACAACACTCGGCTAACACAGATATAGAGCGGTGATACAATACACAGCTCACAGATATATAGAAGGGTGTTAAAACACACAGCTCACACATATATAGAAGGGTGTTAAAAAACACAGCTCACACAAATATAGAGCGGTGATACAACACACAGCTCTCACATATATATGGTGGTGACACAACACACAGCTCACACATATATTGAGGTGTGATACAACACACAGCTCACACAGATATAGAGCTGTGATACAACATACAGATCAGACAGATATGGAGGGGTGTTACAACACACAGCTCACACATATATAGAGATGTAATACAACACTAAAGCACACACATATATAGAGGGGTGATACAACACCCAGCTCACTCAGATATAGAGGTGTGATACAACCACACAGCTCACACATATATAGAGTGGTGATACAACACACAGCTCACACATATATAGAGTGGTGATACAACACACAGCTCACATATTTATAGGGTGGTGATACAAAACATATCTCACACATATATATATAGAGCTGTGATACAATAGACAGCTCCTACAGAAATCGAGTCATGAAACAACACTCGGCTAACACAGATATAGAGAGGTGATACAACACATAGCTCACGCAGATATAGAGTGGTGATAAAACACACATATACAGAGCTGTGATACAACACACAGCTCACCGAGATTTGAGGGGTGTTGTAACACACAGCTCGCACAGATATATAGGGATGTTACAACACATATCTCACACAGATGTAGACCTGTGATAAAACACACAGCTCACAAAGATATAGGGTGGTGATACAACACACAGCTCACACAGATATAGGGTAGTCACACAACACACAGCTCACACAGATATAAACGGTGATACAACACACAGCTCACACAGATATAGAGTGGTGTTTCAACACATAGCTCACACATATATAGAGCTATCAGACAACACACAGCTCACACATATAGAAATATGGAGGGGTGTTACAACACACAGCTCACACATATATAGAGATGTGATACAACACAAAGCTCACACATATATAGAGGTGTGATACAACATACAGCTCACTCAGATATAGATGTGTGATACAACCACACAGCTCACGCATATATAGAGTGGTGATACAACACACAGCTCATATATTTATAGGGTGTTGATACAAAACATATCTCACACATATATATAGAGCTGTGATACAACAGACGGCTCCCACAGATATCGAGTCATGATACAAGACTGGGCTAAGACAGATATAGAGCTGTGGTACAACACACAGCTCACACATGTATAGGGTGGTGATACAACCCAGAGCTCACACATATACAGAGCTGTGATACAACACACAGCTCTCACAGATATAGAGCGATGATACAGCATATAGCTCACAGAGATATAGGATGGTGATACAACACACAGCTCATACAGATAAAGAGTGGAGATACAACACACTGCTCACGCATATAGAGAGCTGTGATACAACACACAGCTCACACATATATAGAGGTGCGATACAACACACAGCTCACTCATTTATAGAGATGTGATACAACACAAAGCTCACACGTATATAGAGCTGTGATACAACACACAGCTCACACAGATATAGAGGTGCGATAGAACACACAGCTCACTCATTTATAGAGATGTGATACAACACACAGCTCACACATATATAGAGCTGCGATACAACATACACTCAGACATATATAGAGGGGTGTTACAACACACAGCTCACACATATATAGATATGTGATACAACACAAAGCTCACACATACATAGAGGGGTGATACCAGACACAGCTCACTCAGTTATAGAGGTGTGGTACAACACAGAGCTCACCCATATATAGAGTGGTGATACAACACAGAGCTCACACATATATAGAGCTGTGATACAATAGACAGCTCCTACAGATATCGAGTCATGATACAACACTCGGC
The DNA here is from genome assembly GCA_964016885.1 of Eledone cirrhosa. Taxonomy (NCBI): domain Eukaryota; kingdom Metazoa; phylum Mollusca; class Cephalopoda; order Octopoda; family Eledonidae; genus Eledone; species Eledone cirrhosa. Next base: position 158,268,590 of record OZ024742.1, on the reverse strand, counting down.
TAACACAGATATAGAGCTGTGATACAACACACAGCTCACACATTTATAGCGTGGTGATACAACCCAGAGCTCACACTGATATAGAGTGTTGATACAACACACTGCTCACACATATATAGAGTTGTGATACAGCAGAGAGCTCCCACATATATAGAGCTGTGATACAACACAGAGCTCCCACAGATATCGAGTCATGATACAACACTCGGCTAACACATATATAGAAGTGTGATACAACACAAAGCTCACACATACATATAGCGGTGACACAACACACAGCTCACACAGATATAGAGAGGTGATACAACACATAGCTCACACAGATATAGAGTGGTGATAAAACACACATATACAGAGCTGTGATACAACACACAGCTCATAGAGATATAGAGTGGTGATACAACACACTGCTCACACATATATAGAGCTGTCATACAACACACAGCTCAGACAGATATAGAGCGGTGATACAACACACAGCACACACATATATAAGTGTGATACAACACACAGCTCACACATATATAGAGGGGTGTTACAACACATAGCTCACACATAATATAGAGCGATGATAAAACATACAGCTCAAATATATATAGAGCTGTGATACAACACTCGGCTCACACAGATATAGAGGAGTGTTACAACACATAGCTCACACAGATATAGAACGCTGATACAACACACAGCTCACACAGATATAGAGCCGTGATACATCACACAGATCACACATATATAGAGCTGTTATACGATACACAGCTCACTCAGATATAGATGTGTGATACAACACACAGCTGACACATTTATAGGGTGGTGATACAACACACAGCTCACACAGATATAGAGTGGTGATACAACACACAGCTCACACAAATATAGAGTGGTGATACAACACACAGCTCAGACATATATAGAGCTGTGATACAACACACAGCTCACACAGATATGGAGTGGTGATACGATACACAGCCCACGCACATATAGAGCTGTGATAAAACACACAGCTCACACAGATATAGAGCTGTGATACAAACACTCGGCTAACACAGATGTAGAGCTGTGATACAACACACGGCTTACTCAGTTATAGAGGTGTGATACAACACACAGCTAAGACAGATATAGAGGGGTGTTGTAACACACAGCTCACTCAGATATAGAGGGTTTTTACAACACATAGCTCACACAGATGTAGATCTGTGATACAACACACAGCTCACACAGATATGGAACTGTGATACAACACAAAGGTCACACAGGTATAGGGTGGTGATACAACACACAGCTCACACAGATATTGGGTGGTGATATAACACACAGCTCACACATATATACGGTAGTGATACAACACACAGCTCACACATATACAGGGGGGTGATACAACACCAGCTCCCACACATATAGAGCGGTGATACAACACACAGCTCACACATATATAGAGCTGTGATACAACACTTGGCTAACATAGATATAGAGCTGTGATACAACACACAGCTCACTCAGATATAGAGGTGTGATACAACACACATCTCTCACATATATAGGGTGGTGATACAACTTACAGCGCATACAGATATAGAGGGTTGTCAGAACACACATATATAGAGCTGTTATACGATACACAGCCACCGCAGATATAGAGATGTGATACAACACACAGCTCACTCAGATATAGATGTGTGATACAACACACAGCTCACACAGATATAGAGTGGTGATACAACACACAGCTCAGACATATATAGAGCTGTGATACAACACACAGCTCACACAGATATAGAGTGGTGATACGATACACAGCCCACCCAGATATAGAGCTGTGATACAACACACAGTTCACACAGATGTAGAGCTGTGATACAACACACAGCTCACTCAGTTATAGAGGTGTGATACAACACACAGCTCACACAGATATAGAGGTGTGTTGTAACACACAGCTCACTCAGATATAGAGCCGTGATACAACCCACAGCTCACACATATATATAATGTGGTCATACGACACACAGCTCACACATATATAGGGTGGTGATACAACACACAGCTCACTCATAAATCGGGTGTTGATACGACACACAGTTCGCACAGATATAGAGCTGTGATACGACACAGAGCACACACAGATACAGAGCTGTGATACAACACACAAGTCACACAGATATAGAGCGGTTATACAACACACAGCTCACACAGATATAGAGCGGTTATACAACACTCGGCTAACACAGATATAGAGCTGTGATACAACACACAGCTACACATATATAGAGCGGTGATACAACGCACAACTGACACATATATATAGAACAGTGATACAACACACATCTAACACAGATATAAATGGGTGATTCAACACACGTCTAACACAGATATAGAGCGCTGATACAACACACAGCTACACAGATATAGAGCTGTGATACAACACACAGCTACACATATATAGAGCGGTGATACAACGCACAACTGACACATATATATAGAACAGTGATACAACACACATCTAACACAGATATAAATGGGTGATTCAACACACGTCTAACACAGATATAGAGCGCTGATACAACACACAGCTAACACAGATATAGAGTCGTGATACAACACACAGCTCACACATATATAGAGCTGTGACACAACACTGGGCTAACTCAGATATAGAGCTGTGATACAACACGCCGCTCACACAGATATATTGCGGTGATTCAACACACATCTAACACAGATATAGAGCGATGATACAGCATATAGCTTACACAGATATAGAGTGGTGATACAACACACAGCTCAGACAGATATAGAGCGGTGATACAACACACAGCTCACAGAGATATAGAGCGGTGATACAACACGCGGCTAACACATCTATAGAGGGGTGATACAACACACAACTCACACAGATATAGGGCGGTGATACAACACACAGCTCACACAGATATATCGGGGTGTTACAACACACAGCTCACACATATATAGAGTGGTGATACAACACACAGCTCACACAGATATAGAGCTGTGATACAACACAGCTCACACAGATATAGCGGTGTGTTACAACACACAGCTCACACATAAATAGAGGTGTGATACAACACACAGCTCACACATATATAGGGTGGTGATACAACACACAGCTTACTCAGATATAGAGCGATGATATAGCATTTAGTTCACACAGATATAGAGCGATGATACAACAGAGAGCTCACAAAGATATAGAGCGGTGAAACAACCCCGCTCACACAGATAGAAAGCAGTTATATAACACACAACTCATAAAACTATAGAGCGATGGTACAACATACAACTCTCAAAAATATAGAGTTGTTATAAAACACACAGCTCACACAGATATAGAATGGTGATATAATACATAACTCACCCATATATCGATCCTATAGAGCGGTGATACAACACATAGCTCACACATAAATAAAGGGTTGATACAACACACAGTTCACACAGATATAGAGTGGTGAGACAACACACAACTCACACATCTATAGAGCGATGATACAACTCAGCTCACAAAGATATAGATCTGTGATACAATAATTAGATCACACAGTTATAGAGCGATAATACAACATATGGCCCAGGAATATATAGAGGAGTGATACAACACACAGCTCACACATATAGAATACTATGTGAATAAAATGGTGATCTGTGTGTTTGCATTTAAGTATAATGAAAATAAAATCATAGGCTAAGAAATACCTATGATTCCTAGCAGACAACTGACGATGGATATTGCCCTCTTTCACTTTTATTTGCATTATACTTAAATTCAACCACACAGCTCGCCATTTTATTCACATAGTTTCTTTCTCCGCTGTGAACCGTCTCGCTTCTCTCCCCTTGTTGCTATCCCCTCTCTCCCCCTTCTCTCTCCTTCTCCCTCTTCTGCTAGCCATTCTCGGCTAGCCTGCCACTATAACTATTTCTTTCTCGCTTCCTCTTACTTTCACTCACTCCCTCTCTGCTAATCACCCTCTCTCCGCTAGCTCACTTCCTCCCTCGTTAGCCATTGTAAGCCGTCTCGTCTCTCGCTCACACTGCTACAGTGAAGACGTGTCTTTTTTTCTCGTCACATCCGCCAGAACTTATATTCGAAATGAATTTTTGACTTGATTTTCTTCTCTTTTCATTGCCTCACCCTTCGTGTCTGTTTATATTTTTTCTCTCTCTCCCTCTTTTTTGTCCCAATAACTTATTTTAGTTATTGTTCGCCCTCGGCTGAGGTATCTGGTCTATAACGCGAAGAAATACCTATGATTCCTAGCAGACAACTGAATATGGATATTGCGCTCTTTCGCCCGTAACTTTTATTTTCATTACACTTAATTGCAACCACATAGCTCGCTATTTTATTCATATATATGCATATTAACGGCTGAGCAGCCTAATTTGCATATCGAGTGAGTTAATCGGCCGGGTGCACCGAAACGATAAACGAAAAAAAATGAAACGGAATTTCATTTCTCACTCTTAGTACGGCCGTTACTTAAATATAAGTATGTATACGTACATACATATATGTATACATACGTACAGTAATATGTATATATATATACATACATGCACACATATATATATATATGTACGTATGGATTCACCGAACATTTATTATAATGCTCGGTGTGTTTGTAAACAAACATCCCAAATTAAGCCGTACGGTGTCTAGCAACCATCGTTGCTCATTTGTTCAACACTGACAAAGGAACGCTGTACTAGTTTCAAGCTTATTAGATATCGTCAGCAACGTATACCTTCCTGCCAGATGATTGAACGTCTGAAAGTATATACTTTCCTTATGCATATTAACGGCTGAGCAGCCTAATTTGCATATCGAGTGAGTTAATCGGCCGGGCGCACCGAAAACGATAAACGGAAAAAATGAAACGAAATTTCATTTCTCACTCTTAGTACGGCTGTTACTTAAATATAAGTATGTATACGTACATATATATATATATATGTATACAGACGTACAGTAGTATGTATATATATATACATACATGCACACATATATATCGTTGCTGACGATAGCTAATAAGCTTGAAACTAATACGGCGTTCCTTTAAAAGTTTTGAACAAATGAGCAAGGATGGTTGCTAGACACTGTACGGCTTAATTCGGGATGTTTGTTTACAAACACACCGAGCATTATAATAAATGTTCGGTGAATCCATACGTACATATATATATGTGTGCCTGTATGTATAATATATATACATAATACTGTACGTCTGTATACATATATATATGTATGTATACATACTTATATTTAAGTAACAGCCGTACTAAGAGTGAGAAATGAAATTTCGTTTCATCTTTTCCGTTTATCGATTTCGGTGCGCCCGGCCAATTAATTCACTCGATATGCAAATTAGGCTACACATCCGTTAATAGGCATAAGAAAGTATATACTTTCAGACATTCAACCATCTGGCAGGAAGGTATACGTTGCTGACGATAGCTAATAAGCTTGAAACTAGTACAGCGTTCCTTTGTCCGTGTTAAACAAATGAGCAACGATGGTTGCCAGACACTGTACGGCTTAATTCGGGATGTTTGTTTACAAACACACCGAGCATTATAATAAATGTTCGGTGAATCCATACGTACATATATATATGTGTGCATGTATTTATATATATATACATACTACTGTACGTCTGTAGACATATATGTATGTACGTATACATACTTATATTTAAGTAACAGCTGTACTAAAAGTGAGAAATGAAATTTCGTTTCATTTTTTCCGTTCATCATTTTCGGTGCGCCTGGCCGATTAATCACTCGATATGCAAATTAGGCTGCACAGCCGTTAATATGCATAAGGAAAGTATATACTTTCAGACGTTCAATCATCTGGCAGGAAAGTATACGTTGCTGACGATAGCTAATAAGCTTTGAAACTAGTACAGCGTTCCTTTGTCAGTGTTGAACAAATGAGCAACGATGGTTGCCAGACACTGTACGGCTTAATTCGGGATGTTTGTTTACAAACACACCGATCATTATAATAAATGTTCGGTGAATCCATACGTACATATATATATATATGTGCATATATGTATATATATATACATACTACTGTACGTCTGTATACATATACGTATGTACGTATACATACTTATATTTAAGTAACAGCCGTACTAAGAGTGAGAAATGAAATTTCGTTTCATTTTTTCCGTTTATAGCTTTCGGTGCGCCCGGCCGATTAACTCACTCGATATGCAAATTAGGCTGCACAGCCGTTAATATGCATAAGGAAACTATATACTTTCAGACGTTCAACCATCTGGCAGGAAGGTATAAGTTGCTGACGATAGCTAATAAGCTTGAAACTAGTACAGCGTTCCTTTGTCAGTTTTGAACAAATGAGCAACGATGGTTGCTAGTCACTGTACGGCTTAATTCGGTATGTTTGTTTTTCAAACACACCGAGCATTATAATAAATGTTCGGTGAATCCATACGTACATATATATATGTGTGCATGTATGTATATATATATACATACTACTGTACGTCTGTATACATATATGTATGTACGTATACATACTTATATTTAAGTAACAGCCGTACTAAGAGTGAGAAATGAAATTTCGTTTCATTTTTTCCGTTTATATATATAATGCATGTCTATTATATTTTCAAATCTTAATAATTCGTCATCTATGTCCGTATGTGTGTGTGTCCGTTTACATACAACAGATTAACTATCTTCAAATTTGCCGATAAATCCATCAGTAACCTCCCTTTATCCACTGGAGAGAATAGCCCTAGTATGTTTTTATATATTCGCATACAGACCTATTTACCCCCGCCTGTTTCAAATATATGTCTCCAAAAGTAGGAGGGAGATGTATACTGGAGAAAACAACTTCCCTCTTTCAATTTTATATTTCATGTGCCTGACTGAAGGGCCAGTTAAAAGTGCCTCCTCCTTTATACAGTGGTGGTCACACAGTGGTGGTACCACATGCATGTTAAGTGTATGAAACATTGTTTACACTAAATAAGCTCTCTTTCAATAGGTCGAGCACTGTTTTCCTTGATCGGATTTCTATCAATGCATATTGCTCTTAGCATTGATTTTTACAGCAACGTATGCCATAGACCAGTACAATGGACTAACATAAAAGCCAGAATAGTTGAGCACTCTTCAGTCCTAATGATATCGTTCAACATTCAACATAATGTATACATATAAAATGGAATACTCTTCAAACAACATACCGAAACCATCGAACTACACCTACTCCAAAATATTACTAGAGAAAGTAAAAGGCGTACGGAGACTTAGATGGAAGGCCCTATATTTTTGGTGGAGAGATAGCAACATATAAAATGGAATACTCTTCAAACAACATACCGAAACCATCGAACTACACCTACTCCAAAATATTACTAGAGAAAGTAAAAGGCGTACGGAGACTGAGATGGAAGGCCCTATATTTTTGTTGGAGAGAGAGCAACAACCGCCATAGCAAAAAGTACCCACCCAAAATTAAAGTCATTGCAGACTTCAAAGAAGACATCTTAGACTTAATAGCTAGTATAAAATTCCGTAAGTACAATAATTCCTTGCACAACATCCTCCTAAATGATATTAACAAATTCAGGTCGTTAAATAATGTATTTGTTTTCTCTGACAAAACTAAGAAGTAAATAAAGATAGATATAAACGCTTATACTAAGCAACATAACTAGAAAGCCAAACCTAACATTTACAACTCTATTAACAACGGGGTAAAAGAATTTTCTAGAAATGTTAAAATAGATAATAGACTAGAAACATTAGCAAAGCGTGATGGCTTTATTATCTTGAAGAATCATAAAATAAACTTTACAAACAGATCATCTTGCAGGCCCATAAACCCAGCGAGAACAGAATTAGGCCTAGTAACCAGGAAGATATTAGGAGAAATAAACAAACGCAACACAAACAACATCTTCTCATTCTGGAACAATACCACATCGGCTATATCCTTGTTCAAAGACATCCCATCGAAAGCCAGGGCTAAGTTTATCCAGTCCGATATAACCGATTTGTACCCTCTATTACTAAACCGCTACTAAACAAGAACTTGGACATCATGCGAACCTTCGGAGCTAAAAGTAACCAAGAACTCAGAAATACGCTTTTATTCAACAATGGCACCGCTTGGATAAACAATTTGACCCAGAAGATTTATTCGACGAATTGATGGGGTCATTAGACAGCGCGGATATATGTAATATTGGTTTATACATCCACCATGGCTTAAGCAGAAATTTTCAGACCACGCCATCGGTCTATACGGTGACAATGACTTTTCTCTAACTCACAAAGGGCACGATATGGATAAGTTTTGTAAAGACCTGATAAATACCTTTCATGACATAGATCTTAAAATCACAGTCGACACGAACATTACTAGCGCAAATTTCCCGACGTTAACCTAGACCTACAAACAGGCACATATAAATCATTTCACAAACCGAACGTGAGACTGAAATAGATCAAGAGATGATCATGCCACCCGCCCATGAGGATTAAAAATCTATCATCTAACGTTAGCCGTAGGATCGAGAACTTATGATCCAGCAGAGAGATAATTTAAAAAGCAGCGCCGTACTACAACAAGGCTCTCAGAGATAATGGATTTAATAAATAGATGAAATACATTCCAAATAGCCAAGAAATAATAATAGAAGAAAAAAATAATCTGGTTCGTGCCTCTTTTCACAGTAAATGTAAAAACTAATATATGTAAGACATTCTTAGACTTTATAGACATGCACTTTACACCTCAGCATAAATATAATAAGATCTTAAATCAACGTTTAGTAAGAATTTCCTCTTCATGTGCCCCATCCATGAAATCGAAAATAACCGCAAAGAACAAACCACATGAACATCCAGGATGCTCTTACAGAAAGAAACATGACTGTTCATTGCAGCAATACTGTCATGTTAAATCCATAATATACGAAGCAGATATCAAATACAAAAACGCCAACAAGCCAGAGACCCGATAAACGTAGATATGGTCCAGGACCGTTTTAAACAAAGGTTCTATCTGCACCGTTCCTCATTTAGACATCTCAACATGAAAACCACCACATCACTGGCAAAAAGCGTCTGATAGCTAAAGAAAAATGGAATACTCCATGACATCACATGGAAAGTGCTTGAAAATTCAACACCAGACACAAACGGGAGCAAAAAATAAAAAAAAAATGCTCACATTGTCTATGTGAGAAACTCAGGATCTTACCGGGTCTATACTCATCGATATCAAATCATATCAAAATGAGAAATCTGAAGAGAATATCCCGAGTAATTTTTCATAAATTCGTATACAGACTTCAGGCCATATTTACCTCCCCTGTTTCAAATATACGTCTCCTCAATTAGGAGGGAGATGTAGCCTGAGGACAACCACTTACCTTTTTCACTGACAGGCCAGTTTAAAAGTGCCTCCTCCATTATACAATCGTGGACATGACTGGGCCGCGAAAGCAATGATAGCACGTACATGAAACTTTATTTATCCTATATATATATATATAAAATAAAGTTAAATAAAAGTCAAATGATTAAAATTTAGCTTCGTTTATTACTGCTATATATATTTCAGTGACAGCCATCTTTGGCTGTGACCTCTTCAGGCAGTTTGAATTAGTATGGTATAGACAAGTACATATGTTGTTTAGGTGTATAATATTGTCAATACTCTGATATGCCCAGTTCCTTGTTGGGTTGTTAATTCACTGGGCATATCAGAGTATTGACAATATTATACACCCAAACAACATATGTACTTGTCTATACCATACTAATTCAAACTGCCTGAAGAGGTCACAGCCAAAGATGGCTGTCACTGAAATATATATAGCTTAATCATTTGACTTTTATTTAACTTTATTTTACACTACTCCGGAGTAACCAAACCAACCTGCGCGCTTCGTCGAGTGCTCCAGCCTGCATACTGAGGTGTTGGTATACAACCAACATAAACTCAAAATATATATATATATAGGAACAAGTAAGACCCCGACGGCTGAGCTCAAGCCGTTTCGACGGCTAATTCTGTACTGAATGAAAAATTAATTCTGGTATTTAAATAGCCGAACTTATCAAGGGGTAATTCCATATATGGTCAAAGAGATAATCACCAGGATTGGTCACATCACAAGTTAGTAGTAAATCTGTGATGGCAAGTTGGTGGGGGAAGGGGTAGCTAAACCTGCCAGTAGGAGAAAAGGGGAGAGCGGGTGGAGTAGACCCATTTATGCGTTGGTAGTGCCAGCTACATCTGGGTGTGAGGTCAAAGAGGATACCGGGGAGGGGGAGGGGGAGGAGGTCGAAACGGTAAGTAGAACAATGAAAGGTAAAACTGTAAAAGGTACTGAGAGAGAAAAAAAAATATAAGCAAAATCTGGTTACTAAGACTTAAGTCTCTCGCTATTGCTAGGCTGAAGAAATACATAAATAAATAAATAAACAAATAAGTGAATAAAAGAATAGATAAATAAATAAAAATATATATATATATATATATATATATATATATATATATATAATGTAGAATAAAAAATAAATGATAATAATAGAAAAAAACTAGGTGGGACGGAAATAAAGGGACCCTTATACGAGGTATAAGTGCGTGTATCGTACGGTGACGGGTCAACAAAAGGGGGGCCAGAATACTAAAGAGACTACCACGAAAATAATAAAGGTTTCTACCCCAAACACAGGGCCAGCAACCACCCAGTGCAAGAAAGTAAACTAGTACGAGAATATAATTCAGGGTCCCGTAAAAAAATACTGGTGCTAACTCTAAGGGTACCGCCACGAAACAAAAGGTCTTATACAAGCTACATGAAAGATCGTACGAAGTAAAAGTAAAGAACGGAAATTAATACAGGACCCCCCCCCCCCCCAAAAAAAGGGGAAAAAAAAAAGAGATACTGGATAAACGAGAAATTAAAGCAAAGATGTCACTAAGAAATATAGAAGGCACGGAAAAAGGGGACAGCGGTCGGAGAAGGGGGCGAGTATCCGAAGTCTAACACCTCTGCTATAAAAAGCGGAGTCAGCCACATCTATCGTAGAATAGGGGAGGGGGTGGGGGTGCTGAAGCTACAAGGGACCGATGGGCTACCTCGGGTGGGCGAGAAAGAGACGACGACAAAGAAAGGGAACTGGGGTAGAAGGACTAGGGAGGGATGGGGGGAAGGAGGAAATATAGAGGAAGCGATAAAAGAATGTAAAAGAAGATCTTACGTCTCCATAGGCAAGCAGGGGTTACCCATTACAAACTAGGCAAGTGGGTTGTTATAGCCCTAGGCTACCCCCCCCCCCCCCCCCCTGGTCATTATGGGGTTTGAGGGCGAGGTAAGTCCTACGTAATCGGTGTTTACATGCAGTAACCAGTTCATCTTTCTTGTTTAGGAGTTGGTCCGTCGAAAACAGCATTTGTAATGTTTCCTCCGAGCATAAATTGCACGGACGGCGTCCTCCCGTGTAAGAGTTGGCTCTGGACAGTAATTTCCAAGTGAGATCATAGTTGATGTTTTTGTCCTTGAGGTCCCATATGTGGCCCGAAAGTGTAGTGGCGTGACGCCGGGCCGGATTTCGGAAGGTATTCCTGTGTTAATCCTATATAAGCTTTGTTGGAGGTGTCCGTGCTCACGTTGCACTGGTAGATCACATTACGGTCTCTGCATCTGTTGTCGAGGGGGCAACTGGATCTATCAGGACAGTTGCACCTCCTGGTCGGCTCTCCACTGCTATTTAGGTTGTTTCTTCCATCGGGGTTGAGTTTTTTGTTGTTGGAGGAGACGATGTTTTGTGCGAAGTTAGGTGTAGTGCTGTAAGAGAGTTTGATGGTATTTTTGTTAATTATGTTGTGGTAGCGGTGTTGTGGTGGGAAGTGTTTTTCAATGAGCTTAAAGAAAATTTTCCCGATGGGAGTTGTCACCTCAGCGTTGTGGGGAGGATTGAACCATGTTACATTGCGTGAGCGGCGGTGTCGCCTGCTGGTTACGCTAATGGGAGCTGGACAGTAGGATATTTCCTCCCGGAAACCACTCCGCTTGAGGGCCTGGTTGTAGTAAGGCGTATGTTCATCGAATATCTTCTCATTAGCTGACAAACGGGATATACGGAGGGAGATGTTTTTGACCAGGTTGTTGGTGATGTTCCTGGGATGGTTAGATCGGCGGTGGATGTAGTGCAGGTTGTCATTGGGTTTCCTGTATGGGTAGTACAAGTCATTATTGAGATCGAGGGTCAGGGACGTTTGTAGGGTTACTTTAAATCCCCAGTCGCGGAAGAAGCTGATTAATTGTTTACGGACCCGATCTGTACTACTGGGGTTGTACCCTTTAAGGGTAAGGAGCCCATCATCACGGTACAATCCACCACCGAAAGCAGGAAACATATCGGTGAGTTTGGCTATAAGGAATAATCCTATAAGATCTGTGACCTCCGCCGAATCCGTAGCGCCCATGCTGACGTCGAAGGGTGAGTCAGGAGCTCTTTTTATCCATTTGGAGTTGTCAAAGAGTAAGACTGTCTTCCTGGCGTGGAGGATGATTTTTCTTTCCTGGTCGGTGATGGGCACAAGTGCTTCGGCGAAGTCCAAGGCGGCAGTAAGTAGCGGTAAGGTGATTGAAGCATGGTAGCTCTCTATGTCGAACTGGATAAATTTAGTGTCTCGTTTATCCTCCAAATTGCTGAACCATGAAATAACTTCCTGGGTGTTGATCCATAGGCTAAGTCGGGCGTGTTGCTTGACTTTAGGTATCACGCGGTCTAGGATATTTTTGCTGATTCTCCCTATGTCGGACTTCGTTGGGTTTATAAACCTGATAGATGGTTTACGGTCGAAATCGGATTTGTGGTCCTTCAGTGTGAAGTAGGGTGTCCGTGGGTCTAGGGGTTCGGTGCGGTCGGCGACCCCGAGGCTGGAGGTAATTTGTTTTCCATCTCGATTAATGTCCTCGATGCATGAGTGGTTGGCCTTTTTATAGGTGGAGTTTAGGCTGCTCCTGATCAGTGTGTGGTATCTGTCGGGGTTGACAAAGTATAGGTTCCCAGTTTTATCCGAATGCACCATGATGTCATTTGTGTTATCATACTCTGTTAAGTTGCTACGGAGTTTTTGTAGGAATCGGTTGTGTCTGGGTTTGAATTTAAGGTTCTTGACCAGTCGGAGGAAACATTACAAATGCTGTTTTCGACGGACCAACTCCTAAACAAGAAAGATGAACTGGTTACTGCATGTAAACACCGATTACGTAGGACTTACCTCGCCCTCAAACCCCATAATCACCCGGGGGGGGGGGTAGCCTAGGGCTATAACAACCCACTTGCCTAGTTTGTAATGGGTAACCCCTGCTTGCCTATGGAGACGTAAGATCTTCTTTTACATTCTTTTATCGCTTCCTCTATATTTCCTCCTTCCCCCCATCCCTCCCTAGTCCTTCTACCCTAGTTTTTTTCTATTATTATCATTTATTTTTTTATTCTACATTATATATATATATATATTTAAAAAAAAAATTTTTTTTTTAAATTTATTTATCTATTCTTTTATTCACTTATTTGTTTATTTATTTATTTATGTATTTCTTCAGCCTAGCAATAGCGAGAGACTTAAGTCTTAGTAACCAGATTTTGCTTATATTTTTTTTTTCTCTCTCAGTACCTTTTACAGTTTTACCTTTCATTGTTCTACTTACCGTTTCGACCTCCTCCCTCTCCCCCTCCCCAGTATCCTCTTTGACCTCACACCCAGATGTAGCTGGCACTACCAACGCATGAATGGGTCTACTCCACCCCCTCTCCCCTTTTCTCCTACTGGCAGGTTTAGCTACCCCTTCCCCCACCAACTTGCCATCACAGATTTACTACTAACTTGTGATGTGACCAATCCTGGTGATTATCTCTTTGACCATATATGGATTTACCCCTTGATAAGTTCGGATCTGGACATATCAATGGATTTAACAAGGTAAAATCTACTCCAACATTATGTTTTCCTGTTTTTTCTGTTCAAGTTCTTACTGCCCTATGAGATCGTAGCTGTTGAATAATGGCTATCACTGAAATATATATATATATATAGTGAAAGTGTGAAGAATAGCATGGTCAACAGTACAAAAAGGGTTTTATTTACAGTATTAACAATTGCTTCATTGATTAGGGGGTCTAAAAATTGCTAATCACTTGAAGTTGTGTCACTCAACTTTAAATACATGTAGGCCCAATCAAATCATCGGAATAACTGATTAAAAGTATACACCGCGTTTGTAATATACTAGTGTATTACAAGCGCCGTGTATAATTTCAATCAGTTATTCATCCTAATCAATGAAATAATTGTCAATACTGTAAATAAAACCCTTTTTGTACTGTTGACCATGTTATTCTTTATTCTTTCACTATTATTGCTCCAAGATTAACCTGCTTAGGAATTCCCGAGAAGTCGCCACCTAAATAAGGAAACCTCTCGTTGAGTTAAGCAACGCCGTACATTAAAAACATTATCCACAAATTGGATTACTCACAACCTCTAACTGGATTACCTATAACGATAATTTGTTATCCCATATATATATATATATATATATATATATATATATATATATATATATATATATATATATATATATATATATATATATATATATATATATATATATGTATATATATATATATATATATATTTATATATATATATATTAGGATTGGTGCTCTGAAATGGCGATGTATGTATAGTATATTTGGCAATATACTGTATGTTTAATTAAAAACATTTTGAAGGCCTTGCGCTATTATTTTAAAGTAGTGACTATGGCACTTACTTCTTTTTTCAGCAAAGGAAGGGAGATAAGCTGACAGATCTGTTTCACACTGTTGGTGTTCATCAGAGCCTAGCACTCGCCGACCTTTGCCGACAATTATAGAGGCTGGATTCTTATAGAATCCCAGTAATAATACGGAACTGATTATACAGAGCGATTGCCGGTCCAGCATACATTGAAAATTAGGATTGCTGCTCTGAAATAGCGATGTATACATGAACGTATGTATAGTATATTTGGCAATATATTGTTGCCAAATATACTATACACACGTTCATGTATACATCGCTATTTCAGAACACCAGTCCTAATTTTCAATTTCTTCAAAATGTTTTTAATTTTCAAGGTCTTCCGAATGTTTATAATTAAACATATTGCCAAATATACTATTCATACATTCATATATATATTCCAGCAGTAAGA
>OZ024742.1:158223294-158250794 GCA_964016885.1 Eledone cirrhosa | reverse complement strand
CCTGCACCTTTTATCACGTTACCATTGACATATATTATTCAACGTGTCTTTCGTATTTAAGACAGTAGCGTGCGGTTTGAGGAGGATGGGAATGCTCTGTATAACATGCTGATCCGCGTGTACAAAGTGTACAAAATCGTTTCTGCTTAAGGATCAGAAAACTGGCCTGCCCCATCCATTAACCTACCCATCATTTGAATACTACATTGCAAGATAATGAAACACTCATCAGAACGGTTCTCATATGAATCTTATGATACATTTTAACGGCTACATGAGCAGTATTATGTGCCTCAGCATTTGTCAATGAACAGGGTTACCGTTTAGATGTAAAACTGAAGTCGATGGATCTGGTTTAATTATCATTCCAATACTTTTTATTATATATATATATATAAACATAGAAACATATGTTAAAGCAAATAAATTCCTAATCTTTTTCACGCCGACGTTTATATTTTTCTTATATATATATATATATATATATATATATATATATATATATATATATATACTATCTGGATCCAGCTACCCTTCTCGCTGAATGTCAAAACCGATTTCAGAAGAAGATTTCAAGCTCAAGTATGTAGAAATATATTTAATAGACAGACATCTAAGATCAGTTTTAGCTCCACTAACAACTTCAAAATTATAGTAACTAACATACCTGTTGCAAGATGGTGCTCTTAGTACAGAGGCAACACCTAAGGCAACAAAGGAGACGCACCAGCAGCCTCAAGCGGACTCACAGAATAATAGTTCAAAGAATGCTATAATAAACATTCCGTGTGCGCCTGTCAACAGGAAAATAGGAGCACAAGACCATCTCCAGTTGTGTGTGGAAACTGAACTTTGAGGAATATAGCATCAGCTGGAAGATTGCGGAACGATAACTGAAAGAGGACTTTGTGGGACATAGCTTCAGGTGGAAGATTGTGCCACGACATAGATATTTTATCAACGGAACCAGGAAAAGCGTGCTCTGCAGCGGTGAGAGGTGGCTAATATTGAAAAAAAAAAGCCTTTAGACGATTACACCGGCCTTAATTCCAGAAGTGGGCTATTAAAATCTTCTCTGCACTGCGCAGATTCGGCTTTTCCCTCTGGCGTACACGTAACGAGACATCCACGCCTCTCCAACAAACACAAACACGCGCCTTATATTACGTGAGTGTTCACGAGCACAGCCACCCAAATATTTATATATATATATATCCACATATACATATATGTATATATCCATACATAAAAACGTGAAAATTCTAGATATGGAAGATCACTTGGAGTTTTAAAAAAGTTGAATGTAATAAAAACTACCATAATTTTAATTCTAGTTTCATGATACACATAATATGCGGAAAAAGAGAAATTGATATTAGATATATATATATATATGTATGTATACAGACGTACAGTAGTATGTATACATACATGCACATATATATATATATATATATACGTTATTCCGGGTTGAATCGGAGGTAACCACAGTAAGTAAGGTACTCAATACATTGCAGAGTATAACAGTTTTAATATAGATGAGATTCTACAGGACTAGAACTGTTTCATTCTTTAGAAATCATCAGGATTCCTGATGATTTCTAAAGAATGAAACAGTTCTAGTCCTGTAGAATCTCATCTATATTAAAACTATATATATATATATATATATATATATATATATATATATATGTACGTATGGGTTTACCGAACCGTTATTATAATGTTCGCTTTGTTTGTAAACAAACAGCCCGAATTAAGCCGTACAGTGCTCGCCAACCATCGTCGCCCTTTTGTTCAACACCGACACAGGAACGATGAACTAGTTTCTAGCTTATTAGCTGTCATCAGCACCGTATATCTTCCTGTCAATCGATTGAACGTTTGAAAGTATATACTTTCCTTATCCATATTAACGGCTGAGCAGCCTAATCTGCATATCGAGTGAGTTAGTATCAGCCGTACTAAGAGTGAGAAATGAAATTTCACTTTTTCCATATATATATATACACACACACATATATATATATATATATATATATATATATATATATATATATATATATATATATATATATATATATATATATATATATATGTGTGTGTGTGTGTGTGTGTGTGTCTGTTAAAATGTCATGAATAAAAAGAATTAAAAAAAAATGCCAAAGTGTCTTGAACTTAAAAATAATAAAGTTATTCGTGATATTTCAAAGGAACCCTTGCTGTTGAAAGGATGTTATAGAATATTTCAGTCTGCCCGTACGTATATATGTATGTTTGTATGTCTGAATTTATGCTTATCTGTATGTTAGTATATCTGTGATCTGTATATACATATACATAAGCAGCGATTCTTTGCTTAAACTTTAATCTGTTATTTTAATAAATATATATATATATGAGAGTATTGATGTTTGCTTGAAGCATTGTGGAACAATAAGTAAATATCTTTAAGTCGTTTGGAAGCCTCGACAATGCAAATGGGTAAATCTCCGGGTAACAAGGTCCGGTGGTGGAGAGAGAGAGATGTAAGTGGGTGTACGTTGAGATGCGTGGTGTGTATATATATATATATATATATATATATATATATATATAAAATAAAGTTAAATAAAAAGTCAAATGTTTAAAATTTAGCTTCGTTTATTACTGCTATAATATTTCAGTGACAACCATCTTTGGCTGTGACCTCTTCCGGCAGTCCGAATTAGTGTGGTATAGACAAGTACATATGTTGTTGAGGTGTATAATTTTGTCAATACTCTGATATGCCCAGTTCCTGGTTGGGTTATTATTTCACTGAGGAACTGGAATCATAACCAACATATACTAAAACATATATATATATATATATATATATATATATATATATATACACACACACACACACATATAGATAGATATATATACACACACACATATATATATAGAGAGAGAGACAGAGATGTCTATATATATATACATAAATATATATATATATATATATATATATATATATATATATATATATATATATATATATATCCATATATATATGTGTGTGTGTATGTGCATATGTATAATGTACATGTACCTATACACATAGATATACATTTTATTTATCTATACACATATTCTATTCTATTCTAAGGCGGGTAAAATTCCCGAGATCCATGGACGAGTTCTCTCCAGCGGTCTCTGTCCCTCATTATCGCTGCCATGTCCTGCGTCTCCAACAGACCAGCGTCTGTCCTTAGGGCATCAACATACGTTAACCTTGGTCTTCCTCTTCTAGTGTGTCCATGTAGGGGCTACCAAAGGAGCACTGAGTGCAATATCAACTCTGGATGTCGGTGAGCATGTCCTGTTAACCTCAGTCTCCTCTGTGTCACTTTCGAGATGCTCCCATACAGCTCTGAGTTGTTTATCCTCAGTGTATACTGTTTAATGTTCAGAGCCATCCTCAGCATTCTCGTGTAGCACCCATCCACCATCTGAGTGAGTTTCTTGGTCAGTGTCCAAGTCTCAGGCCCATACAGCAGCACAGACTCCACTACAGCAATGAAGAGGCGGATTTTAAGCTCTCTACGAAGGTCCGACTTCCACACCGATCTTAAGCTGTGGCACGCCGCCCAGGCCTTGCTCTTCCTCTCAACCACATCATCTTCCGTATTCCCAATCTTCGCTCCCGAATATAGGAAGCCCTCAACCAATTCTAGCGGCTTCCCGCCTACATTAGTGATCCCCTCTGGCTTCTCAACATTCTCTACTAGATATTTTGTTTTAGACTCATTCATTCTCAGCCCCACACTCATCGACACAGTCTCAACCTCCCGCATCAAATACTCTGCCTCCTTCACTGTATTTGTCACCAAAACTATGTCGTCGGCAAATTCAGCATCCGATACCTTTTTCGCCCTAACCCTCCTGCTCTGAGCCGGTGCCACAGTAAAGCCAGAGTCCTGGTGTTTCTTCAGTGCAAAGCGCATACAATAGTCCACTACGATGGTAAAAAGGTAGGGAGCCAATGTATCTCCCTGGAGCACTCCAGCCAGTATCTCAAAGAACTCTGTCATCCCATCAGGTGTAATGACTTGGGCTTTGGTGTTGGTGTAGTGCAGTGATATCAGGTCCACTATCGTCTTGGGGATTCCATAAGCCTGTAAGATCTTCATCAGGCAGTAACGGTCCACAGAATCAAAGGCCTTCCTAAAGTCAATGAAAACCATGACCGCAGGAAGGCACTTTGCTCTAGCTCCCTCTAATATCCTCCTCAGCATCAGGATGTGACTGGTGGTTGATCTACCCTCTCTGAAGCCGTTCTGGTTGTCCCTGAGCTTCTTCTCCATCTCGGGCTGGATCCTGTTAAGAATCATCCTGTTGAGGGTCTTTGCCACAAGTGACGTCAGTGAGATCCCCCTGTAGCTGTTGGTGTTAGAGAGATCTCCCTTCTTTGGCACTGGGACGATGTTACTGATCCTCCACTGATTCGGGGCAACTCCTTTCTCCAGTGCCCCGTTACAGAACCCCAGGATGATATCATCAAAATCACACCTCTTTATCACCTCTGATGCCACTCCATCCTCTCCATGAGCCTTGCTCTCCTTGATCCTCTTCTTGGCTCTCTGAAGCTCCTCTCTGGTGAAGGGCTCTGTTTCAACATCCAGTTCCTCAAACAGCCGCCTGATCTCCCCAGTGCTCTGGGCTGTGGAGGGTGGCTCTCCTAGTAGGATCCTAAAATGGTCTAGCCATTTCCTCTTCCTATCCTCGGGCCCCGTTCCCTGGATCTGACTCGAACACCTTCTCTTCCTCCCTGTGATCTCGTTGATGATCATCCAGCTCTCCTTACATCCAGATCTGTCAACCGCTCTCTCCACACTTCTGATCTTCTCTATCAGTGCCTCCTCTCTGACCTCAGTGTAAGCGGTACAGAGCTCTTCCCTCATCACCTCCACAGTCTCCATCCTCTCCTCCGTAGTAGGATCAGCATAGAATTGGTCCTTGGCAGCTTTCAGGTGTTCTCTGGCTGCACACACTTTTGGGTTTGCAGAGCTGACGTGCTTCCCTTTGTTCTTTTTCCTCGGCACCAGGGTTTCACTTGCTTCCGCCACTGCATTGGTGAAGTGCCCGTACCTCCTCGTCACACTCTCCTCAGTCCATCCAATCTCTCTCTCCTCTGACTCTCCACACAGAGCACTAAACCTGTTTCTCACTTCCACTGTGAACCTCTCCTGTAGCTTATCATCTTCCTTGAAAGCTCCCCAGTCATAGATTGTTCTCCGGGACCGAGCCTTGCTCTTTCTTAAGCTCACCCGGACCTCACTCATAACAAGCCGGTGGTCACTACCCAGTGTACTGAAATAGTTGTATGGTTCCGTGTTCAGAACACTATTCCGCCACTTTTTCTTTACCAGAATGAAATCAATCTGGGACTTGGACAGGTGCATATCTGAGATGTAGGTCCACATCTTCCCCAGATTCTTCCTAAACCTTAGGTTGGTCGCTATCAAGTTCGCCTCAGAAGGGTGTCTCTCAGTAGTCTTCCATTTCGGTTGGTGTTGTTATGGAAGTACCAGCAAGGATCTTCACTACCCTCCTTACTCACATGTGCATTGAAGTCCCCCCAAACAAGCAGGATATTGTGTGCCTGAGTGGTGTTGACAGCTCTACACACCTCCTCATGGAACTCTTCCGAAATCACATCACTGTCCCCCTCGGTTGGACTATAGGCTGAGATGACTGTCAGTCTTGGGTTTCCATTGAAGGTCACCCTCAACACTCGCGGGGAGATAGGCATTATTTCCCTCACCAACAGATTGGTTTTTGCACTGAACACAAAACCGACTCCTCCTACTGCAGCATTTGTTGTGTTCTTCACTTTCGATGTAGTGATGAGCTGGCTCCCCTTCTCGATCATGACACTCCTCACGGGCTCATCGTGTAGGATCCTGTGTTCTTGGATCGCAAGTATCTGTATACCACTCTCCTCGAACAGATGTCCCAACTCCTCTCTCTTCTCCAGCGTTCGAATAGTCCTCACATTCAAAGTGCCCATTTTGATGGCTCTTCTGCTGGACAAAACTGCATTCTTTATATTTGTCTCAGAGACAGCTGATCCATCATCCACTGGCCCTCTCTGTGGCTCTAAGCCAGCAGAGTCATAACGACCAGGCTGCTCCTTGACAGTGTAATTAGGGGCTCTAACCCTAGTAGTGTTAGATCGACTCTCCATATTTCTTTTCAATGGCTGACAATACCTTACCGGCGCCACTCGAATAAGGTAATTATTTAACCCATAAATGGAGCCCTAACAGGTACTACCACCCCGGGCCAGGGCAGACCTGGGAGTCATGACAACTAAGGGGTAACTCCACATTCCCCACAACTCCTGAACTCCCGAACTGGCCTTGCCACTGGATGTAGTTTAATGTCATACCCAGGACATATACAGTATATATATATACACACGTATACAGTATATATATATATATATATATATATATATATATATATATATATATATATATATATATATATATATACGTATACAGTATATATATATATATATATATATACTTATATATATATAGATATATATATAGATACTTAAGTTAACCCCAAAATCCATATTAACAGATTGACAACGTTAGCAATAAAACTACCCCAGAAAATGCGGTTAGGAATATGTGATACCAGGAACTGATAACGCTTGTTAAATGATACAAAAAGATGAACGATCGTGAATGCAATGGTAATATGGTTGTAAAAGTTCATATTAAGTATTCATTAGCAGGGATTGTTTCCTGTGACACAGGTATAACCGAACGCCTTGCACTGAGATACACGAAACTATGCGTATTGAAATCAAATGTGAATATATATATATATATATATATATATATATATATATGTATATATGTATTTATATGTGTGTATATATATATATATATATATATATATATATATATATATATATATAACACACACACACACACACATATATATATATATACATATATATATATATATACATATATATATATATATATATATATATACATATGTATACACGCACACATACACACACTCAGACATATATATATGTATATATATAAATATAATAGACACATGCTCACACATACATATATATGCGCTTTTCTATGCAAGGAATTTCTTTCTAAAGTAGACATTAAATTAACATCTGTCACGTAAAGCCTATCGCATCGAAATTATCTGACCTAAAGCAGATAAATAATTAATCGTTATACACAGCGTTCACAATTCCAATAAGATTCTATTGACGCAATCTTCCAACAGACATTTCGGTTTTCACATTCAACATCATTTATATCAAAATCTTCATCATTCCAAACGGCTTCTTTCTCTGTCACCTTTACGTACTTCAAAAACTAACTCATATGTTATCTGCCTTTCATCTATATCTTTCTATCTCTCAAACTATCTACCACTTCTACTACTACTGCCAGTGTGTGGCTTCTACTTATATATTACGTCTATATATATGTAAGTGAATATGAAATGCATGTAGGTAGGTATACTATTATGTAAATTGGAAAATAAATTAATGATGTTTTATATTGCAACTCGCCAGTGAAAGTAAAACCCATGCACACACGCGCACTCACTCACACACACACACACACACACACTCACACACACATACACACACACACATATATACATACACACACACATACACACACACGCACACACACAATGCCAGATTTGTAGTGATGCTAGAAATAGCCCCCATTGAACTTGAATATAGCAACTCAACAATAAACGAGTAGTAAGGATATGATGAGAACGATACTTCTTTTGTTTTAGTAAGTATCGTCCGAATTTTCCCCGCTTCGGAGATTTTGATATAAGTTAAACTGTGTTTATGTGTTTCTGTGATCTCGATATTTTTGCAGATCCTGTATGGAAAGTTTTGGGGCGCATGGAGTATTTCAATTTCGAAAAGATTAACAGAAAAACAAACACATAAATATAATCCCATGTCATTTCTATGAAGTAAAATATCCATTAATGCGTGGAGTGAGATGGTAACAGATAGTTAACAAGATTAGCGAAAGGACCTCACTGACACAGGCTTTTTCATCGTCTGTTGAAACGCTCCTTTCTTCTGTCCGTTTTCATATTTTTAATGTATGTATGATTTTTCCTCGCAGGGTGGCTTAGTGATTAGTGCATTCTGTTTACGATCGTAAGGTAGTGAGATCTATTTCTGTGGCACATTATGTACTTGAGCAAGTTACTTTATTTCGCGTTGCACAAGTTTACTTTCCACAGAAACTTACTTGGGGATAATTGACAATTCAGGAGGGCGATCCACAAGGAATAAGTAACGGGAAATGAGGCACGGTCGAGAAATGGTTTCCCAGGGAATAAAAATAAATTGAAAAAAAGGCATTCTTTGGTAAAAATTGCCCGGCAACGACGGACTACATTGATAATATTTCATAAATAAAGCAGCCGAATTATATTTATCTTTATATATTCGAAAATATTTAATTTAGTCGTTGCCCTGCCAAAATGTTCCTAAAAGTGTGACTTCATTTCCTTGATCGCACAAGCAACAAGGAAAATGTACCTTGAATTCGAACAAATTAAAAAAAGCAACAACGAAAATAAACAACACACAGATAAAACGTCTAAATGAAATTTAGTGTATAAAAAGTCTCTTACAGTAAATATGAATATTCTCTCCAAACAGGGGTGAATCGTTTCTTAAAGTAGTTGTGTCAAATACATGATAAGAGCACTAATGCCTGTGTTCCTATTAATGTACAGAGTAGAGTGTGGGAATGTGTGTAAGCTAGATGTTGGTGCCTATTTGAGAGGTCAGTAACCCTGCTTGAATATCGACTCGATCTGTGAAAACCTGTCCAAGCATGGCTGGAAGGGATATTAGATATAGGTTCTGAGTTATAACAATTTTGAAAAAAAAAGAAGGAAATTACTAGTAAGGATAACACATTTGTAAAACACTTACGTCTGACAATCTGTATATATGTATATAAATATTTAATATAGAAAAGGCTTCTACAGGGCTAGAACTATATATATATATATATATATATATTTATACATATATATATAAATATATATATATATATATATATATATTTATACATATATATATAAATATATAGAAAGATTTGAATGGATACAGTTTAGTTGAAAGGAATTTATTGACACGTGTTTCTATAACAGTTACATAACCTAAAACAGCTATCTACAAACTTTTAGTTATGCAGACATTCAATATTTCAATGTTATTGTTTACTGTCATTTCATCAGAATAATATTACTGAGGACCTATTTAGTTTTTATAGAGAATATTAGGAGGAAGGGGTGAAGTTGTTAGAAGAATAGTTGAAGGAGTGGTTTTTCGATAGCAGTGAGAATTCTTGGTGGCAGTGATTAATTAGATTCCCATCTGTTGTTTTGACATTTTTTATAGAATATATTATTGGTTATTTTTCTAAGTCTATAGAAGGATTAGAGATAGTAAAGATATGCGTGGTTGGTTTTGTGTTTGCACTTAACATTCAGACTTAAATATATATATATATATATAAATATATATATATATATATATATATAGATATAGTGTATATATTCAACAACGCTTATGGGACTTCAATTGTCTACTTCTCATCCTTTTATTTTCCAAGAAACATGCTAGTCAATTCCACTTTGGTTTCAAGTATAATTTCATATATATTCCAGACCTGACAACCTCTAAAAACCCAAACGGGGAGTACCATGAAAAAAAGGGCCCCAAAACGGGGAGGGATGAGGCAAAATGGGAAGATTTTACATAACGAATGCTATACCCATTTTCATAAGAGAAGACACCTCTCCCCCACGCCAATTTGGATGAGGGATCTCCCCGTCGGACGTAGAGAGTTGACAGGTCTGATATTAAGTTGATTTGATTAGCTTCAAAGTTAATTATTTGTATGGTAAGAATATAACTATTATCATTGAAATCAGTATATGATTGGCTGAGAGCGGTGTTCTGGCAGAATCGTTAGTGCGTAAATAAAATACTCTGCGTTATTTGCTCCCGCTCTTTATGTTCTGAGGTCAATGCATGACAAGGTGAGCATTACCATTCATCTTTCAGGGGTCGATAAAATAAAGTACAATTAAAATTCTGAGTGTGATATAGTCGGCTTTAGACACTCCACAATTTGCTGGACATATGCCAAAATTATAAATCATTATTATATACCAGGGCGGTGATTTGGCAGTATCGGTAGAGGGTCGGACGCCATGCTTTGACGCATAGAGTTACGGCCCTTGCTATTCAGAGTTCAAATCCTGCCGAGGTTAACTTTGCCTTTCTTCCTTACGGGGTCGATAAAATAAAGTACCAGTAATGCATTGGAGAATTGCTGGCCTTGTGCCAAAAGTAGAAACAATTATTGTATACCAGGCGGTGGGTTGGCAGTATCGGTAGAGAGTCGGACGCCATGCTTTCCAGCATAATTACGTCCCTTTACGATCTGAGTTCAAATCCCACCGAGGTTGACTTTGCCTTTCATCCTTACGGGGTCGATAAAATAAAGTACCAGTAATGAACTGGGTAATTGCTGGCCTTGTGCCTAAAGTAGAAACAATTATTATATACCAGGCTTTTATTTCGGAATAAGCTCCAAACAAATTTAACGACAATGAATAGATATTTAGCTATAACAACTCATTTCTCTCAAACATAGAACATGTTTATTTAAGTAACAGAATTAAAAAAAATATATATATAGTTTCAAATATGTTTGTATAACTTCAAGAAATGCGAAGGTAGGATTAAAGATCCCGTTTAACGCCAACTGTGTGTGGTGGACTTAATCCATCACCCGATTCAACACCTTTGTAGTCCATTAATATAGTACATTTATTTGAAACCACTGTGGTTTCGTTCTTTTATAATTCATATCGACTACCGTAACTATGTGTGGCATAATATATTATATTGATTCCGATGTATCAAATCATTTAATATATACATTTTAATATCACGGCATGCAATTCGACACGGACATATACACGAGCATGTGATATAATTCTGTATAGTTCCCGTCTGCTAAGTTTCCCTTACAAGACATTGGTCAACTGGAAGTCGCAGTATATGAGGCTTACCGAATGTCTCGCGAAGTGAGTATGAACATGGATACACATGGCTTCCAAGCAAGTTCTACTCACTCAGTTAAACCTCTGTTTATAATGGATTGTAACGATACAAGTTAGCAATGTCATATTTTTTAATGTTTAGGAAATAGAATAAAATGTGGTTAGCTGTTCGAGGGTTGGAACTGTGTACAATTTGTAATTATTGTTTCGAAATAGTTCGTTTGACCACCTCAATAAAAAAGCATGGGGTAAGCTAAGGACGAACTTGAAAATAATAATCCTAAGTACATTACAATAGACATGATGTCATACAATCACATTTGTTTTGCTGCAAACTAAATTTGGACACTACAACACAAGTACACACGAAATAGGTATGAACACACTGTCTCCTCTTCTTTAGACACCAAGGCTGATTCACATAGCTCTAATGCGCACAAGGAAAGCATAATCTTACACAATAAATTTCCTTCCTCATACAAAACTAAATTGGAATTCGACCACAGAAAAAGAAATCTTTATACTTCATTATATTCGATGAATTTATTCTGTCTGAAAAGATTACAGTAATCAATATATATTTCATGTTCCTTGAAATTATATATTTTTTTGCTTTTAAATCTTAAACTAATTCTACCTTACCTTGTATCATGAAAATTTGAGGCCTTAGTTTAAATCGAATATACGTTGAATGAATGTACATATTTTTTCCTCGACAGAAAGATTTCTTGTTATTAAACATTCAATAATATTTGCATGAGATACTTTCTATTTATCTTTTTGTATTTTGTTTCTTTAAACCCATCAATCAATCATTGAAACATTCTAATATTAGATTTTAAAAGTCAATCCTTAAATCGTATCGCTTTCAAATGAAAATATGAGGAAAACCATGTTAAAAGATGATAAAATCTCATATATCAATCGATAAGTTGTACAGCGAGATTTTATCATATTATATTATATATTTTTAAATGTAATTTTACCGTACTATCACGTTCAGGAAATTGAGATTTTCAATAAAATAATTCCTATCTTTGTGATATAGGTGTCGTTCAAAGCAAATGTAACATCTTTCAATGCATAAAGTAACATTTGAAGTGAGATGCATATAATTGTGACCATGTCTTAATACTAACGGAGGAAAGTGAAACGTCGATAGATGTTACTTGTTGTTTCATAATGCCATCCCGTGTGTATCCACTGAAAGTAACTCGTAGTTCATGTATAAAGTGTAATGAAACATTTCGTTATATATTACTACTTAAAGTTGTATTCTTCATGTCTTATATAAAGCGCACGAGAGTTTGAAATCTGCCAAATATTTTTAAAGCGATAGATACCTAACAAAACTGCTTAGAGTTACAGCTGAGTGTAGGTGAACTACATCAGTGTCTGTCGATTTTAACGATACGAGTTCCACAATTATGATAAACGGAACGGCCTATTTGTAAAGTTAAGTCGGAAGTAGACAAGTATTCCACAGAAACGTGTTCCATTAGCATAATTCGCAAAGATATTCATTATGGTACAATGTGTGTGACAAAGCTGGTCCTTTTAATTATAGGTACAGTCCATTCGACGTTGTTCCACCTAATTTTCTTTAATGCAATTTCAGCCATAATGTTTGGAAACACTTATTCAAGATGCCAGGAAGCTAGTTCGAAATTAGAACCTCGAGAATGTGAAGCTATAATTTTAAACATTCAGTCATGCTGTATACGTTAGTTGAATGAGATAGTTCAGAATTAGAGGCCTTTGTGACGGAAGCAACCCAGCATCTTAGTTTCGACATGAACTAGTAAACCCATTTCCTCTTGACTCATTTAGCTGCTGCCTTTACAATAATAGATTTTCATATTCTGGAATGATTTGAAGTTGTTTTAAATTTACAAACTACTTTAGATAATGGCTTACGATGGCGTAATATATTACATAGTGGTGGTCGTAGTGTTAGTAAGAGCGATAGTTATATTAGTGTTGTTGTTGGTGATGGTGATAAGAGTAGGATCAGCAGTAGTAGTAGTAGTAATATTAGTAGTAGTAGTAGTAATCAAATGTGTTATGGCTCACGAAATATAATATGACATTAGTTGAAGGAAATGTGAGCGGGTCTCTCAGAAGACAAAATATGACTTAAAACATGCCGGCATAGCACCCTCCAAGAATGTTCAGTTAGATTTTGTCTGTAGCCTCCATTCTGTTTGATTATTATTTTAATGTTTATAAGTCACTCACCAACGCACAAGATGAAGATATTGTATTAAAACATGGTAGTTTTCCCTTTTAGAAAAACCCTATTATCCAGTGCCGGATTAAATCCTTTTGAGACCCTAAGTTCTGAAATGATTATGGTACCCCATACATGGAAAGATATGGCACTAAAAAGACATGGAAAGATATGGCACTAAAAATCACCCCTCTATGGAGAACTACTTTACGTGAGGCCCTAATTTTAATCCAGTACTGCTTATATCGCAGGATACATTTTTGCCTTTTCCTCATAAACATATCCCATGTGAGCTAAAAAGAAGAAATGTTCAAAGGTATCTCCCGAACAACAAAGTATACACATTGCTTGATAGAACTGATTCGATTACATTTTATGATATTAATGTTGGTACTAATAATCTTAAGCTTGATTCAGCCAGTATCTATAATGGTTTCTAACTTTGGCACAAATCCAGCAATTTTGGGAGGAAAGAAGGTTTATTGTATCAGTTCTCAGTACATGACTGTTGCTTTAATTTAATGATCGTAGAAAGATGAAAAGCAAAGTTGTCGCCGGCAAAATTTACACTCAGAACGTAAAGAGCCGGAAAAATACTGGTGAATATTTATCCGGCTTTGCTAACTCTACGTCCCGCTAGTTTCTATAATTAAAATAAGTTCGTGATTGAACGGTATATGTGCTATGTTTATATTAATTCGTTAGCTATGATGTTTTTTGTTTAATTACCAGTACATTAAATTATACGTAATGTTGGGTGCGTCAGTACTGTTAAATACATATGTATCTCATAGCAAATATATGAAGCCACAGCTTTGCATAAAGATAGATACTTGAAAATGGTATGTACGTATATATGCTCACGTAACACCTGATGGGGGTCGTAGGGCCTTCGTAGTGATAAACAACTTGTCTTGTGCATTTAAAATATGGAGGAGCCCATTATTTTCGATGAGGAAGACAACCGATTTCTTCCAGAAAGAGAGAGAGAGGGGGTAAGTAAGAAAGAGATACAGCGGAGCAATCGATCGCAGTTCTGAACTGGTATATATTATATAGACATCGAAAGGATGAAAGTCAAAGTTGACCTCCACGGGATTTGAACTCAGGGAGAATTAAGTCAAAGAATACTGTAAAACATTCTAGCCGATGCCCATCGACTATTCGTCGGCTAAAAGACTGTAGGGAGACAATGGAAATACCAATATTTGCTGCAATTTAATTAGACATACCAACGGAATTGACCGGTAAGCTGCCCATTGAAATTATTCCCTGAAATTCAAAGAGAGTGACACGCTAATCGATGGAACGGAAATGAATACCATATAAAATATGGCAACAAAATATCTTAAATCATAGGATTCTTACATGTTACATGACTAATATTTCCTCAGACAAACCTGTAGCAGTTCTGTAAATCAAAAATTTTCGGCTCGCATTTGGCTACATTTTTATATTGATTAACAAGAATGATCTAAGATCGCGCGTCTTTGAAGTTTGTTCCCGAAATACTCGAAATCAAGAGATGATTGAAGAGATATATTACTATATCTTTATCTATTGCTCTAATCCATATAAGCTACACTATAACAGTGTTTGAGATATATTTGTATCGTAGTTGTTATTCTAGATAATATTTTTAGAATGGCGGCATATTAGCGGAGTTGATAGAGCGTTTGAGTAAACATTTCGTATTGGTATCTGTTCCACCTCTCTGCATTCCGAGTTGTAATCTCGCCAAGGTTAACATTGCATTTAATCCTTTAGAGGTCGATAAATAAAGACCCCACCAAGAACTTGGCTCGATTCATATTCGCTATCGAAATAATCCACTGTTTACCGAGAAGGAGAGTAATTAGTTCCGCTATGTTTATAATTCCCAAGATGTGTGTCATGAAAGCGGAGCACTACAACTCCATCACTACGTAAGGACAGTTGTGTGCTATTATATATTGGACGTAATTCAAATATTTTATTTAGTAAGACGAAACACTATATATGTACACTTCGGAAGGAGTATATAATTTCAATTGAATTTATCAACACACAAAGCGCTAATATAACCAAGGCAGTTTATATAAGTAAATTAAAACACGACAGAACATATATCATTATTTGTAAATCTATCGGCCCTTTTGGCCAATAAATGAAACCATTATTTGTACATCTAAGGGCGGTGGATCGGTAGAGCGTCGGACACCATGGTTTACTGTTCTATACGGTAGGATTTCAAATCCTGCCGAGATTAACATTGCCTTTCATCCTTACGGGGTCGATAAAATAAAGCCCCAGTAACGTACTGGTGTCGATTTAATCGACTTTCCCCTCCCACCCAAATTACTAGCCTTGTGCCTATATAAGAAACCATTATTTGTACATCTAAGGGTGGGGGATTGGCAGTATCGGTAAAGAGTCGGCCACCATGCTTTGCAGCATGGTGTTATGGTCCTTTACTGTCTGATTTCAAATCCCGCCGAGGTTAACTTTGCCTTTCATCCTTACGGGGTCGATAAAGTAAAACACCAGTAACGTACTGGGGTCGATTTAATCAATTTTCTCCTCCCCCCAGATTCAGGCCTTGTGCCTAAAGCAGAAACCATTATTTGTACATCTAAAAGGCAGTGGATTAGCAGAGTCATTAACACGCCGGGGAAAATGCGCGCGCATTGGTTTCCCCTTATTATGGTCTGTGTTCAAATCGCACTGAGGTCAGCTTTGCCTTTCAGAGTTCGATAAAATATAATCGCATTCATGGTCTGGTGTCGACACACTCCACCGTCACTTCCACCAAAAAATTGCTGAACTTGTGCTAAAATTAGGAAACATTATTTGTGCATCTATGAAAATCTATGAAAATAATTCACATACCACGAGTGATGTATAAATTAAACAAATAGGAACCACCATTTGTGCATCTATGGAAATCTATGAAAATAATCCACAGTTACGTATAAATTAAACAAAGCCAGTAGAAATGTCTTACTCAAATTTTAAACAAAGAAGAAACATCCCTATCATGACAAAATAAATGGGTATGATGAATCTGTGAATAGAAACTGGTTCTATATTATTAACATATATACTGCATATTGAAAAGAAAACAATTAGTGTTAAGCAAGTGGATTACTAAATTAAAATATGTAGGATCGATAATAGAAAAAGATCATGTATTTGATTCTCAGTAGTAAAGACTATGAATCCATATGCACTTTCTGACGCTTACATATGCATTCCGCAAATACACGAACGAGATCCTCATATTTTGCATCAAACAAGTTTTGTTTCATTCCATTTATCATTAAACTCCTTCCCCTAGTTTCTGTAGAGAACTTCAAATGTTCTTTACGATCATATTTAAAGGGCATTCTCACCTAATCCTCCCCAACGTCAGAAACGTCACACTTATATCACTGTAAACATTTTCTAACAGCCTAATATCCATCAGCATCGATAAACACACAAACACATATACCCCCACCCCACAGACACACTCACGTACACAGACAAATATAGGCATATACATAAATGTGTATGTACGTATATATATATATACATATATATGTATATGTATATATACATGTACGTATAAACACACACACACACACACACACACACACACACACACACACACACACACACACACACACACACATATATATATATATAAATATCAGCCTCGGGAATAAAAAAGAACAGAGACATATGACTACGTAACAGAAAGTTTTAAGACAGAACTGTAACCCTATATATCAGATATTGTCATTGTCTAAAAACTTTCCTGACTGAAATTCCTTTTGATCTCCATTTGATAATATTTCATTTCATGTATGATGCTAAAACACTCCACCTTTCTAAAGGAAGAAACCATCCACAGTTCCAATCTATGCTTAGAAAATCAGTGTTACGTGTCCTTGGATTACGAAGAACTGTAAAGGATTTGATAATACTTGTAGGTCAGTGCATATAATAATTGTTTCTACTTTAGGCACAAGGCCAGCAATTACCCAGTGCATTACTGGTATTTTATTTTATCGACCCCGTAAGGATGAAAGGCAAAGTCAACCTCGGCGGGATTTGAACTCAGATCGTAAAGGGACGTAACTATGCTGGAAAGCATGGCGTCCGACCCTCTACCGATACTGCCAATCCACCAGCGTCAAATATATTTCAGGATTGTAATCTAAGATTAGTACGCCATGTATAGCAGGATTACAGGATATATGAATTATTACACACACTGGAAAATTGGCGTTTTAATACATTTATGGTTTGCACAATAAACAACCAATTTTTTCATTGTTAATTACTGGAACGTGGACGTGATTATTAAAACGATATTGATAATCTATATAGTTACACAATTGTTCAGCATATATGTATAAATGCTAAACAAAATTAAGTGCATGTGTAACGTTGGAGAATAAGTTATGCACAAGGACATCCTATCGTAGCAACATGGACTATAGGAAATGTACTGTGTGTATGTTTGCGTGTTTAAATCTTCAATAGTTACAGAAGTATATATATATATATATAATAATAAAATGTGGAGACGAAGCACACGAGTTAGGATATATATATATATGAAAACAGGGAGAAAGAGACGATTATGAGGAAGACAAATATATTTTTTCCTTTTTTGTTTCTCTCTTCTCTCTTTATTCTTGGTTAGAAAAGGATTAAAACGAAATGTTTTACTTTGTGTGAAGTGTTAAGGTATTAGTTGATTTATTTATTATTTAACAAATGTCATTGTTAAATAAAAAATAAATCAACTAATACCTTAACACTTCACACAAATTAAAACATTTCGTTTTAATCATTTTCTAACCCAGAAAAAAGAGAGAGAGAAAAAAAAAAGGAAAAAAAAAAATGTTTCTTCCTCATAATCGTCTCTTTCTCCCTGTTTTCATATATATATATATATATATATATATATATATATACATGTTATAGACACATATACGCACACAAACACACATATA
Source organism: Eledone cirrhosa (assembly GCA_964016885.1). NCBI lineage: Eukaryota > Metazoa > Mollusca > Cephalopoda > Octopoda > Eledonidae > Eledone > Eledone cirrhosa. Next base: position 158,232,434 of record OZ024742.1, on the reverse strand, counting down.
TATCCAAAGGTATTGCCCCAGCATGGCCTCAGCCGGACGGCTGGAACAGGTAAAAGAGTGCAGAATATATATATATACATATGCAGAAGGTATATTTAATTTGTTGGGATTCAACAAGCTTAAACGTTTTATAACTGATATAAAGCACTCAACAAATTACCGGAGTAAATATTCAATATATTAATAAATGGAAACTATATTTATAAAACCAGCGAACCTTCAACCGTCAAGGTTGTTTTTCTACGGGTATGTCAACATTTATAAAACATATTTTGTATTTTATCTGATGAAATCGCATCAAAATTGTCTTGGTTGCCCTTGAAATATATATAATAAAATAATTATTGTTTTATAAATATAGTTTCCATTTATTAATATATTGGATTGTATATATATATATATATATATATATATATATATATAATATATAAGATCAAAAGATGGTTTAAAGAGTTCCATGTATTTTATTATGCGCATTTCAAAAACAAATATCATCATGCGATGAAATTTGCGTTTTCGTCAGATAAAATAGGGAGACATGATATGAAGGTTAAAGGTTAAAAAACACTTGTGAATAGTGCAGTTTTAAATCAACATATGAAAAGTAGTTTTAGATTGATGTGTGATATTGGGAAAAAAAATGAGGAGGGGGTTGGAATGGATGAAAAAGAGGAGGAGATGAGAGTAAAGAATGGAGGGGGAGGAGTATAATAAGGAAGGATGAGATAGGAGGAGAGATGGGTGATAGAGAGAGAGAGAGATAGCTTTTATAACTGAGAAAATTATATTGTTTTACTGAGAGAGGTTAAAAAACCGTTGGAAGATAATATATAAATTAAAAGAATTTGAAAATTAACGAAGAGAAAAATTTAAGAATAATGTTAAATATTGAAGGGTTTAATAATATGTGGATGAAAATAAATTGTTAATATGTATTAAGAATAGTATTAAATTAAGGTTTAATAATATGTGCGATGGAAAGAAATTGTTGATATGTATTATTAAAATTAAAATAGTAATGTAATTAAGGATATATTGTGAAAAGAAGTAGAAGAGTGGATGAATTATGAATTTAGAGGAATTAGTTAGTGTTTAAGTTTGTTTTTATGTAATGTAATATGTATGTGTAATATATGTAAATAGTTTGCTTACAAATGAGCGCAGAAATCAAAGAAGGAGATAGTGTTTAAGGAGAAGACCGTAACATCAAAATATGTATGTTTATGAAGTATTTCCTAATGGTAATAATATAATGTAATAAAGGAGATTAGTTAGGGTTTAAGTTTGTTTTTATGTGTTGTGATGTGTAATATGTAGAAGTTAGACGAGCATGAAAGGGAGAAAAAATAATGAATTGAGGATGAATAATCTAACTTAAAAAAAATGTTTATGTTTGCGAAGGATTTTTCAAGGTGATACTATAAAGTATTTAAAAGGGTAATAGTAAGTTTTATGGCCAGTGATAGGATGGAATAAGGAAGAGTGGATATATTGTGGTGAGTAATAATAAGAATTGAGAAGTATCTAGGAAGAAAAGGTACAGATTAGAGGTTAGAAATTAAAAGAAAAAAGGAAAAAAGAAAGAATCTCATGTATATTAAAACTATATATATATATATATATAGTTTTAATATAGATGAGATTCTACAGGACTAGAACTGTTTCATTCTTTAGAAATCATCAGGAATCTGGGTATCAAAAAATAATTATGGTATTTAGAGGCCTCTTCAGCTGGTGGTAGGAGAGGGTAGGGAGTGGGATGGGTAGAGGTCATTGGTTGATAGAAAATGGAATTCATTAAAAGCTAATTCTTTAAAGCTATAATTTATATTTAGAGTAACAAAGGCAGAAAGAATTCTATAAACAAGTTCAGAATGGGGTGACACTCCTTATTTTTAAGTTTCTCTGATGATTTCTAAAGAATGAAACAGTTCTAGTCCTGTAGAATCTCATCTATATTAAAACTGTTATACTCTGTTATGTATTGAGTAACTTACTTACTGTGGTTACCTCCGATTCAACCCGGAATAACGTAGCTATATATATATATATATATATATATATATAGAAGTGGTAACACAACAGTTAGTTCACCATACCGAGAACAATTAGTTCACCTTAGCGAATCCTCACCAATGGTACACCAATTGTCCCTGCTTATAACTTTTTTGCCTGTGTTTTTTATGCTTGTAATTTTTTTGCTTGTGCTTTTTACTTATACCTATTACACTTCCAAACAGTGCTTCCTGTAATTGTGTTCTTTCAAACAGAACATCTTTTTAACTCCTGACTCTCCACATGATGCCTTTGACACTAATAACAAGTATGTACCCTAAATGTTCTAAATGACTAGGATTTTAGTTACATGTTTCAACATTCCTTATGCTCCGATAATTCCAGACTTCCCTCTGGAAGAAACAATTGTCAGCAAACAAATGTTCTAAACTAAAATTTGATCGTTTTAACACTTTGTATATATATATATATATATATATATATATATATATATATATATATATATATATATATATAAGTTATCCCGGGTTCAATGGGGGGTAACCACACTAAGTAGGGTACTCAATACAATACATAGTATAAATGTTTAATATAGAAAACTTCTACAGGACTAGAACTGTTTCATTCGAGGGAAATCATCAGGTATCATCAGGAAGCTTCCTGATTATTTCCCACGAATGAAACAGTTCTAGTCCTGTAGAAGCTTTTCTATATTAAACAATTATATATATATATACCATTTATCATCCACACTGTTCCAATCTATTCTACCTATCTTCATAATTCTTCACTATCTATCTGTGTCTTATCTATTTTTATGTTTTATATATATCTTCAAATAGATTGATAACTATAAGTATATGTATCTCTTTCTCTTAACTTCGAGTATATTTTTTTGACCGGCCACCTTTCTGGTGGCAAGGTTGTAAAAGAAAAGAAATTGTCATCCCTTAAATCGCAAGAATGTTTTGCAAATTTTGAAGGTGCCAGCTATCGCAGCCATTTGTAGACTATGAATTAGGGAGCTGCGCTTTTTGTCCGCAAATCCAAGTTCAGTCATACTTTGGTCCAAGCGGGTTGGTATATAACCCGTAGCTCCAATAATGATGGGTATGAAGCTAAAGGTGTATCTTAGATACTGGATTTGTAAACTCCTCATCAATGGTCCGTAGATGTCCTGTTCTCCTGTATTTTCTGACAACGTTTACATCAAGTGGGCAGCTGATCTCCACAACAGAGCACGTTTTCAATGTGTGGTCCCAAACAACAATATCAGGCCGGTTGTGCTTTAATTTGGTGGCAGTTTTTATTTTCAGGTTCCACCTGTATGTGTGTATGTATGTATGTATGTATGTATGTATGTATGTATGTATGTATGTATGTATGTATGTATGTATGTATGTGTGTATGTATGTATGTATGTATGTATGTATGTATGTATGTATGTATGTGTGTGTGTGTGTATGTATATATGTTTGTATATATGTATGTATGCATCTATGTATTTATGTATGCATGTATGTACAGATTTTTGTATGTATGCATGTATGTATGCATGTATTCATGTGTGTGCGATTTTATGTTTGTATGTATGCATGTGTATATGTGTTATATATATGTATATATATATATATATATATATATATATATATATATATATATATATATATCCTCGGTCTGATTTGACGAGATTCACCCCACTCGTTAAGTGACTGAGGTCTGGTTTCTTGTCGATCGATATATATATATATATATATCACTATTTCGGAGCATCAATACCAATTTCACACACACACACACACACACACGCACACACACACACACTCACACACATACACTCACACACATACACACACACACACACACACATATATATATACACATATATATCGACAGTGCTTTGTGTGTTGATCAACTTTCTCTAAATTGGACCGACGAAACAATGTTTCCATTCGTCTTTCTAATTGCTAATACTCTCTATCGGTCCCAACTCCAGGTAGAATGAGCAACGTGAAAAAGAAGTGTCTTGCTCAAGGACATAAACCATCGCACGGTCCCGGAATCGAACTCACAACATCACTAGTGCGAATACAATTCTCTTACCATTTAGCCACGACTGGTAAGAATAAAACGTGACGTATTATTTTGATTGATAAGCATTGGGATATTTGAATTTCAATATATTTGTAAAAGATAAAATGTGCAATACTCTCCGTTCAATCTAGCCGTTCCACGTATTTTCTACGAAAGACTGGAGAGAATATATTTTTGACAATGAAAAAAGAAATCTTACTTCACCAGTAAGTGCTTAAACAGTCTACTACTTCGTCATCTATACTTTATTCTTTCTTCTACTTTCACAGATACCCTTGAAGCTATACTAAATTATTCGTCCATTCGTTTTTTATGACAACATTTCTATGCGAATCCTCGTGTAAAACATAAATGTATACATCACATTGCACATATCTACATTTATCTCAACCAGTCTAGACGTTGCTTAGATGCTATTAACAATAAACATTAAATGATAAAGAATTATGGAAGAAGCCTTATTGTCTAACAAGCATATGTAGGAGAAAGATGTTTGTTGTAAGATGTGTAAAAATTTAGAATCGAAATCTTTATATAAAATATGGTTTTGTATATAATATAAAATTATTATTGGATATATTCTTTATTATGGTTATTTGCAAATGTATTTGTTCTTAATGACAGAGAGCAGAATTCGGAATTCTAATATTCACAATTAAAATCCAAACAGAATCTATGGTTATGTTTTACTCCACGTATGTTTTAGAGTTACATAATCGATTAGTTTATATATCCATATTATCAATATCTAATAATATGGAGATACGTTATCGATTGGTCTGCATATCCAAATTATCAATTCAATCAATCGTAAAACAATGGATTAATTAAGCACCGAATCTTGCCTTTTTGTTTTTATTATTCAACCTATCAACAACATATAATAAGATGCCATTCTTCCACAATAGCAAATTTCCACTCGTTTCGCTGTGATATTCATATCCAAACTACATTGAGTTCTAACAGCATCATAAGTCTTATCTTAACTAGATAGAATATCAGTGAGATCAATGAACTGAAATATTTGTAAAACAGAGAATGCAGTATAGGAGTGAAACCTGTATTTAAAAATTTAACTTGTACAAGTAGATGATATATTTTGATTTCATAAGTTTTCCCTAAGGAAATATCCTCTACTTTGTTGGCACACTCTTGTTTGTCGTTTTTAGATATAAAAAAACCCAATTAATTACCGCATGCCTGTCCACTGAGATTGCCTCTCTTGCTAGTAGATTTAGATTTGAATCATAATTGGAGAATATGTATATGAATTGGATAGAGTATCTTAGTTTTTTGTAGTTTTGCAACCCACTATATCTCATATGCAAGAGTCAGGTTTATATATATTGTATAGTTCTAATATCTATAAGGAGCTCTATTTGGCAGCGTCGTTTTTTGTTCCGGTTATCTGCATTCTGAGTTCAAATCACACCAAGGTTCTCTTTGCCTCATTCGGAGGTAAAAAGAAGTAAGTGTCAGACCAGTGCTCGTACTGTCCTCTCTAATTCCAGCTGTTATATTCCTGGATGTTCCGCTGGATAAAAGGACCGAAGGTCGAGAGGGTGTCTGTGTTACCTTGTGACTGAATGGGCACCTAAACCTCTTACTGAAAGCATGGCTAATACTAACAAGCCATACTTGATTGCAAATGACGGTTGTAGTTTTGTTTTTATTAACATACTAGACGCCATTCACTAAACATTAAGCTGCCTGGGAGGTCTATTTCGAGTTCCATTAATTTACACCACTTATATTCTATTTCACCATCTTCTGAAATATAAGGTACTTTTGTAGCATTAAACGGAAACAGAAAGAAACCAAGAGAATTGGTCTAATTGAATAAATGCTCTTAAACTCTTTGAAAAAAAGCATCAAAACCGCAAACACACATTGAACTCTTGCTTGCTATATAGTGTCATTATTTGCTTTAAGAATTAAAGCAAATATTATATATCAGAATATCTAATATGAAGCGACATGTTATTTCATTATATCTAAATTTAAATTTAACTTAAATGCTCAGTATTTTAGAACAACGCGTCATATGATGCCATATCTACCTGACGTAATTTCAATTCAATGCCCATTTCATTGTACATATGTCTGATAAACTATTTGACAGAACACAAAGGACATTATTGAAACCAAAAAGCGTAATTGGGGATGTGATTCAATAATTTTATTTAACGTCAACATAAATCCTATATAATATCGATAAAGTATCTGGCGTATAGCTGATAGCTTTTGATCTGTAGGTATTATTTCTCTATTTTATTGAAATATTGTAGCAGTCTAGAGGACATTGACTACAATTAAATTGACTCTTTTCCCTGTCTATATATGTTTGCTCAAGAATTATATATAAAATAAACGCAGCCTTCGTGATAATATTTGCTTCTTTCCATAATAAAATACGAATCTCAAACACACATCACTTCTAAAGTAAACAAAACCAATGTAGAAAGTTCTTTCTCTTCTCCTAAACAAAGAAGAAAAATCTCTATCATGACAAAATACTTGACATTATTAATTTGAATGTGGTAAATAATAGAAACAATAGACAGAGCATTGTTTAGGAGTTTACAGATGAATCTGTGTCCCAAAATTCGTTATTAACACTTTCCCAACATTGAGTGAAAGGCAAAGTCCACAGTTGTTGACTCCTTGATTAATTTCATAGTAATTCATAGTAATTCATTCCATAACTATCTATACACGATTGAATGCGTATTAACATATTGCTTGCCGAGACCCATATATTTATGAACCTAATTATATATATTCATATGAATAGGGATTTTTTGGATCTTGAGACGAATTTATGCTAATTGTGTAATATGCACACCTATGTCTTAAATAACATGCTAAATACTTATATGACAACTACATTCTTCTAGAACAAATTAAGAATATTTCGACATGAAATTTGATTTCTAATTAGTTGTAAGGAGAGGAAGTTAGTATTAATATGTCATCAGTAGGTGAACTTTGAAAGCATAACACACACCATCGTAACATATACCACAATGAATCCTATCCGATAGACGAACATTCTCCTCAACCCACCGCATTGGATATGTAGATATTTCATCCCAGAAGGAGGAAAAGCAAACTTGGTAACTGGCGTGATTTGAATTGAGGGCGTTGAGAACCGGATCACAAGCATAAGGCATTTTAACGTTCTAACGTCTATGCTAATTTGCTACCTCTTAGTTCATTATTAAAATTCAATAAACTGTTTCTAATTATTTCAAAGATTCCTCGTCAAGAGTTCATCAAGCGTGATATCAGTGAGAAATATTAAATGTAAAGGCAGATGTGAACTTTCAATTTCCTACATAGCATTTCTGTTACATAACCGCAGTAGAGTAAAATGAAGCAGCAATAATATTCTCTGAATTATCATTGCAGGATACATTTTATTGAGAAACAACAAGTCTCAGCCTTAGGAAAATTATTTATTAGTGTTGTAAATGTTTTGCCTGAGCGAACCTATCATAAAATACATTTGACATATTGTGAAACCAATACAATATTATTAAACTCAGTTTTAGATACAATTGTCCACGTAGAGTCGCCATTTGAAGCTTGGAATTAGTATATACCAAATAGCGTTAGGTATGTACTCTCATTTCCAAAATAATATGCTTCAAATGTAGTTCCATCATTAGGTAATATATTTACGTTTATCATATACATTTGCTATCCGAAAGCCGGGGGAACACTACATAGTAGTTCGCCTTGATAATAGTACCCGAATCAATTTCAAACCATTATTAAAAACACATTGACCAATTTAGTTGTTTAAAAGACCCTAACAATTCGACTAATATACAAACATAGTTTCATAAAGCAACTGCCACACTAGTTTTCAATTATGTGTAGAGTATAAATGGTGTTTATATGCTAAGATGAGACGAATTATGATGTACCTTCTGGCTTTATATGTGCATCTAGCCGTCGCATAATCACAAACACCCCCACCTCATACACACTCACATGTATATATACAAAAATAGGAAAAAAACTTTTAATTTAACCAGTGACTTAAGGCAATACGTTTCAATTCTCTGATAGATGATTCGTAATGAAGAACAAAACATACAAAATGTAAATCAAAATATATAGATTGTAAAGAAAGTTCCTCTATATATCACAACTGACAAGTTATAACTCATTTAATCAGTCCATTTATGTAAGAGCTCTGAGAGAAAAAAAATTATCTGTTTATGTAAATTTATTGCAAGACTAGTTTCTCTCGGGAATAAAATCGATCGATAACTTTGAGAATTTAGTTCGAGAATATTTGAGAGAGATAAAAAAAAAAGTTTACCATGAAAGTGATCTCATTATAAGGTCAGACGATTTTACAAAAGAAATAATCAGCGAATTCCATTTTTGACGTATTTAATATTTGGAAACATCGAGATTGTCTATTGTATTTGTAATTGGATTATATCAGAAGTATAATAAATGAATTATATTCGGTTCTGTCTTCATTAGAATATTCTTGAGACACACACAGTAACTAAATTACTTTTTGGCTTTATTTAATTCATTCAAGATTATGAAAATATTTATATGTTTCATCTAACACCCTTAGTAATTATTGAAACAGGCCAACGTGTTTCTCTCCGCTAAGCAAGGGATTTACAATAAGTCATCTTATTTATACAAGGAATTACGCGATTGACTTGATTGACTTGGCTTTTGTTTTCTCCTCATTAATCCATCTATGATACAGCAAGATGTCATTTTTAATTGAGCTTCTGTTTCATAAAATATTAAGCGATTGAGAAAGATTTTTCCCTGGATATCATGTTATTACTTTGCTTACTAACTACGGAGCGAGGTCATATATTTTGCAGGAATGAAGCGTCGTTTATACATATGTATAGAACTGCAACACCTTAAGGAAGAATATCTTGCTTATTTTAAACCTGGCAGAGACCATCACCTCTCCAGATCTGAACAGAAACGATTTCTTCTGCAGGGTGAGAGAGAGAGAGACAGAGAGAGAGAGAGAGAGA
>OZ024742.1:158210794-158218294 GCA_964016885.1 Eledone cirrhosa | reverse complement strand
AATCCTATTTCTTTTTCATTCAAATTGTGTTAGAAATAAGCAAATGAAGATATTTTGATAGTTTTTATTTTAGACAAACTTCACAAGAACTACCTATAGATAGATCAACGACGAACATTGCTTTTGTTGGCGACCTAAGCAATAATCTATATATACAACACATAACGATTGGACGCAGCATGGCCAAATGGCATTAGATATATAAGATTGTTTGTGCGAACATCTACTTTATTTTAAAGAAATTAGAATAATCAATGTTAAAGAATGAGAACAAGAAATCACACGGATCTACCTTTGCGATTGGGAAATATGGATGTAATTATTCTATGTTCGGTACCTACTATATCATCTTTGAAAGTTAAACGAAATATAAGCAATATCATTAAATATGATGTCTTAAGGCAGTGGATTGGCGCATCTGTTAGAATGTCAGGTAAAATGCTTCGTAGTATTTAGTTATGGCCATTACGTTCTGAGTTCATGTCCTGCCCAGGTCAGGGTTACCTCTCATCTTTCCAATGTCGCTAAAATAAAGGACCAGTAAATTATTGTGACCGATGTAATCGACTGCGAGTCTTGTGGCTTTGTTAGAAACAATTAGATATAATGCTTTAGATTATGATACTCAGATTTTTAAAGTAAGTTATAGAGATTGGTTTGATCTTCGGGAATCAATAGGCAAAGAACTGTGAGATAATTCCAGCTGGGTATGTAAACAGTTTCATCTGGTTGTTTAGACGTTAATGTATAAAAGATGCATATCTCAGATGGTAGTGAGGAAGGGCACAGCCACCTGAATCAAACTAGTAGATGACTAATACTTATTTATCGATCTACTACAGAGAAGTAACAATTCTAATCGTCATATATGGGCATTTAGTAAACGTGAGAAAGACGAAGAACGTAGTAATTCAAAGAGTTTAAACAATGGAATACATTTCATACTGTGACGAGGAAAAGGATTCTAAGGTTTTAGAGAGAAATGAAATATTTACTGTGGAGTAGTATGTGGTAATGGAGAGGAGAAACCGCTAATGGATGGAAAGCTAAAGGTCAAAGTGAGGAAAACGAACAGAAAGACAGTAGATTTAAAATAAATTTTGAGAAGAACTGGTAAGGAAATTATTTCTGTTATCTATTGTTTCCAGTCGCACTACCACCACCACTACCACCACCACCTCTTCTATAAATACAAAACATTTCCACATCAGAAGGCAGCCCCGAATCAGAGGACATCGCAATTTCTGAAAATAATATCGTAACATACTTAAAAAATAAATTAATTTCGTTTAACCGTGATGTCAATGCTAAAAACATTGAAATGGTTTGATTAATAAAGCAAAAAAACAAAAGAAAAAAAAACATCTATCTTATTAAATCACAAAATTTCACAAATGCTGTTTTTGTTATTTTCCCACACAAACCAAAGCCAAAAGAATAAACAAATTGTAAAAATCGACGAGGAATTCCAATAAATAAAAAAAATAACTTACTTTTCTTCTTACAAGGCAAGCTATAATTGAAACTAACAAAATTACATTATTGCTATTTCAATATAAAATTCTCTGGCCGTGAAATTGTCCTTACTGTACAAATGTTTTATTACAAATGTAACAAGAAAATAATATTTCCTAGGAGTTGTTTTACTATTCCTTTCCCTTTAAACAATATTTAGCTCTTCTTTTATTTTTCTATACTCATGTTATCGCTTACCAAAACCTCCAGTCAGTTTATTCAGAACATGATAATGTAATTTATATGAGTAAATATCTTAAATGTATATACTTTAACAGTATTATCTTAATGTGTTATAAAATCATTAACAACACATGTGTACAGACAAGAACCTACTCACACGCACACCCATACACATACACACACGAACACACACGTATATATATATATATATATATATATATATATATGTATGTGTATTTATGCAGATACACATTTATCATGTATATATATAAATATATATATATATATGAACGCACCACCAACAAACACATACCCATACCTACGCACGCGAACACACAGGTGTACCTAATCATATGGACACATATAACTATATACTATTTAACAATTACCTTATGAAAACATAAAAAAACACTCAGCTATCATTTGCAATGTATGTGAATGAAAGTAAAAGTAAAGCCTCTGGCACAGAAGTTTACAGATCAATGTTGCAGATAGTTTGGACAAATAGAGTGATGAAAATATAATCAATAACACACATTTAGTTTTGCAAAGTTCACTGCTTGGGGTTGGAGTAACTGCTAGTTTTACTGACAGCACGATGTTAGGCAGCGGAAGTTGGTGTGTGGAACAGGGAAAACACTGCGAATGAATAAAGCGTATCAGAAATAGAAAAGTCTGAGATTAAAATCAATCTCAAAGACTTAATATTTAGTCTGGAGCACGGATTAATATTGGTAGAATTCATAACTTGGTTAATTCAATGTTGCACGGATAAACATGTGGTAATGTAGACTCTAAACAACATCCAAATCGATAGCGTCTGCTTTATGAAGTTACTAAAACACCCACTAACCTAGGAAAACTTCACATCCAGCACCATCCATGTCTTCTAAGAGCCACATATAGTTGATTGCAATAATAAGTAGTTGCTTGCTCGTTGTGACAATTAAATCGCAACATTATATCTTTTGATGAAGTTTCGATTATTTTTATAGCATTAACGATTATTAAAATCGATTGCCTATTCAGCTAATAATGTTTTTGATTTCATCGACAATCTATTAATTATCATTAATTATTAGTAATAACGAGGCAAAGCCGAAGTTAACACAATGGGTTTTACTTTTTATTCATGTATATGTATGGTTATTATATCCTTCAATATTGTTATCGTTTCTTGCGGTTTTGTCGCTGCATCGTATTTTGTTTTCGTTTTATTACGATAGGCCAACTGAATTTACTAATATTATGTCACCTACGAAGGCATAAAAGTAAACATCAACACCGAACTCTTTTTAAAAAAAAAGAAAAAAAATCTTCGTTATTTTTATAGAAAACTCGGCTAAATATATTAATTTTTTTACATCGCAATAAAATGTTATAACGATTCTACAATTCCATGGGGTTAGCTAGTACTTATTATACTGGTGTGTTTCAAATAAAAATTTACCCAAGTAACATATAACAGATTTAGTTTGGCATAAATTTGTAATTCCCACAGTGAATACTGGTATAAGTGAACATTTCAGGGACAAGAGTAAAATAAAGTGTACGTTCGATAAAATAACGTCTTCGTTTTATATTTTGATGATAAGATCTCCCAAGTATTCCGAATATATCTATACATATATATATATATGAATGTATATATAGCGTATTTTGCAATAGACTGTATGCTTAATTAAAAGTATTTCGAAGACCTTACTCTATTGGTTTAGAGTAGTGACAATCTCACCTACTTTAATTTTCAGCAAACAGGGGAGATAAAGCTGACAGATTTCTGTTTCGCACTTTTTAGTGCTTATCACCGCCTGTTTGCTGAAAATCCTGAATGTTTGATTCTTATAGAATTCTAGTAATAATATATGTATATATATATATATATAATAAAGTAATTAAGTCAAACATTTAAAATGTGGCTTTGTTTATTAGAGATGTACTGCTATATATATTTCGGTGACAGCCATCATTGGTTGTGACCTCTTCAGGCTGTCCGAATTGGTGTGGTAGAGACAGGTACACATGTTGTTAAAGTGTTTTACTCCGTCAATACTCCGATATGTCCAGCTCCTGGTTGGGTTGTTATTTCTCTGAGGAACTGGAATCATATGTCGGTAAACAACCAACATATACTATATATATATATATATATATAATATGATGAGGTCCACGTAAAATGATTTTGTTCTTTCAGTCTGAGTGGACATACATCTATGGATATTCCCCAGTTTGTTTAGTATACAGTTGTCCTCATTGCTTCTCTGGCTTAATGTATGAATGCCAGCTATAATTTTAGTCAAGTTAATCCCATGTCCTTCCTTCTTTGTAACTCCTAATGACACAGAACATCAATTTCTCATACATTATCGGACCAACCTATAGCAATCATATCTATTAAATCAAATATATATTTTGCACATTTCTATGTATATTTGAAATTGGCAGTCATCTAGCCAATCGCCACTCTGAGTACACCACGTATGATCTCAATAACGACAAAGAAACTACAACATCAGGTGATAGCTCTTTTGATTTATTGGTTTTCCTTAGGTCACCTATTGGTGTGCAGAATAACCTTAAACCATTATTCTGTCGACAAAAAACAATTCACCTTTACCTACGAGGTTGCCTTTCTGCAACTCTTAAGCAATATATAATATATTTCTTCTCTAATGAATATGCAATATGTATTTCGTATCTTAAATACTTCTCCATTAGTAAACTTCTACATTAATATGCCGACGTTAACATATGGAAGAATAATATAAGTAGGCGATGGAGGGAGGGAGAGAGAGAGAGAGAGAGAGAGAGAGAGAGAGAGAGAGAGAGAGAGAGAGAGAGAGAGAGAGAGAGAGAGAGAGAGAGAGAGAGAGAGAGAATCTGGCATTCATAATGTGATTGATGGTTAATACCGCATTTGCAGAACGATATATATGAATAGGTATTGATATGTATGTATTGATATGCATGTATGTATGTATGTTCTTCTGGTTTTATAATTTCACAAAGTTTTACCAATAAAGAGAGAGTCGTTTTCTAACATAGACACAAGACTCTCTCATTGGAATTTACACAACATCAACTAGGTAGATATGTATGTATGCGTGTGTAGATATGGATGTTATTGTATGTGTGGATGTGTATGTTTTGAGTTGTATGTGTCCATGTATATATGCTTTGTATCTGTACATGTGTATATGCAGTTATTAGATGCAAAATCGTTGGAATGTTTTACATATTTTTACTGTTCCATTAATGGATTGTACTTGTAATTTCCTAACTAGTTGTGTTCTTTCTGTTCCTGTGAAGCCTAGCTTCTCAAGATTTGTATTGAGGCAGTTACTAACATATCCCAGTGCCCCAATAATCACAGGCATAAATCTGAAGGTGTAACAGGGTGGAGTATCTGCAGATTTCTCATCAGTTCTGCATAAATATTCTCCTTTTCACTAATCTTTGATATTATATTGGCATCTGCTGGGCATGTTTCCTTCTCCCTGTCCCATATCATAATATCTGGTCTGTTATGCCTGCATTTTATTGGGTTTTTACTGGAACATTCCACTCTTTCATATTATGTACATGGATATCTTCCACATTGTTCTAGCTTTTAATGTGTTTATTATCGGGGCTATCTTTTTTACGAACTGCATTGTACAGTGTTTTGGCCACTACATCATGCGTCATAGGTAGATAGTACCGCAATGACATCTTTGGACAGCTGCTGATGACATGGGTGATATCCTCGATGTTAGTTCTGCAGAGTCTGCACTTGTTATCACATCTAGGTGCCTGCATCCCTATCTCTTTTGTGAATCAGGTATTTCGTGCTAATCTCCTGTTACTGGATTGCAAAAGCGTATCCTTCAAAGTGGGAGCCAATATAGCGGTTGTTGGTCCAAGATAGACTACATTCCTTATCTATATTACTCTCACTCTGGAGCTTCCTGGCAACATATCCATGCATGATTCTTTGCTGATAGGCATGCCGTTTTTCATCCATGGATTCTCTGCGATACTGCTGAGCGACATCCCTGGGTGTGAGTTTTTGATTATCACACAGGGAATATATCTCAAGGAGTTCCTTCCCAACTCTCATGATCTTATCTGTTTCATGCAGATAGACTTGCTCGAGAAGTGGGCTCCTACGCTTCAAGGTTCGTAGATGTTGTCGGAGAGATATGATGCGACATTCAAATGTTGTCTGGACTGATGTTAGGCCTCTGCCTCTCTGCTTACGTTTCAAGTAAAGGCGGTCTATGTCACTGTTGATGTGGAAGTTTCCGGTGTTCTTCAGTATTTTTCGAGTTCCAACATCAACGGCTCGGATTTCGTGTATCGTCCAATTGAGTATTCCAAACGTTGGTGTTAGGACAGGCACATAAAACACATTGTGAGCCACTGTTTTGTTTTGCGCAGAGAGTTCCGATGACCAGATCTTTCTTAATCGGGTGTAGTATTCCCTGGTTACGAGTTCTTTATTACAGATACCATTATAGGATATGTTCTCATCTATCCCCAGGTATCTGTAGCAGTCCTCATCAGATATCGCTGAAACAGTTAAACCATTGATGACAATGTTGCTAGATTGGGTTGCTGTTTTTCCCATATTTACAGTCATGTATGAGCATTTATCTTGGCCCAACTCCATTGAGAACGTTGTAACCAGGTCAAGATTTTTCTTCATCCCATCCATGTTCTTGGCATAGAGTTTCAGATCGTCCACAAAGAAGTTATGTATTAGGTTCGTATTTCTGTCCACCTGTGAGCCAATTCTTGAGCAGAAAGGACAAGGGGTTTAATGAAAAGCTGAACAATATCACAGAGAGACTGTCCCCCTGAAATATACCCTTGCAATATTTTATTTTATCAGTGAAAATAGAGTCCTCCCTCTCTGTCTTTAACCTTAGGATAGTAGCCCAAAAAGAAGACAGCCTCTCTATGGATCTGACAATAATGTCTGGGACTTTAGCAAGTTGGACGGCCTCTATCATCCAAGAGTGGGGAACAGAATCGAAAGCTTTCCTGTAGTCCAGACAGACTGTAGTCATATTCCTCCTAAGTTGTCGCACCTCCGACATCGCAGTTTTGTTGATTAGGAGGTGTTCAGCACATCCCCAAACCCCTTTCTTTCCAGCTGCTGCTTCATCTGTGATGATGTTATTATTTTCACAGTGATCTTGGAGGAATAGGTTCAGGCAGGCTGTATACATCTTATACATCAGGTTCTGGCATGCAATGGGTCGGTAGTTTTTTGCCAAGTGGGTGTCTTTGTTCTTGGGGACCAGTAACGTTTGTGCTAATGTCAACCATTCTGGTATAAGTTTATCTCCCTTAAGAACTTGTTGGTAGAGGTCAATAAGATACCTCCGATAGAATATTAGTTTTTTGTACCTGTAGCCGACAATCATGTCTCTTCCTGGTGTTTTCTTATCTTGGAGTTTTCCTATCACAGTCTCAAGGGTACCCTCACTTATTTCGTATGTTTTTGTTGTAGTGAAGGAGCAATTGTTCTTTCGGATTTCTCTTTGCCACACTGCATCTTGGTTGAAATTCTTCTTTTCACCCCATATTTTTCTCCAAAAGGAATCAGTGACACTTATTATTTTGCCCTTCATATCTCTATAGACTGAAGTTTGGTTTCGTCTGAATCTTTTATTAAGCATTTTTCTCTCATCTACCTTCTTCAGATATCGGCGTTTTTCGCTAACAGCTCTCAATTCTTGTTTGAGGGTGATCAGCTTATATTGGAGAGTTCTGGTTCTACTGTTACCAACCATCGTCTCTATTTTATTTTCCACT
>OZ024742.1:158193294-158205794 GCA_964016885.1 Eledone cirrhosa | reverse complement strand
AGCTTTACAAAATAGTTGAACTCTGTACAATAGTTGAACTCTGTACAAGAACAAATTTCGAGAATTTCAGCTAATAAGTATATATTTGATGAAAAAGCACATTATTACAACGAAGCGTTAGGTAGAGCTGGCTATAGAAATAAAATTAAATACTACGATAATAAGAATAATATAACAACTAACCATAATCATAACAATTTTAACTATGGTAACAATTTTAACAACTATAATAGAAAACATTACAATAATTCCGAAAGCCGAAAAAGAAATAGAAATAGGCACATATTATGGTTCGCTCCTCCTTTCTCATTAAATATTAAAACCCCTATTGCTAAACTATTTTGTAAAGCTCTTGACAAATGCTTCCCTAGAACACATAGACATTACTCAATTTTTAATAGACATACTATAAAATTAACTTATTCTTCCACCAAAAGTTTAGCGCAAAATATTAATAGAATTAATAATAGAAATGTAAAACCTAACCAAAATAACAATAATAACCCAAGAAATATTCAATCTGATAAATGTAACTGTAGAAATAAATCTAACTGTCCGTTAAATAACAATTGCTTAGCTAAACACGTAGTATAAAATTGTAATGTAAAAACTATTTTAAATTCATTTAATTATGTGAGATCTACCTCCACAGAGTTTAAATCCCGCTTCAATAATCATAAAAATTATTTTACAGATCCAAACAAAAAATCTTCAACCTCTCTATCTAGCCTATTATGGGACCTAAAACTAGAGAACGTTGAATATTCATTGATTTGGAATATTATTTCAGAAGCTACTCCTTTTAACTCCTCTTCAGAAAATTGCGATCTTTGTATAGAGGAAATATTCTTTATATTAAAGACCAAATATTCCCGGAACTTAAGGAATAATTTATTCAGTTGCTGCAGACATAGATTAAACTCAACGTTTAAATATAAGTATAAATTTAAAATGTAGTATATAATTAATTAATTGATTTTATTAATATATGAAACCTGTCGATAAATCATTAGATTCCTTCATCTTTTTTGACTGAGTTAAATATACGTAAGATAAATCTCTATACTAAATCTATTAAACATACCATTATTTTGAAATTATAACTTAAAATATTCTATAATATTTTAAAATTGTATTGCTTTTAAAGTTATATTGCTATAATTATATTTCCAAATTGTAATATAATCCTTTTGTATTTTATGTACTCAATTATACTATGTACTGTATTGATGTATGCTTCTCTCTATATGTGAGTATATATGTATATGTGTATATTGACATACATGTACATATGTTCTATGCGTTTTTATGAATATATGTCTGTCTGTATGTATATGTATGCGTGATACATGTCTACCTATTGGCTGAGGGTACACACACATGTATATATATGTATATGTGAGAATTATGTGTGTGCATGTGCGTGTATATCCATACAATTTGATTGCACTTATGTATAGTGTTTATCCCAATGATAATTAACAGCCATAAATACATAACAGTTAATCATAATTAATAACATAAAGTGTGTATAACATTAAATTAAAGAATCCTTTATGTTTTGTGTGTATATATTATATACGTACTTCGATATGGTATGTATTTTATAAGTGTGTATATATATTTATATGTATTTTTGCGTGTGTGTACTGTTATATGATATGTAGTTCTCTAGCAATATATGGACTTTTTAATGTATAGATCCCAATTTATAACATATTGATCTCAATTTTTAAATGAATAACTATGAATCTAATCATATTTAAACTATGATTAATTTCTCATATTATATATGTTTATTCCATTCATGATTATTAACATTTCTAATTTTATTTATTCATTTCATCTCAATTGTTAAGTTAACTCAACACGATATTACTTAAAGTTTTCGTTCTCTCCCCTTCTCTCTATCTCCTCTATCTATATATGTTTCTCTCTCTGTTGTTTTGGTATCTCTCTCTCTTTTCTCTCTTTTTTCTTTCTTTTTTCTTTCTTTCTCTCTTTTCTCTCTCTTCTTCTTTCTTTCTCTATAACCCAACGGCTCAATTTTAAAAATAAAAATATCCAATACTAATAATAATATAAGTAAACAACTCCACTATCCGGGAGCTTCCAACAGTAATGGTTGCATTTTTTAAGGGTATGTCAATATTTTTTCATAAAACTGATCTATATTATATTTTGTCTGATGAAAGCACACCATAATTTAACTTGGTGTCCTTGAAATATGTATAATGAAATAAATATGGTTTTATAAATATAGTTTCCATTTGTTTATATCGTATGTTTACACCGAATACTTGTTGAGTGCTTTATATCAGTTATAAAAATATTTACTTGTTGTATCCCAACAATTTAAATATAACTTTTACATATATGTATGTATATGTATATATTGTATGTATGTATGTATATATATATGTATATTGTATGTATGTATATATATATATTGTATGTATGTATATATAAATATTGTATGAGTGTATATATGTATGTATGTATATGTGTATGTATGTATGTATATATATGTATGTACGTATATATACATGTATGTATGTATGTGTATATGTATGTTTATATATATATTGTATGTATATATATATGTATGTTTATATATATTGTATGTATATATATATATGTATATATGTATGTATATATACATATATATATATTTTTATATAAATATTGTAT
Source organism: Eledone cirrhosa (assembly GCA_964016885.1). Lineage (NCBI taxonomy): Eukaryota > Metazoa > Mollusca > Cephalopoda > Octopoda > Eledonidae > Eledone > Eledone cirrhosa. The sequence continues at coordinate 158,203,103 of OZ024742.1, read as the reverse complement.
GTATGTATATGTATATATATATATATATATAAATATATATATATATATATATATATATATATATATATATATATATACATATACATACATACAATATTTATATAAAAATATATACATATGTATATATACATACATATATACATATATATATATATATACATACAATATATATAAACATACATATATATATACATACAATATATATATAAACATACATATACACATACATACATACATGTATATATACGTACATACATATATATACATACATACATACACATATACATATATACACTCATACAATATTTATATATACATACATACAATATATATATATACATACATACAATATACATATATATATACATACATACATAGCGTGTGGCTGAGTGGTTAGAGAATTGGATTCACAATCTTGAGGTTGTGAGTTCGATTCCTGGACCAGGCGATGCGTTATGTCCTTGAGCAAGACACTTTATTTCACGTTGCTCCTTCTACCTGGAGTTGCGACCGATAGATAGTATTAGCAATTGGAAAGACCAACGGAAACATTGTTTCCTCGGTCCGATTTGACGAAAGTCGATCGCGTAAAATATATATATATATATATATATATTGTATGAATATATATGTGTATATTGTATGTGTATGTATATATATATTCTATGTATATGTGTGTATATATTGTATGTATATGTATATATATATTGTATGTATGTATGTGTATATTTATGTATGTATGTATACATGACCTGTCCCATGGTCGGGTCGTTGCCGACTAAACTGGCAACCTCACCAAGGTTTCTTGGTGAGGAGGGTGACTTTGGACATCCTGCAGGACTAAAAACAAAACCTGTCAAAGGGCAAAGGAGACCTTAAGAGTCGATGGCCATCCAAAATCACCGGGAGAGATGACCCCTTAGCCTTTGTCAAGGCAGAATTCTAGGAGAAGGAAAACTCTGATATAACACCTGCAACCCTGATGGTATCCAATGATGTTGACTTGTTCTTCTTTTTGGTAAATATCATCTTGGTTAAGAGAGTGGGACTGGCTTTGTGCAGTGCTTTTGCTCACTATAAAAGCTTCACGGCACAGGCATTGCTTTATATCTGGAGATCTCTCTGCACTTGTCGTCACATGGTACCATGGGCCCAGCACTATCTGTCAATATTTGTCGCAAGTGTAGTGTTTGTACCAGAGTTTTCAAGTCGCTGGCTGGACTAATATGTCACACTCGTTCTGCGCATCGGTAGGAGTTCTCCTACATGGATATAAAGTAGTGGCCGTACTCGAAAACGAGTTGGCAGCCACCTTGTATGTATGTATGTATGTATGTATGTATGTATGTATGTATGTATGTATGTATGTATGTATGTATGTATGCAGGAATATTATTCTGGGTTTATTATTTTATATACTTTCCCTTATAGAAAGAGAGCGTATTACTAACATTCATTGAAGTTCAGACGTCAGCTATGAAAATACTGTATGACTGTATGTGTTTGTGTCTGTATGCGTTTGTGTGTGCGTGTGTGTGTGCGTGTGTATGTGTGTGTGTGTGTGTGTGTCTGTCTGTGTGTGTGTGCGTGTGTGTGCGCGTGTGTGTGTGCGTGTATCGGTGTTACTGCATGTTGTAGATCTGTATGTTTTGAGTTGTATGTGAACGTGTATGTATATTTATGTATCTATACATGTATATACGCAGTTATTACATGCTGAATTTCTGAAATGGTTTCCTGTTTCTGGATTGGAAAAGCATATCTTTCACCAGATAGACTAATTTTCTCATTTATATTACTCTTACTTTGAAGATTTCTGGCAACATAGCTATGCGTAATGTTTTGCTTATAATTATGCAGCATTTCATCCATGGGTTCATTGTGGTATTGCTGTGCAATATCCTTGGGTGTGAGTTTTTATTTATCATATAGGGAATATTTCTCAAGGCGTTCCTTCCCCCCACTATCTGCTTCATGTAGACAGATTTGTTCTATAGATGGCATTGAACACTTAGTGTTTCATAAATGTTTCGAAACTCAAATGATGTTTGGACTGTTTACTTTTTGGGTAGAAGCGGTGTATGTCCCTACTGATGTGGAAATTCCCGTTAGCGAGTAGAACTTTTATGGTTTTAAAGTGTCCAGTCAAGCAGTCAAACTGTTGGAGTCAGTATAGGCACAACTGACTCACTGTAGGTTATTGATTTATTGTGCGCAGAGAGTTCAGAAAAACGGTTCTTCCTATTCAGATGATATATTCCATAATAACTCGTTCCTTGTTAGAAATTTCATCATAGGATATATTTTCATATATCCCTAAGTATCTGTAGCACTCTACCTCAGATACCAGTGAAATAATCAGACCATTTATAGATGTTGCTAGATTGGGCTGTAGATTTTCTTCGCTTTAATCACATATGGAGATTTATCCTGGCTAAACTCCATTCCTATATATTTCGAGAACGTCGTAGCCAATATAGGTTGCATTATTCGCATAGAGTTACGTCCCTTTATGATCTGAGTTCAAATCCCGCCAAGGTTAACTTTGCCTTTCATCCTTACGGGGTCGATAAAATAAAGTACCGGTAATACACTGGTGATATTGCTGGCCTTGTGCCTAAAATAGAAACAATTATTAAATCCTATCGAAGATTGTGATCTGTATCTAAGTCGATTGTATACATCACAAAATTATGGTCTGTGTAGTCGACTACTTTTAATTGTAGAGAATCTATACTAGACTTATCTATCCATAGAGAAATAGATAAGTTGTCCATAATTCAGAGTAGTTGATTATACAGACCATAATTGTTTGATCGGTTGAGTCGGCTTAGATAGGCTTTATAGAGAAGTATCTGGTTACTGGAAGCCGAACGCGTCGTTTCCGGCGCGCAAATATTACAAAAACCGGATTTATGAATTAGTTAAGCGGGTGTGGACGGAAGTAGTTGTGAACAACAGATGGTGTTTCGCCCTCGAGTAGAATCGATCAAGTGTAGCAAAACAGTAGAAAACAATACTAGAGGCAGAGCTACTTAGACAGCTAGAAGAGGCCATTAGAGAAGGCATCGCAGCCATGTCTTCACAGCGAGATTGGCGTTCGATCAATTCTTCAATGTGAAGTACGAATGTTGTATGTATTGGCACTTGAGCTAGTCCTACTCAAATTGGAGACATTGAGAGGCATCGCAAGCGAACTAGGATGTGGAAGATCCGCTTTAGTATATGCCGATGACGTCAACGCTGTGGTGCCGAGCAGCAAACATATTGATTTGAAAAGCACTGCTCTCAGGGAAAAAGAAAGGATGACAAGAACAAAAATTAACCAGAAAAAGCCTGTGTGCACGCAGCTTGACACACGAAGAGGCGAGTCCATGCTGTCCAGCAACGTTGTCAGGCGTTGGATGGAAGACCGATCAAATTGCTTGGCGGCTGGTTTGGTCCAGACCTCCAAATAGACAAAAGCTGCAGTGAGGTAACGAGCAGGGTGACTACTCTCACCCAGAATTAGGCTGAGAGGAGGCATTCTCTGAAACGTCGGACAGTGTTGTTGAACGCGTACATCGAGTCCGTCATCTTCTATCGACTGATCACCGTGTCATGTTCTAGTCTACGTCTGATCGCAATCGTTTGTTTATATATTGCTGTAACCCAGTAGCGATTACTAAACAAAATCTTATAAATCTTTTATGTTCACCATATCTGATTAAATCAACAATTATCTTGCGTCATGATCTGACAGCGTAAGCCGGCCATAGAATTACGTATTGTGTAGTTCTGTAATTTAAAGAGTATATATAAGGCTCAAATAATCTGCACCGACGTTAATCAACATAGTTAACAGTAATCTTGATTTTAATTAGAGAGTATCTTAGTAGTTAACTGTCCATGTATGGTAAAATGAAACAGAATAACCGTTACCCAGCTCAATAAAAACGAGAAATATGGGTATATTGTAAAAGCAAATTTAATTTCGAATACCTATATTTGGTGTTTTGTGTTAAAAGGGTAGAAAAATATATGTTTAACACGGGGAGGGCAATGGGCCGAAGAATTTGAACAAATTTATATAGCAAGCTTTGAGATCACTAGAGAAAGTGAGGCCAATATAAATGGTAGCACTATTATCAATATAATATACAAGAGATTTAATCATGAGTTAAACCGTTTCTTTTAACTTTGATATATGAGAATATCTTATTGCCGTGTTCTGTTGTTTTCCGAAAATATAGTATCTTGAGGTTTTCTTATTTCCAAGTAGGTGTTTTTTTTTAGTTTATACCTTAGAAACATAACGCAATAAGATTATAATTCAGTGCCAAAGCCGTAAATAACAAAAACAATACTGATGCATAGATATCGAGGTAGAGACTACCCTCTTTTTCACCAAGATTTAAATCTTAAAATCATAATAAAATACAACAGAAACTAAAAATATAATAACATTTTTCGTTAAACTTGAAAGAAACTTTATTATTTCAGAGAGATAGTAGAAAGATGACCTTTTATTTTGGGGGAAAAAATATTTTGTTAAGGTGAGGAAAGATCATGTGTAGTAACATAAGTGGGAGAAAAAAAAAGCACGTAATTTTTTTTTTCATATATTGTACCGCAATGAAAATGATGAATTGTTCGCTGCTGCGTATTAGGAATGGATACGTAGAAAGTTTCATGTCTGTTAATTCCTACTTTGGTGCTTTGATCTTCTCAAATAAACAGAAATACAATATAGTTCATTGATTTCAACACTACCAAGGGTACATAAATTGTAGACGCGGGAATAAGATATGACAAATTATCATATATAGTGATTTCAAATCTACGAATGTCGTTTCGTTTTGTAGAAATGTTTATTGCACATTTCCCAAATTTGTTTACATTTTCGAAGGAGCTAACAAAATACCAGTTAAATGGAGATTATCTATTGAAATTGAAGCAAAACTAAAACTATTCATCATACTATTATACATAGATTGTTAGATTACATGGTCCAATCGATACCATATCATCACATCATACCACGCCATGTAGTTTAACTGAGCACTGTGCACAGTAGTTAAACTGAAAACGTTGACGAAACCAAGCCTACGGGGTGACTCTAGTCAATCACTTTGCTATAAATAGCAGCTAAATCTTCTTCAAATATACTTCTTCCATTCCAAATAAGGAAATGATTTCTTCGATTATGTAATCTTACATACTAATAGAAAATCGGATAGTCAGGCCTGGAATACATTTGGTCATACGTCTTGCTTGATAAACGTTGACCACACAATTTTGAAATCCAATCACGAAACTACTTCAGCGTTACTCAGCATGCCATAATGTGCAGCCCATTTCCCTTCAAAGAACAACCGAAAGCATTTTAAAAGATTGGCCTCGCCTGGAACACTTTCGATCATGTAATATTGGTAAGGTATGAGTTGGGATTAATCACAAAAAACATTGGTATATACACTGCTGTATTTTACATGAAGCATTGTAAGTAAGTAATAAATAACAGTGTATTCGGAACGCCGGTAAAATGTGGATAGAATAATAAAGATGAGACTGCAATAAAAGGATGATAAAACAAAGCATAATAATGTTTTACGTAATATATTTTTCATCAAACCTAAAATATCATGAAGAAATATATTGGGTAAATACGTTATTTATTTTATTTTTTTGTCATCGTTTAACCACAATAGCATCTGTCTAATTTTATTTGCAATGCATCGCCTTAACGAAAACCCTACTATTTATTAGTGAATTCATTTTATTCTTCCAGTGCTATGTTCCATTCCTGCGATGGAATATGGAAAGGTGAGATTCGCTATAGATTACTTACATCCTATTTATAAAGACCAATGTTCAAACTTTCATCTTCGGCTACATGTATTAATATACTTACTCATGATTACGTTTGTTACTCCTTTCATTCCCTATTTACTAGCTCCGTAATGATGATCAATGTTGCAGTATTCTTTACATGGGGTAACTAAAAAGAACTCTATCAAAGCAGACCTTGTGTTGACACGCTCTAAGGAATATCCCTAGAGGTCACACAATGTTTTGCGTGTGCAGTTAAACCAGCCATTTGAATTGCCAAAGCTTTAGCTGTTCAAGTTAGGAAATATATCACTTATTTTTATGTACATAAAATACATACATTCATGTATGTATATTTAATATTAATATACATACATACATCCAAATGTGTTCATCGAAACGCTCGGTAAGTTCATATATATATATATCAAAGTTATATTTGTTTAAATACACACACACACACACACACACACATATATATATATATATACACACACACACATATATATACATATATGTATATACATATGTATACATACACACACACACATATATAATATAATATATATATATATATGTATATGTATGTATGTATGTAGAGAGAGAGAGAGAGAGAGAGAGAGAGAGAGAGAGAGAGAGAGAGAGAGAAAGTAATTGAATCCACTAATTCATTATTCAGATCAAATTATGCAGAAATCAACATCCAGGTGTTATCCAATGTGTATTTGTAGATGAAGGTGATGAAAATCACAGAACAATCAATTCAGAAGGAACACCTATGTCCTTAGTCAGTTAAAACCATGTTTCCACGATCCTTTCAATTAGGAGAGATGTAGTACCAATAAAATGAATGAATTAATTAATCAATCAATTATTCATATGGCATAAACACCTCTCCTCATCTCGTCAGGAAATATAGATCAATTAGGCGAATCACTAACTCCTGTTATGTTCATATTGAGGCAACCGTTCCACAAGAGAAAGAAAACATAAGAATAAAAGATGAGTTGCGTAGTTAAAGAAAGAGTGCTTTAATTCCATCATTTTGCCGGAAGCATCGTGTAAAAAGGAAAATGTTAGGGAATAACTTTAAAAAGAGTGGAAATTCTCTACTCAACACGAAAATAAAAATATTAAAATTTAAGTGTACTGATTAAACATTGTGGAGTAAGGCATATTTATTGAGATTACCCCTGTGACCATATAGTTATGTAGTTACAGGGAATCGAAGGAAGGGGCATTGTTTGTTTAAAAATGCCACCACATATTAATACACAAACACACACAAAAGTGCCGTTGATGCATATCTTGATAAGTATAATTATGGTCACAATTTTAGAATTCCAAGCTGTGTATACAGCAGGGTCTACACAAAGATATAGTTTTTTTCGGCAGAAATTGTTTTCAAACTCAGGTGTATATATATATATTTATATATTCCGATGATTTGATCAGAGGCAAACACTGTATTTAAGGTCGAATGATTATCGGCCTTTAGACTCACCTGATCAATGAAAAAATTGTTAATACTTTAAATAAAACCCTTTTTATACAGCTGACCATGTTATTCCTCACTCTTTCACTACTATATATTTATATATATATATATATATATATATATATATATATATATATAACGAAGGAAATGTGGTAAGGAACCAAGTGGACCATAACGCACCAAAGTACTCAATACTTAGGGTAGTAGAGTGGGTAAAAGGAACAAGCCGTCGGGTCTTACTTGTTCCTATATATATATATATATATATATATATATATATATATATATATATATATATATATATATATATATATATATACTATAAGGATTAGGAACAAGGATTCAGTGTTGTATCATAACATATTTAATATCATATTACATATGTTTCTCTATCGATCAGCTGGAGGCAAGGTATATTATAGATGCAACACTGATATATTATATATTGTAACACGGAATCTTTTTTCCTTAACCTTAAAGTATCATACTCTGCTCTGCGCGAGGATCGAGTAGTCAACCGGCATACTGCATACGAACGCATTTTCCATGCAGCCATACAAATATATATATATATATATATATATAAGCAAGATGTATGGTAGGTCGTACGTGAATCGCGATGATCACGCCTGACCTACCAAATATGCGACAGTAGCTAGTTAAGCTCTATGCGTATAAGCAGAAATATATATATATATATATATATATATATATATATATATATATATATATATATATATATATATATATATATATATATATATATATATATATATACATATATATATATATATATATATATATATACATATATATATATATATATATTTATTAAAATAACAGATTAAAGTTTAAGCAAAGAATCGCTGCTTTCACCCTTAACGGATCTTCTGAAACTAACAAAGTCAATCTGTGAACGCAGAAATGAATATTTAAAAATACGTTGCAACCGGAAGAAGACAGGAAGACGATACTTTAGTTCGTAGAAACGTTCCCTGGCAAAGAACGGGAAAAAACGAATATAATACATCATTATTTGGAACAGTGAAAAACAATTACACGCAACGACAAAACCACGTTTATGGTATAAAAGAAGTCGTAGACTAATATTCTATTAGGTGGTTCATAGAGACGTTCTCTGGCAATGAACGGAAACAACGAAGATAATACGTCATATGTGGAGCGGGGAGAACAATTGCACGCAAAGACAAAACCACGTAAATGGTATAACTGAAGTCGTAGACTAAAATTCTAACTAGGAAACCGAATGATTCTCGACTTGAGAGTTAATAATAAAGTAAATAAAATACAGAGGTTATTGAAATTAAATAAATACATACACGCATCCATATACGTACATACACAAGCATACGCGAAAACACTCGCCATATGTATACAAGTACACGCACGTACACCCCCCCCCCCAACCCCCTCCCCCCGCACGCACATACATAACCCACGCAACGCCTGTACCAGCACACCTACGAATGTATACATGAAATACACATAAAAATATATATTAAATATATATATATATATATTAAATATATATATATATATATATGTGTGTGTGTGCGTGTATACATATAATTAAATAAACGTATATATATAAATAAATACGTATATAACAAGCGCACACAATTGTTCTCCACGCTCCACATATGACGTATTATCTTCGTTTTTCCGTTCATTGTCAGAGAACGTCTCTATGAACCACCTAATAGAATATTAGTCTACGACTTCTTTTATACCATAAACGTGGTGTTGTCTTTGCGTTGTCTCCGAACATATGTGTATTTACATGTAGGTGTGTGTGTGCGCTTGTTATATGCGTATTTATTTATTCATATACGTTTATTTAATTATATGTATACACGCACATACACACACACACACACACACACATATATATATATATATATATATATATATATATATATATATATATATATTTAATATATATTTTTATGTGTATTTGGTGTATACATTCGTAGGCGTGCGGGTACAGGCGTTGAGTGGGTTATGTATGTGCGTGCGGGTTTTTTTTTAAGTGTGTACGTGCGTGTATATGGCGAATATTTTCGCTTATGCTTGTGTATGTACGTATATGGATGCGAGTATGTATTTATTTAAATTCAATAACCTCTGTATTTTATTTCCTTTATTCTTAACTCTGAAGCCGAGAATCATTCGGTTTCCTAGTTAGAATTTTAGTCTACGACTTCAGTTATACCATTTACGTGGTTTTGTCTTTGCGTGCATTGTTCTCACCGGTCCACATATGACGTATTATCTTCGTTTTTTACGTTCATTGCTAGTGAACGTCTCTATGAACCACCTAATAGAATATTAGTCCACGACTTCTTTTATACCATAAACGTGGTTTTGTCTTTGCGTGAAATTGTTTTTCACTGCTCCAAATGACGACGTATTATATTCGTTTTTCTCGTTCTTTGCCAGGGAACGTTTCCACGAACTAAAGTATCGTCTTCCTGACTTC
>OZ024742.1:158180794-158190794 GCA_964016885.1 Eledone cirrhosa | reverse complement strand
TTGAAGAATCGACACAGCAGGAATGTCTGTGATCTCATATAACAATTTGTTCTATTACTAAATAATAACTGCGAGGATTTTCTTTTATCATTGACAGATAAAGCTATATCTAGTAAAACATTAAAAGCCCACTATATATAGTCTTTTACTAGATTTTCTAAAGTTAGTAATACTTATAGCAATTCTGTGTAGGATTGTTACGTTTCAAATTTAAAATCATTCAAACGTATCAAAAAATCATAAGAAAACTTTACTTTCAGATCTTGCCGCAAAACCTATTATATATACTTCCTAATTCGGAGAAGGCTGCGGTTAGTTGCCATGTTGGCATAGTGATTAGCACATTGGTCCAGAATTCAAGAGACACGGTGTTTGATTACCTGTAGTAGCTCCGTGCCACTTTTTTTCCTGTCCATAAGAAAAAACAAGTATGTTTTCAGATGCAACATTTTTAGCCCTATATACAACTCGATACCTGCACTCCCGGGGCTCCAGATATACTGACAGTGTATGTCCAATCCACCAATCTACACTGCCTCAGCCTCATCTTTATCGATATTGATCAGCTTCTACACCCTGTTGTCATCAACAATATGTTTGACAGACTGCCAGGCTTCACGGGGTATCAAGCAATTCCCTGCGCGTTTTTCACGGGATCTGCAGACAATGCTCTTATCCTCATATCCTACCGCAAGACAGCCAACATATACAATTGAGGATGGTGCACCCTTCTGATTCCCGACTCCTCGCCTTTCTCGACGTACGACTGAACATCATAGAAAGTGACAATATTAACGTCGACATCTAGCTAAATATGGCCAACAGAGATCTGCCTTCCACAACAATTCTAAAAGAGGATACAACGAAAAGAAAGACACACATACACACACACACAAGTTGCAGTGACGTCAGGAGTAGAGTTACCCACATCAGGCAGTTCGGCAAGATGGAAATTAATAAACAATGCGAAACAACAAGCCCATGTCCAGAAAGCCCAATAACTTGACCTAGAATTGCCTCCTTTAAATCCCACACCTCGGCGATAAACCTCCAGTGCTCTCCGCTGTGCTATCCGAAGGGAGAATGCCAATATACAAACGGTCGATTCGACATCCACCATGTGGGGATGCCTATACAGGAGACAATCCCACAACGTACAAAGTTCGATTCTTTGTTGAAACAGTTGCTCACTCTTTTCCGTTTATAGGGGTATTTTAACTGATTATCTAAGATGTGTTCACAGCTATGTCCTGATTTCAAGATTTCCTATATTTTTAAGCACACACACATACACGGACACGCACACACTAATATATATACATGTATGTATGTATGTATGTATGTATGTATGTATGTATGTATGTATGTATGTACGTAGCCAACGATGTATGTATGTATGCATGTATGCTTGTATGTATGCACTGATGTATGTATTTATGTATGTATGAACGTATGTATGCATGCATGTACGTATGTACGTATGTATGTACGTACGTACGCATTTATGTTTGTACGTACGTACGTATGCTTACATGAATGTGTGTATGCATGTATGTATATACACCAACGACATCAACCTCATGATTATTCAAATTCAGCTAATATTATAATAACACAGTCCTAGTCAACCGAATATTAATGTGGTTTTAATTCTCACTTGTGTGTCTCTTCTGTCACATACACTGCAATTATTTTTTTTAATACCTGGAATTTAAATAAATATTTAAGTGTTAATATTCCTTTCCATTTCACATAAATAAAGTTATTTAGACATTTCAAATCAGCCATACGAATGACGCTATCTATAAAAATAAATTTATAGGGATTTATTAAATTATTATTTCAGATTCCGGCAATATGTTTATTTATTTATCACTAATGCACTGAGAGTTTGTATTCCCCAAACATTAACAATTGTTGCGCATGCCGTAATTCCATAGAGGGTCCAGGAGTAAATATCAACAGGTTGCAACTGGATTATTACAACCCTGACAGGTTATGATCGGTTACACCAGCATCGTCTGATACACAAGGTGCATCGTGAGGCGAAGACTAACCTCTCGGAGGCTGAGGTCCTGTGAGCAATTAAAGAGCTCAAATATGGCAAATTCCTTCGTCATTTTTCGAATAATCATTTTGATTTCAATTTCATATGTTTGTATACATATATTTGGACTCGTAGGGAAAGCTTGAAGATGTACACCGGTTACTTTGAACGTGGCGGAACCCAGAACCTCTCCAGGTTTGACCACAACTGATTTCTTCTAGAGAAGGAGAAAGGGTCATTGATAGAATGCTAATTCTATAGACCTATTTTTTATTTCACAAATCTATATATACGCCCAAATCTCTTACTGCCTTCAAGTCTACTTCAACATCATTCTCACTACTGATCATTCTGCCGTCACTACTCTCAACTCTTCATAATTCATCAAAAACCATATATTCCTAAAACTGATGCTATTCATTGCTAATCTGGAGGTCTCAAATTGATCGCATTAGTACGAGTCCATACTTATATTGGCTGATCACCGTGTATCCCTTTTTTTTCCTTGTGAAAACTACTTATTTAATGAATATTCATGTCCATACTGTTCAAAACAGCTTATCGCTAGCAATTTGAAATGAAACTTATTCTTCAAAGTAAATCGTCTTCGATTCAGTGCTAAGTCATCTAAATGCAATATTCTTTTATTCACTAATACTGTATATAGCTTAGAAATACTTTGATGTTTTAAAGTCTTTCCATGGCTATAAAAACACGTAGTGCTGTCATGGGACACGAGGTAGTCACTGTCAAACATCTCAATTCTAAACTATTGCAATGTATTTTATGCTTTGATATGTAATACGATCGATATTTATAAGTAATGAATTAACTGACAAGGAAATACATAAAAAACAATTATTTAAATGCATATAGGAATGCCTGGATTCATTCATATCGGGTCCACCTTTATTACTGGGGTGCTTTAGCAGAGTTGAGGTAACAGTGATTATAGAATGATGCAAGCCTCGGTGTTTCAAAAATTCAACGAAATCAAACCAATTCATTTGTTAATATGTATACATATATGTATGTACGTATACACACTTATATATATATATATATATATATATATATATATATATATATATATATATATATATATATATATATATATATATATATAAGTGTGTATACGTACATACATATATGTATACAGACGTACAGTATATGTATATATATACATACATGCAGACATACATACATGTACGTATGGATTTCCCGAACATTTATTATAATGCTCGGTTTGTTTGTAAACAAACATCCCGAATTAGGCCGTACAGTGTTTAGCAACCATCGTTGCCCTTTTGTTCAACACTGACAACGGAACGATGTACTAGCTTCAAGCTTATTAGCTATCGTCAGCACCGTATACCTTCCTGCCAGATGATTGAACGTCTGAAAGTATATACTTTCCTTATGCATATAAGGCTGAGCAGCCTAATTTGCATATCGAGTGAGTTAATCGGCCGGGCGCACCGAAAACGATAAATGGAAAAAATGAAACGAAATTTCATTTCTCACTCTTAGTACGGCTGTTACTTAAATATAAGTATGTATACGTACATACATATATGTATACAGACGTACAGTAGTATGTATGGATTTACCGAACATTTATTATAATGCTCGGTTTGTTTGTAAACAAATGTATGTACGTATACATACTTATATTTAAGTAACAGCCGTACTAAGAGTGAGAAATGAAATTTTGTCTCATTTTTTCGACATATATATATATATATATATATATATATATATATATATATATATACCTCCATTGTTTGAAATTGTGAACAATAGCTATTGATAATATCTACCAGCATCGGAGTTGACTATAAGATGTGAGATAAATAACTTGAACATGAATAAATATGTGACCGTTCCCCTCTAGTAAATTATATTATTTATTCGACAAGTTATTGTACTGGCTTTTATTTAATGCCAATGTAAGAATCCTTCATAAATATCAACAATTTTTCTGGCAACATTCCAATTTCTCCAAGTTGCATTAACGTATAACTCGGCATTGGGTTGGTTAATATTTTACGAATCAAATTTGGTAGACCGAAACTGTGCTGAAGTTAAACGAAGGTCCAATGGTCTATTGACTTTCGCGCTGCCCTAAATGTAGTTTAATTTCTATTGTAGATATGTTGCGGATACACTGATGTTTTAATTTTAACTGAGATTCTGAGAATACCTTCCTGGACGTAGTGAACCTGCCAAGAGCCGTAATGTTTTCCATTGAAAGAAGAAAGCAAGTAAGATTGGTTTCTTCATAGTACACATATGAATTACACATGTTAGACATTCATCGGACTTAAAATGCAAATTATTTTTCTGCGTCAACTGTCTTTGCTTTATCTCATTAGTGTATATAGACTGCTAACAAGTGGAAACAAAACAAGCGTCAGTTATTGCGAGGGGTCTATCATTATATTTTTGGTGAATTGGCAGTATCGGTAGAGGGTCAGACGCCATGCTTTCTAGCATAGTTATGTCACTTTATGATCTGAATTCAAATCCCGCCGAGGTTAACTTTGCCTTTCATCCTTACGGGGTCGATACAATAAAGTACCAGTAATGTACTGGGTAATTTGCTGGCCTGGTGCCAAAAAGTAAAAACAATTATATTTTTATTAACGGTATCAAGGGCAGAATTGGTAGAGCATTCGGTCAGAATACTTAGTGGCATAGAGTTGTGGCCCTTTATGTTCTGAGTTCAAATCCCGCCGAGGTTAGTTTTGACTTTCATCTTTTCGGGGTTGATGAAATAAAGTACCAGTAATGCACTGGGGTATATTTAATCGACTTTCTATTTCTCCATGTTGCCTTTGTGTAAATCAGAAACAATTATATTTTAACGGTGGTATTTTAACGGAATCTTTAGAGCGTTGGACAAAATACTTTGTAGCATTTAGTTACGGCCCTTTACGTTCTGACCTCAAATCGCGCTGAGATCAATATTGCTTTTATTCTTCTGAGGTCAATAAAATAATATACACGTAAAATATTGGGATCGATATTAATCGAATTTCTAACGTCAAAACAGGATTTATTATATTAATCGTAAATGATTGAGTAGATATTTATTGGAGACATTATACTGCTCATTTACCTGGATATCCATAGGTTAGGACCTATATGTATATTGTTGAAAAGCTACAACGAGCCCTCTACAATTCGTCAATAAATTATCATCCTATGATGTGTTGCGTTTCAGTTTTAAATTCCTTTAACAGGTAGGATGTATTACTCATTATTAGGAAAATGAATCAAAACAAGAATTGTATTAGTCTTGTCATTGTTGAAATAAATTGGACAAATTATCTGTAATCAGAAGTTGCTAGTGCCAGAAAGTTAGATCATTTCGTTGCCAAAAGGTATGTTGTAGTTAGCTTATATGCATCGATAGGCAGTGACGTGGAACTGTATGATGTTCTAACATCATTAACGTTTGCTAAAAGTCACTTAATAAAATCTGACTTCATTAAGCTAAATCCTATTACACAGGAAGTCATTTAGATGATAAGAAGCATATTCTTCAGCACATTCGCCAACAACGAACGTTCTCTATTGAAGAAGTTCTTATTAAAAACAAATGCTAAGAATAAGGAGATACTGAATTAAATAATTGCTGCCAGGAAATGAGTACTGTGAGTGGATTATTTACTGGGTGTACTATGATGAATTGATGTGAGTTTATATTCAAATGAAAAATAAAAACTGGTTCAAGTCATGTATTCTACAATCATTTAAATACTTCTAGTTGTGTACTGCATACATGCATTAAACTGCCTTAAAAAGATAAATGTCCTTCCTGTTCATGTTGATCTATTCGAGAAAATGGCTAATGATTTGAATCCTATTTGTACTGTGCCAGTTAAAAGTATACTCATCCCTAAACGAATCCCACCGTTCATATGGAATATGTACCATATGTGGTTAAATGTTATCATCGCAAATATGTCAATAGTCAGCCACTATATACATGGTCAGTTTTCTATTAGTTATCTAATATTCAATAGCTTTGCAGATCGGAGATGCCGGCTCCTATGATATTCATATTTGGAAAATGTACAATAGCTAAGTTACTATGTTGTGGTTATTACCTTTACACCTGTTCATTGTATCTGTTAGATTTGGAAAGAGAAGTATACCAATTATTGAAGGCATTCTTCTCTCTCTGCATTACTGCAGTGTAGCTACCAATGAACCACTTGTGAAATGTCGAGCATTGATTCTCCTTTGCTGTGTTGATTGTTTCAGTCACGCGACCAGCTGTTTCTGATGAGTTAAGAAATCATATGAATTGTCATAAATAGATTCGCCGACGCACTCAACCGTCGGCAGATCTGAAGCGCCATTATATATGAGGGTGGGAACATGTGGTGAGTAGTCGCAGTAAGGCATTGGTCAAACGAAGGTATATGTGCAGACATAGTTATGGTTTGGGAGAGATTATGTTTGGAGGTGAGAAATATATCAATCTTCTCGGTATTCTCCGTATTGTTCACGGATAAGTATAAGTGTTGAAATCTTTACGATTTTCAAACTCTTTGTCGAGATTAATTGTTGGGGAGATTTGGTAATAGTGAATTGTATATCTTGCTTCTCCAATAACTGATGAGAAGAAGGTTGACATAACTCTCTGATACTAACTCATTTTAACAGTATCATTATTTCTGAATTATGTTTTATAAATACCCCTCAGGATATTGTAATTTATGTCGATAAGACTTCAAACACTTAAACTTAATATTACATAATATATTTCACCAAATGCAGACTATTACCATTGTACACGATTAATCATATTCTATTAGTACAATATACCTTTAACCACAATACATTGATTAAGTCAACTCCTCGAAATATTATAAACGGAAAATCGAAAGACAGTGAAGGAAAACAGAAATCAAAATGAATGCATTAATTAATGATTCAAATTAAACCAAATTAATTAGTGTGAATACAATCATTATTGAAAATAAAACTACATGTATAAACAAACACCCCAAATGAATACAGCAAATGTTCAGATTATGACACTTTAGACACTTTAACATACAAAAGCAAACGCAATAATGCTTTACAGAATGAAGGAAGAAACCTAAATGAGTATAGAAAGCGTAACTGAATATGAAATAACACGGGAATGCGAAAACTCTGGGCTCAAACTCAATTTCTTGACACTAAACAACTGAGACAGAAGTTGTAATAATCCGAGTTTGATATTCCTCACTATACCCTTCTCCCAAGGCTGAAGACTGTAGTCAAGAACATTAAATTTACCCATATTATAAATAAATATAATGTGGGAGATATGAAAAGTGCCTCAAACTATTTAATAAATTATGTTGTTATATAATACATCAACAACCTTGGTACCCGGGCTTTAGTATAATAAATATCGGACATAATAAATATTTTAGTGCGGAACGATTTAATAAAATAGCATTTCTTTATAAGAATCATCACACATCTCTGCAAACAGGAATGTTAATAATTTCTAACACTTGCGGAAGGCTTCAAATAAATAAGCAGGTATGAATTGCAGTTGATTTATTCGAATTGACTACATGACTGAGTTGAGCCTTGTTGGCAAAATCCCAGTCAACAATGGTAGGATTTTAAATCAGAACGTAATTAGTGTGACAATCTATCATTTCCAACAAGATTTGTTGCTTTATGTCAACGCTAGTGATAAATCATACAAAACATTGGAGTACACTTTCTAGAGGCACACGTTGTGAAACAGCATGTGACTGGTAAATTCGAAATGTAAAAAGCATTTCCTTATGGACAGACTCATACACAGGCATATATAATAATACACCATACACACACACACACACACACACACACACACACACACACACACACACACACACATATATATATATATATATATATATATATATATATATATATATATATATGTATATATATGTATATATATATATAATATATATGTATATATATGTATATATATATATAATATATATATATGTATATATATATATGTATATATATATATTTATACACACACACACACACACACACACACACACATATATATATATATATATATATACAATATGTTGAAAATGTAACACACCAGAGAGAGATATACAGTGCGTTATCAATAAAACAGGGAAAAAAACCACCAGTGTATGGAATCTATCACCAATGAAAGACAGACTATAGACGCAATAATTTAAAATATAAAGTAAAGCGTAAATAAATACCTCTATAACTATATAACACACGTACAAATCCAAAGAGATGATTCGCCAGTAATTTGTTGACAGAAATGGAATAACCTCGGTTCATCAGCGTGTGTAAGGCATTTCAGACAACACTAAGAGAATTTTAAAAGTGACTGTCCAGTTATATGTATACATACATATAATGTCGCAAGCGTTCGTAGTGAGAATGCTGAAAGATACCATATATATTTGTGGTGTTTGGTTTGTAATTAGATAGTAATCACTTACGTTCTTGGATGATTCACAATTGTTTTAGCGCTTTGTATAAACATAAATCACGTACCAATAAAATGTAAATCGATCTCCAGGCACCAACAGTTTCTTTGAGATTTCGATGTTGCCTATTGTATGTGAAAATGTTGGTCACATAATGTCTCAGATTAAGTAAACCCCAAACTGCATAAAGCTACCTTATTACTTTGAATTTAAAACGTCCCTGAAAAAGAAAGAAAACAAAATGCAAGTGGGAAGGTTAAGTCTCATTTATTTCACAAGAAATATATTTTATGCTGCCATAATTTAAACATACAAAGAAGCCCTTATTCAAAATTCGTGCCAAACTTGTGCAGCCTATGCAATGAAAATATAAATAAAATACTTTTGCACTCGAATTGTAAAATAGTTGCATTTCAGGACGTAAGGTTGAATTTCAAAATGACAAAAAATGCATGTATGGCTTAAAACCTACGTGTTAGTGCAAATCCTCTATAATAATGTAGCTAAACTTCTAGAGAATATCACGGAAACACATTTTCACATAGAAAACATGATTCCTGACGACATTACAATGATAAATTTGAATATATTATGGAATAAAACGGAAGATTATAAGAAAAGCAAATAGGGCGGTGGATAGGCGTTAAGGGTAGATCGTCGGACAATGTGCTTTGCGGCATTTAGTTACGGCCTATTACGTTCTGAGTTCAAACCCTCCGAGGTTAGGTTTGCCTATCATCTTCACGGGGTCGATAAAATAAAGCACCAATAACGCACTGAGGTTGGTTTAATCGACTTTCCACTTTTATTCAATTTGTTGGCTTTGTAGAAACTATTGTTATAACCGCACATGGAAGGATAAGGCGAGGAATGATGTTACAAATAGTTAATTAAAGTAAAAACGTGGTCGGGAACTGTGTATATAGCTGCAGAGTATTGTAAAAGTGAAACAACAAGGAGTGGACGACTCATTAAATTTATGCAAATATATTGAAAGCTCCGTCTATTTAAACGTATTTTAGCCTTGATTTATTTTCCCTGCTTAAACAATGTTTTGGTATGTTTAAAATATAGCATTAACCTAAAATTAAATCCAATATGAATATCCTCAACATTCCTGTTTTGTGTGTTAGTGTATTTTATGAAATGTTGAATCTAGCGCATTTCAAATTAACCATTAGCACTATATTTCGACAATATTTATTCAGATAAAATAGAAAATACAAAGGCGCATTTAGATATTTATGTTTATCAGTAGCTACAATTCAAATTTACTATGATAGATATGTTGGCAAAGTTTAGAGATTGTTTTTCTCTTAGTAGCATAATTGATTTATTTTGTTTTCGTGTGTGATGTATGTTTCTTTATTTCTCATGTTTTATTTTATATTTCTAATACAAGAACATGTAGAATCACTTAATATATTCAGAATATTGTGAAACGGTCGCCACTTCTCTTATA
>OZ024742.1:158173294-158175794 GCA_964016885.1 Eledone cirrhosa | reverse complement strand
ATCGAGGTAGACACTAAAGTCCATCCCTCGATCCGGCCCTCTACCGCCCCCGAACAGTTGAGCGAAGTGTCGCTGAAAAGCTTCACACATTTTCCCGGGATCGAGTAGCATGCGCCCGTCGTTGTCCACCAAAGACCAGATCGTGGCTTTGTTGCCACGACGCGCCTCCGCCACTCGGACCCATTGAACGGCTTTCGTCCCCTCGTGTCTGAGAGCACGCACCCTAGCTCTGACAACGTAGCCTTCGTGCTTTGCATTGAAGAATTTGTCAAGGGCCAATTTCGCAGCAAGTACGTCGGTCGCGATGCCTTTTCAAAGAGCCTCGTCTAATTTTCTAACTATTTCTCACTCTGCTCTATTTTTCTTTATTGCTAAAGCCTTACTAACCCTAATGGACTCTATTCTAATTGCTCTTTTCAGAGCAGACAACCACTTGTTGTTGACGATGGCCCCCGTCAACGCCCGCTTAACTAGTTCGTTAATCCGGTCTCTGTAGGCCTTGCGCGCTGGTAAGGACGCGTTTAGCTTCCAGTAGCCGGGTCCTCGTCTATGAAGCCTATCTAAGTCAAGCACACATATCACGAATTTATGGTCCGTGTAGCTGACTATCATGAATTGTGGACAGCCTATGCTAGACCTATCTATTTCCCTACAAAATACTCTATCTAGATATGATCTGGATGACCCTATACGATTTGTCCAAGTCCACATTGATACTTTCGGGAAATCCAATCGGTACCTGTCAGACAGTTCAAGACGCCTGAGCAGGTTGGTGAGACTCTTGCACCCTCCTTCCCTATCCACTAATCTCACACAATCCCAGCGTGCATCTAAGATCCCGTTCCAGTTGCCCACTAATGAGTGGGACGTCTCAAGAAAGGTCTCCAGACGCCGGAAGAAATTGGGCCGCCCTGCTCCTGTCGGGGCATAGACGGCCACTAGCTGAAAGCTTGCCCGTCTCCGCTGGTCACGTCCAGCACCACCAACTTACCCTCTGGGTCCAGGAAGATGACCCGTATGGCAACTCCTTCCCTCCGATCCAGGACGGCTGGCAGATGCGTACACATCGTAGCCGCCGAAGATCGGTGCGAAGGCCCGTGCTTCGGAGATTCTGGTCTCGCTGATGGCCACTACATCTATGTTTAGTGACATGAGGTCGTTGAGCAGGTGGCCCTGCTTCCATGACGACCCCAAGCCACGCGCATTTATGCTGCCTATTCTGAGTGAGGTCATGTTGAAATGGAGTGGAAAGATGGGAAAGACCACTTACCTTACTTCTCGTAGAGGAAGGATGGTTTCTACATCCTTTTCACTGCTTCTTGCCTCCTCCAGAAGGATGTCCTTATAAATCCTCCTGGAGAGTGTTTGTCGGAAGTCTCCGATGTCTTTGGGGAATTTTTGTTTTAGTGTCCTGTACCTTTTCTGTGTGATGCGAGTGATTTGTATGTGTGGAGGTGGTGTGAACTTTTGGGTTGTTGTGTAGTCTTTTTCTGTGATGCTGGTGTTGTGTTGGATGTAGTGTAATAATTGGTTGTTGTTCAAATTTAATACTGTGTAGTGTGTATCGTGTTGGTTGTTTTGATTTGTTTGCGTTTGTTGTGGGTTTGTTTCTGTTTCGCTTTTAGGTGACTTTTGTGGTGTTGGTGATGGTGGTGTTGGGGTTAATGATGGTGATGGTGTTGGTTTTTGTGGTGATGGGGTTGGGGATGCTGGTGTGGATGGTGGCATAACTGTCCTAACTTTTTTGTTTGATAGTTTATTTGCTTCCCTCTGTATTTTGTTTTTGGATGGGAAGGAAGAGAATTTTTTCTATTTTGGTTTCTTTTTCTTTTATTCTTTTTTCCTGATACCGTTTCCACCTCCTCGTCGTCACAATCTGTCTCCAGTCGCGATTGGTCCGGGAGTGGAAAATCCTCCACAGGCATTGGTTTTGTTTGTGGCGTGGTGGATGGTGTAGGCGCTGGTGCTAGTTATGGCGCGTTGGGTGGGGGTGGTGTTAGGTTTTGCTACTGTTGCTGGGTTGTTGCTGTTACAGTTGCTTCTGTGGTTGCTGTTACAGTTGTTGCTGCCATTTCTGCTGTTGGTGGTGTTGATGGTTGAGTCACTGGGGTGGGTAAGAGAGGTGGACTCAACCTTTTAGCCTGAGGGCAGAAAGCCCTTAGGTGGATTTCACCTCAAACGAAACACCTAAGCTTTCTGCCCTCGACGATTACGGTGAGGTGGCTTCCGTCAGTTAGGTCTATTACCTCTGGGATCTCCTCAATGCTATTTTGGTCCGCTTGGATCAGGAGCCCCATCCCAGATCCGGACCAGTTCTCCTGCTTTTCTTTCGCTATTTCGATTATCTTGATGTTGGCCTCGATGGCGGCGAGGACGGCAGCCATTAGCCAGGGAATTTCGATGGCCGGTGGAACGTGGGTCACCCTGATCTTCACGAGTCTCTGGCCACAATAGCTTGGGACGAGTGTGAAGTCGTCACTTCTTAATGGGGCCATGGTGT
>OZ024742.1:158115794-158168294 GCA_964016885.1 Eledone cirrhosa | reverse complement strand
ATTTGAACTCAGAACGTAAAGAGCTGCAAAGCATGGTGTCTGATACTCTACAGATACTGCCAATCCACTGCCTTCGTGGATTAATAATAATAATAATAATAATAATAATAATAATAATAATAATAATAAGTGTTTCTACTTTTGGCACAAGGCCAGCAATTACCCAGTGCATTACTGGTACTTTATTTTATCGACCCCGTAAGGATGAAAGGCAAAGAATAATAATAATAATAATAATAATAATAATAATAATAATAATAATAATAATAACAAACTGCAAAGTAGGTGAACATGTTAACTTAGAAAATTGAAAAGAAAATACAGTATAAAATCAACAAGTGACATAGACATGCTGATAGAAATAATCAAGCAAAAAGTGTCGACCAAAGCTGCTCGTATAAGGCGCTTTGAAAAACGATCTAGATTCTATAAGGACAATAATATGTTCAAAAACAACCAAAGAAACTTCTACAGAAAAATTGGCAAGTCAACAATAACTGCTAAATCAATACCACCCAAGGAGAAAGTGCAAGAATTCTGGGAAAAGATCTGGGCAGAAGAAAAAGTTCATAATATACATGCCCCATGGATAGACAGACAAATGAAAGATACAGCTCACCTTGAGGAACAAATATGGGAAAATATAACAGTTGAACAGTTGCGTTTGGCTCTTAGAAAAACCAGCAAATGAAATCCCCAGGAAAAGACAAAATACCAAATTTTTGGATAAATGCCTTCACAGAGTCTCATGAGCTGTTAGCCCAACTTTACAAAGAAATAGTTAAGGAGCCAGAAAAGATACCATCA
Source organism: Eledone cirrhosa (assembly GCA_964016885.1). Lineage (NCBI taxonomy): Eukaryota > Metazoa > Mollusca > Cephalopoda > Octopoda > Eledonidae > Eledone > Eledone cirrhosa. Next base: position 158,167,487 of record OZ024742.1, on the reverse strand, counting down.
TAGCTAGTTAACGGCATTACATTCCTGCTTCCGAAGAATGATGAGACAAACAATCCCCAAAATTACAGACCGATAACCTGCTTGACCACAATGTATAACATTTGAACGTCTACCTAACTGAATATACATATGACCACCTGATAACAAATGACCTATTTCCCAATTAGCAGAAAGGGTGTAAACGAGGCTCATATGGCTGTAAGTATCAGGTTTTGGTTAACAAAATGATACTGGAAGATTGTCATAATAGACACAAAAATCTATCAATTGCTTGGATAGATTATAAAAAAGAATTCGATAGTTTGCTACACAGTTGGATTGAAAAATATTTAGAGATTTTCAAAATATCTCCCGTTGTCAGGAGGTTCCTGTCATTCAGTATGAAGACAGGGAAAACGACACTCCTTTTGAATAGTGAAACAAAATCACTGGAAGCTGGAGAAGTTAATATTAATTGTAGAACTTTTCAGGGTGACTCTTTATCACCGCTTTTATTCTGCATCGCACTTATACCATTAAGTAAAATGCTCAATGAAACAAAACATGGATATAAAGTCTATGACAAAACCATTAATCACTTGTTCTACATGGATGACCTGAAACTATTTGCAAAATGTGATGAACAATTGCAAGGGCTATTATCCACTGTGGAGCAGTTCAGTGATGACATTAAAATTGAGTTTGGACTAGATAAATGCGCCAAAGCAACATTCACCAGAGGAAAGCTGCTAAAAGTTTAGACATTAATCTTGATCGGGGGAATGTGATAAGAGAATTTGAACAAAAGGAAACTTACAAATATCTAGGTGTTTGTGAAGGAGACGGAATCAAGCACTCGACAATGAGGGAAAGGATAATGAAGGAATGTTACCGCAGAATAAGAGCAATCTTAAGAACGGAATTGAATGCAAGGAATAGGATCGATGCCATAAACACGCTTACCATACCAGTAGTAACCTACAGTTACAATCTCATCAACTGGTCAAGCACAGAGATCCGTAGGCTCGATACAAAAAATTAGAAAATTCTTAACAATGCACAGAATGCATCACCCTAAGGCAGATACAGATAGAATATATCTCCCTAGGAAAGAAGGAGGACGTGTGTTAATCCAGGTAGATATTGCGTTGAAAGCTGCAACAATTGGATTATCTACATATCTAAGGGAATCACATGATTGGATGATCAAACTCGTTTTGAAACACGAAAGCATCAGAAGATCATACTCCATTACAAAAGATGCACAAAGATAAAGTATTGGACTACAAATTTCAGAAGTCCCATTTACTGCTGAAATGGAAAACACAGAAAAAGCAATGCAGGTAAAAGTAACTGCAAAGAAAGAACTGCTACAGAAACTGGCTAAGAAATGGCAAGAAAAGCCTCTGTATGGAAAATACCCAGAAAGAGCTAACCATCCTGATGGTGACAAAATTTAACCCATCAGTGGTTGGCATCCTCTGGACTGAAATCGGAGACTGAAGGACTGATTATATCAGTACAAGATCAGTGTCTGCCAACCAAAATTACCAAGCCAACATAATAAAAAATGGATGCAGTCCATTATGCTGTGTATATAAAAAACAACCAGTGACCATTGATCATATAATTTCAATGTGCAGTCCTATAGCTCCAACTGAATACCTAAACAGGCATGATAGAGGCTGCACAATACATACATTGGATAATATGTAAGCATTTTGATCTGCCCCATCAAAAAAATTGGTGGGAACATCAACCATCTCCCATACTTGAAAAAGATCACATCTCAATCTTGTGGAACTTTAGCATCCAAACAGACCGAAAAATAGATGCAAATAGACCTGATATAATACTGAAGGAATTTAAAAAGAGGGTATGCCTGCTAATTGATATGTCCGTTCCAATAGACAAGAATGTATCTATAAAAACATTTGAAAAATTGAGCAAGTATAAGGACTTGGAGATAGAAATTGGAAAAATGTGGAAATTGAGAAATAAAACAATACCAGTGGTTGTAGGCGCTCTAGGAATGATACCTAAGGCGTCTAATGATTACTTATCGCAAATCCCAGGAAACCCGCGTATAGGAGAAATACAAAAGATAGTACTAATGGGAACTGCCCATATACTAAGGAAGAGTCTGTCAATATAAGTGCATCACAAGTCTAAACACCTAAAGATGCATGTGTGTGTATGTATGTTCTTTCTTGAAGATGGCGGAGCTTGTTGTCTCTTGAGGTCACTGGTTGTGACTTGGTGATATCTCGTATGAACATAAAGCAAGATAAATGCAACTATAATAATAATAATAATTGTTTCTACTTTAGGCACAAGGCCAGCAATTACCCAGTGCATTACTGGTACTTTATTTTATCGACCCCGTAAGGATGAAAGGTAAAGTCAATCTTAGCGGGATTTGAACTCAGATCGTAAAGGGACGTAACTATGCTGGAAAGCATGGCGTCCGACCCTCTACAGATACTCACAATGGTTTACATAAAGTAGACATTAAGGACAGTACAGGACAATACAGGACGGTACAAATGGGCATTTCTGCGTGTAAAAAAACAGAGGATGTAATAAAATAACAAAGAAAGATTCCCCAATAGGGGGGAGACTTCCGACGGACATTTGTAGAGAAAGCCCATTAAAAGACCACAGTGACCCTGACCACCAGGGCAAGTGCCCTCTCCCAGTTTTCCACCTTTAATTTACAGACACATACTCAGAGTAGGCCCATTCACTCGGGCCATTCTTGCCTCTCTCACCCATCTTTCAACAAAATCCTGGGAAGAGAGCACTTCCCTTTTTACCCTGATTTTCCTTTTTAAATGAAATTGGAAAAAGTTAATCAGGGCATCACCGAAGAGGTAAGTGCTCGTCTTCAGCCCTTTCAAACGTGTCCACCATACTATCTCTTTCGCCATGGACACCAGCCAGTTAAAAACTTCCTGCCCTTCCCGGCTAAAGGAAGAGGGCGAGGCAATCCTCACGATGGACTCTGCTCATAGCTGGATCCGTCCTACACGCGACAGCAGGTGTCCGACATAAACCCACAAGTCAGCAATGCTGGACGAGTGCGTGCAGGTGGGTTTCATCGCCCTGTGCGCATCTCGGACATGCCCGGCTTACGGCACCTCCATGCCTGTAGAGTTTATCCCGAACTGGCAAAGCTCCTCGATGCACTGCCAGGCCAGGGATTTCTGGAAGTTGTCCATAGGCCCCGACCCGAAAGTTCTTCAGAAGAGATTGGCTAATTGATTTTCGTCGACGCCTAGAGTTTCCCCAAGTACGTCGTCGCTCTTCCCGTCCACTAATCCTCTATAGAACGCCAAGGTGGTGTTTTCACCGATCACATTGCCCGATTGGTCGAGGGCTGTGAGCGCCTGAAGACATTCCAGTCTCCAACCGCTCCCTCTCGGTCTTCGCTTGACCCAGGACTGCAGCTCTGTCAAGGAGACGCGCTGGGGAAAGACGCGTCTAGCAAACGGAGACCACACCAGATCACCGTCGAGGAAAAGGTGGAGATGTAGCCTGAGCGCGTGTCTACGCATCATCAGCCACGGCATGCCCAGCCCTCCACGTAGCGGGTGTTGACACCAGATAGATCGCCTGACCATCGGAGCGCGTCCCTTCCACAAGAAGCGAAAGAGCAAACGCTCCACCGCAGGCGGGGCTTAGGAGAAGGCGGGTCTTAGGACAAGGTACGACGGTCAGGCGGTAGTAGATGACGGACGCGATGTACGCGTTAGCCACCTCCGCTCGACCTTTCAGGGATAGCTTCCTCACCGCCCATTTCTGGGTGAGAGAAGCCACCCTGCTCGTCACCTCGTCCCAGTTTTTGTCCGTCTGGAGATCCGCACCAAACCAGACTCCGGGCAATGTAACTGGTCCGTCCGTCCAGCGCCCGACGACGCTGTTGGACGGCATGGACCTGCGTCTCCAGGTGCCGAGCTGCAGGCCCACTGACTTTTCCTGGTTGATCATTGCTCCTGTCACCGCTTCGTATTCTTTTAGTGTAGTGCCGATCGCCTCGATGTGTTTGGCGTTCGACACCACTACGGTGACATCGTCCGCATCTGCTGACACGGATCTTCCGCATCCTAGTTCGCGCTTATCCCCCCTCAACGTCTCCAGTTTGTGCAGTAATGGCTCGAGAGTCATTACGTACAAGAGGGACGAGAGGGTACATCCTTGGCGGACCGAGCGCATGATGTTGAACGGTTCCGAAAGGTGACCTTTCACTCTCACCACAGAGCAGATGTCGCTGTGCATGGCAGCGATCCAGCCTCTGAAGACGAGCCCAAAGCCAGCCGCCCTCAGGACTGCCGCTAGGTAACGTGGTCGACCCTATCGATAGCTTTCGACTGATCTAAATTGATGAAGGACCCACCCGTGCCAGGTTCCCTAGCTACCAGCTCTACGATGTATCGCATGAGGTGGATGTTGTAGTGGATGGATCTGTCGGGAATGGCGCATGTCTGCGCCTCTCCCACCAGACCACCAACGACAAGCGCCAACCTCTTTGCTAGCACCTTGGCCAAAATCTTGAACTCTGTGTCTAGCAAAGTTATGGGCCTAAAATTATCTATGTTATCCCCCTTGTTCGGATCCTTTCTCAGCAGCGACACAGCTCCTCGGCTCACAGAGCTGTGAATTCTCCCGTTCTGTTGCCAGTTGCAGTAGACGTCCGGCAAGAGGCCTCCGCACAAGTCTGGCATCTGTACGTAAAGTTGATAGGGCAGACCATCCAAACCAGGCCATTTACCACTTGTGCGGCTAGTCATTGCCTCCCGTACTTCAGCGGCTGTTATCGGCTTTTCGCAACACTCCGCCTCAGTGGCCGAGAGCCGCGGCAGTCCGTCGAGGTAGACACTAAAGTCCATCCCTCGATCCGGCCCGCCACTCTCCCCGAACAACTGAGCGAAGTGTCGCTGAAAAGCTTCACACATTTGCCCGGGAACGAGTAGCATGCGCCCATCGTGGTCCACCAAAGACCGGATCGTGGCTTTGTTGCCACGACGCGCCTCCGCCACTCGGGCCCATTGAACGGCTTTCGTCCCCTCGTGTCTGAGAGCACGCACCCTAGCTCTGACAACGCAGCCTTCGTGCTTTGCATTGAAGAATTGGTCAAGGGCCAATTTCGCCGCAAGTACGTCGGTCGCGATGCCTTTGCTAAGCGCCTCGTCTTATTTTCTAACTAATTCTCCCTCTGCTCTATTTTTCTCTATTGCTAAAGCCTTACTAAACCTAATGGACTCTATTCTAATTGCTCTTCTCAGAGCAAACCACCACTTGTTGTTGACGATGGCCCCCGCAACGCACGCTTAACTAGTTCGCTAATCCGGTCTCTGTAGGCCTTGCGTGGTAAGGACTCGTGTAGCTTCCAGTAGCCGGGTCCTCGTCTATGAAGCCTATCTAAGTCAAGCACACAGATCACGAATTTGTGGTCCGTGTAGCTGACTATCTTGAATTGTTGACAGCCTATGCTAGACCTATCTATTTCTCTACAAAATACTCTATCTAGATATGATCTGGATGACCCTATGCGATTTGTCCAAGTCCACATTGGCACATTCGGGAAATCCAATCGGTACCTGTCAGACAGTTCAAAACGCCTGAGCAGGTTGGTGAGGCTCTTTCACCCTCCTCCCCTATCCGCTAATCCCACCCAGTCCCAGCGTGCATCTAATATCCCGTTCCAGTCGCCCACTAACACTAAAGAGCGGGACGTTCCAAGAAAGGTCTCCAGACGCCGGAAGAAATCAGGCCGCCCTGCTCCAGTCGGGGCATAGACGGCTACTAGCCTGAAAGCTTGCCCGTCTCCGCTGGTCACGTCTATCACCACTAACTTACCTTCTGGGTCCAGGAAGATGGCCCGTATGGCGAGATCCAAACCTCCCCCGAAAAAGCGCAGCAACTCCTCCCCCCGATCCCGGACGGCTGGGAGATGCGTACACATCGTAGCCGCCGAAGATCGGTGCGAAGGCTCGTGCTTCCGAGATTCTGGTCTCGCTGATGGCCACTACATCTATGTTTAGTGACCTGAGGTCGTTGAGCAGGTGGCCCTGCTTCCATGACCACCCCAAGCCACGCGCATTTATGCTGCCTATTCTGGGTGAGGTCATGTTGAAATGGAGTGTTAAAGATGTGAAAGACCACTTACCTTACTTCTCGTAGAGGAAGGATGATTTGTCCATCCATTTCACTGCTCGTGGCCTCCTCCGGAAGGATGTCCTTATAAATCCTCCTGGAGAGTGTTTGTCGGAAGTCTCCGATGTCTTTGGGAAATTTTTGTTTTAGTGTCGTGTGCGTTTTCTGTGTGATGCGACTGATTTGTATGTGTGGAGGTGGTGTGAACTTTTGGGTTGTTGTGTAGTCTTTTTCTGTGATGCTGGTGTTGTGTTGCATGTAGTGTAATACTTGGTTGTTGTTCAAATTTAATTCTGTGTAGTGTGTATCGTTTTGGTTGTTTTGTTTTGTTTGCGTTTGTTGTGGGTTTGTTTCTGTTACGCTTTTTGGTGACTTTTGTGGTGTTGGTGATGGTGGTGTTGGGGTTAATGATGGTGTTGGTGTTGGTGTTTGTGGTGATGGGGTTGGTGATGCTGGTGTGGATGCTGGCATATCTGTCCTAACTTTTTTCTTTGATAATTTATTCGGTTCCCTCTGTATTTTGATTTTGGAGGGGGAAGGAAGAGAATTTTTTCTTTTTTGGTTTCTTTTTTTATTTTTTCCTGATACCGTTTCCCACTGCACGTCGTCACAATCTGTCTCCAGCTGCGCTAAGCCGGGGAGTGGTAAATCCTCCACAGGCGTTGGTTTTGGTTGTGGCGTGGTTGATGGTGTAGGCACTGGTGCTAGTTCTGGCGTGTTGGGTTGTGGTGGTGGTGGTGACGGTTTGCTACTGTTGCTGGGTTTGTTGCTGTTACAGTTGCTTCTGTTGTTGCTGCTACAGTTGTTGCTGCCATTTCTGCTGCTGGTGGTGTTGATGGTTGAGTCACTGGGATGGGTAAGAGAGGTGGCCTCAACCTTTTAGCCTAGGTCTTCTGTCCTCAACGATTACGGTGAGGTGGCTGCTGTCATTGAGGTCTGTTACCTCTGGGATGTCCTCAATGCTTTTATGGTCCGCTTGGATCAGGAGCCCCATCCCAGATCCGGACCAGTTCTCCTGCTTTTCTTTCGCTATTTCAATTATCTTGGTGTTGGCCTCGATGCCGGCGAGGACGGCAGCCATTAGCCAGGGAATGTCGATGGCCGGAGTAACGTGGTTCACCCTGATCTTCACAAGTCTCTGGCCACAATAGCTTGGGACGAGTGTGAAGGCGTCACTTCTTAATGGGGCCATGGAGTGTTCTCTGGCCTCCTGTGGTGTTTCAAAGAACACGTCCACGGTTCCATACTTCTGCCCACGTCTGATGTGGGTTTTTTTTGCCCACACATGTCCCAAAGCTTTTTGGATTTGGGACTCGGCGCAATTTTATGTTAATTGTCCGATAAGACACGACACGGTGCATAGGCGACGTTGCTCCATATATTAGGTGGGGGGGGGGGGGGGGCGAGGCTGACCCTGTACCCATCTTTCTTTACCATTCCTTTGGCTTCTTCTAATACCTCCTGAGTTACTAGGATCGCTTCGCACGTTTTTGCTACTCTGGCAAAACTCAGGGTCGTTTTCTTAATTTCATTGTTGCTGTTGTTGTTATCGTTATTTTTGTTATTGTTAATTATAGTTTCAGTTGTGGTGGTGGTGGCGTCAGTGGTGTTCGGTGTGGAAGAGTTCATTTTGGTTGAATTCAATTCGATATCACAAGTTAATTTATCTTTTTCTTTTGTCTCTGTTGTCGCTGTCGTGGTGGTGGTGGTGGTGGTGATGGTGGTGGGGGGGGGGGGGGGGGGGGGGGTAGTCGCGGTGGTGGTGGTGGTGGCGGCTTTAACACCTGCAGTCATTGGTAATGGCGGGAAATGAACGGCTGCCTGAGATGGATTTAAAATATTGCTACTGCTTACATTTCCAGTGTTGGCAAACGTAGCAATATTTACAATGGTGGTGTCGGTTTGAGGTGTTAGATTGTGAGGAAGGAGTGACTCTGAGTCAGCCGTGATTTTTCAAAGAAAAACTTTTGTTTGATAATTATAAAAAGTTTAAATTTTGGGCTCAAGGCCCCAATATTTTTGAGTGTCCGTTTCCGAAATCAATGTATGTGCACTTATAAACAGTTAACAATATAAATTTTCCATAAATGGCAATTTTAAACAACTGAAAATAACAAACCTTTGCAGAGCTCATGATGATACGATTTACTACGTAGGTCGCCAATAATAATAATAATAATAATAATAATAATAATAATAATAATAATAGGGAAGAAGACGCACGAGGTGGCGGAGGTCATGAAATCGCTCCCGTAAGTTTTGAATTTTTAACATATTTAAATCATTTGTGAAATAACAACTCTCAGTACAAATGCTGCGTAAAGCAACCGGCTTGAGCCCCAACAAATTCGGACCCAAAATATATTGTTATAAGGCTCAAATATTCAAATATTCAACTTTGTATTGTACACTGTATATCCAAAAAAGAAAATGGCTATAAATGGTGAAGAACCCCCCCCCCCTCCTCTCCTCTGTCTACACTATATAGAACAGCCAAACTCACCAACACCAGAAACTAGATACACCACCCACCTCATCACCTGTGTACACTAAACACAACAGCCAGATAACGGCAATTTCACCACCACCGCTCACTACTGCCATCATTACCACCACTATCCCATCACGGCTGCCACCACCCCTTCACTCCTTCACTGCTACCACCGCTACAACACCATCAATACGGTAATACGACCACATCACCACCACCACTGCCCCGGTATCGACATCACCACCACCACTGTCTCAGTATCGCTACCGCCGCCATTCTCCACTCCTTCAGATGGCTGCTGCCACCACATTATAGAATTCCTACTACTAAAAAAGAGGAAGGCATCAAAATATATAGATAGACTCAAGAGAAAAAAGAAAGAAAAAACAAACAACAAAACCAAAGCAGCACAGCAACAACAGCAAAAAACGAGAAAAACAAACAGAGAAAAACAACAACAAAAAAAAAACAAAAAACGTAAAGAAAATAAGAATGAAGAGAGAAGCAGGCGGACGGACAGAGAAGAGGGGGAAAAAAATAAAACTAAAAAAACAAAAACTAAGTCAGACATTCGAACACTACATTACAATGAAACTTATGCTGATTCATTTTTGGGGCCCTTTCTGCCTGTGTGTTTGTTTGTTTATGTGTGTTCGTATACAGCGTGGTGATAATGCCACACAAGGGCCAAGTGGAACGGCGAATCCACAGATGGCTATGTAACCATACATTCGCCAATCCTCGAGAAGAGTGTTTAAATATCGAACATAAACAGTTCGAATAACGGTGAAATGGAGACTAGAACATCATGTGACAGACTCTCACCCAACAGGTGCCCCCTGGCTCAGCAGCAGGAACCTGACTGTCAACCAAATACTGCTGATGTTGGAGGAAGAAGAAGAAGGAAAGGGGCCAGAACCATCTGGACGAAAGAATTGAATAGAACTGTTATGCAATGTTACCTGAAAAGTAACCCCAAGGAGAGGGGCTACAGGAGACGGATGCATAACATCTGGAACAAGATTGGTCTATTTAAATTAGATGAACAAAAATTGGCCGGGCAGGCTCGGGTAATAAGAACTAGTGGGTGGATAAGCGAGCTGGAACTGGAGGAACTGAGCAGAGAGAATGGCTTGGAGATGGCGGGTGTAGTATGCCAGACAAGCGAGCCAGTGGGAAATGAAGGTGAAGAGGTCCTGAGAACGGAGGAGCCACCCGAAGCAGACAATGATCTGAATACTGAGATAAATAATTGTTTCTACTTTTGGCACAAGGCCAGCAATTACCCAGTACATTACTGGTACTTTATTTTATCGACCCCGTAAGGATGAAAGGGCAAAGTTAGCCTCGGCGGGATTTGAACTCAGAATGGCAAGGGCCGTAACTCTATGCGTCAAAGCATGGTGTCCGACCCTCTACCGATACTGCCAATCCACCACCCAATACTGAGATAAATAATACCTGGAACAGAGATACGGCCACTGAGGAGATGAATGCTGACGGGCTAGGACAAGATTCGGTTGACATCCTAAATTTAGTGGTAGATGAATTGAACAATGATAGTGGGAGACCTATGAACCTAAGATTTGTAGACAGGAAAAAGTTAAAAGAAACAACAGCTAAGGTAAACAAAGTCATCCCATACCTTGAGGCGAGGAGCCTTCACCAGTGCAACAATATCCTCAAAGCAACAGCAAATACAGTGAGGAAACTACTTGGTATAAAAGCGAGAGGAAACAACAGACAAGAAAGAGCAGAGCCGTGGTGGAAGAAACGACTGAGTGGTCAAATCGGGGAAATGAGAAATGACATAGGAAAGCTTGAGTCACTACTGAATGGGACACTAAAAAACATAGGCACTAAAAATAGACAGGAAATAAAGTACAAAACTAGGAGAAAAAAGCTAAATATTATCATAGAGGAACTGAGGCAACGCATTGTAGCAAAGAGTGCAAAAATCAGGCGATACGAGAACAGAGTCAGTCAGTATAAACAGAACCGCATGTTCGACAACAACCAGAAGATGCTGTTTCGACAGCTTGAGGGGAAAGAAAGAGGCAACGACTTGATCCCTGGGGCGGAGCAAACTAAAACATTCTGGAGAGGAATATGGGAGCAGGATGTTAGACATAATGTCCAGGCAGGGTGGATTGAAACAGTACAGAGGGAGATCGGTGAGCAGGCACACCAACAAACTGATTTGAGTATCACAGTTGAAACTCTTAAGGGGCAGGCCAAAAAACTAACCAACTGGAAATCCCCAGGCCCAGATGGTGTGCACGGGTATTGGATTAACAATTTAACATCCCTCCACTCGAAGCTGACGGCCATGTTCAATGACTGCTTGGTGTCGGGTGAGGTGCCAGAGTGGTTGACAAAAGGTACCACAGTTCTGATAATGAAAGACCGAATCAAGGGTAATGATGTTGCCAACTATAGACCTATCACATGTCTGTCCGTAATGTGGAAACTGTTGACGAGCATTGTGTCTTAGGAAATCTACCATCACCTCCACACAAACAACTTGTTACCGGACGAACAGAAAGGATGCCGAAAGAAGTCACGTGGTACAAAGGACCAGTTACTTATTGATAAGATGGTAATGGGGAATTGCAGGAGGAGACACACTGATCTTGCCATGGGATGGATAGACTACAGAAAAGCATTTGACATAGTGCCTCATTCTTGGATCACCAAAAGCCTGGAGATCTTCAGGGTGGCAGATAGCATCAGGCAGTTGCTGGGCAGGAGTATGGGGTCCTGGGAGACAGAGTTGACATCAACTGGAGTATCCTTGGGAAGTGTGAAGATCAATAGAGGTATCTTCCAGGGAGATAGCCTGTCCCCTCTGTTGTTTGTCCTTGCCCTGATGCCCTTGACCATTATGCTGCGAAAAGTGAGAGCAGGATACAAGTTGGGAAAGGGAGAGCTTACCATCAATCACCTCCTCTTCATGGACGATCTTAAGCTCTTCGGGAAAGGTAAGAAGGAGTTGGATGTGCTTGTTGACACTGTCCGTATTTTCAGCAGTGATATATGTATGCAGTTTGGTATTAGTAAATGTGGAGTCATTGTGATGAGGAGGGGTAGGTTGAGCAGAAGTAACGGGATCCAGATACCAACAGGTGAGATGATAAAGGAAATTGACTCTGAGGAAGGATACAAGTATTTGGGCGTTCTGGAGGCTGATGGCATAAAGAACAAAAAAATGAAGGAATTGTTAAGAACTGAATACATTCGGAGAGTAAGGAGCGTATTGAAGTCACATCTGAACAGCAGAAATGCCATAAGCGCAGTAAATTCCCGAGCTGTGTCTATTATTAGGTACAGTGCGGGAATTCTGAGATGGAATGTTGCTGAACAAAAAGAAATGGATAGGAAGACTAGGAAGCTATTGACTATCTACAACATGTTCCACAAGAGGAGTGATGTCGATAGACTCTACCTAAGGAGATCTGAGGGTGGAAGAGGTCTTATCAGCATAGAGGACTGTGTTCAGATGGAGAAAAACAACCTATACAAATACGTGACCTATAGTAAGGAGCCAATGCTCAGAACTGTACTGAAGGAGGGGACAGTAGGCCAAGGGATGTCCAAGGAGGAAATAACATCAAGGAGGAAGAGCAGCCTTAAGGGAAAATCCCTTCATAGTACCTTCTTTGAGAAAACTGAATTTAGAGATCCACAGACATGGAACTGTTTGAGAAGAGGAGACCTCAAAAAGGCTATAGAAGGAATGCTAATGGCTGCGCAGGAGCAGGCCCTCAAAACGAAGTGGTTGAAGCACCATATTTACAAGGAGGAGGCTAGCCTACTGTGCAGGATCTGTGGAGAGAGAGAGGAGACTGTGGCTCACATTGTGTCCGAGTGTAAACACCTAGCCCAGACCCACTATAAGGGCTGGAGACACGATGTGATGGGCAGGGTGATCCACTGGCACCTGTGCAAAGTAAACAATTTACCACATTCTGAGAAATGGTATGAGCATAGGCCAGAGGCGGTGATGGAGAACAATCAGGTGAAGGTGCTGTGGGATTTTAGGATACAGACGGACAAAAAACTGGAACACAATAGACCTGACCTGGTGGTTGTGGACAAAGAAAAAAGATCGTGTCTGATTGTGGATGTGGCCTGCCCTTTCGACACGAGAGTGCAAGAGAAGGAGAGGGAGAAAATTAACCGATACCAGGACCTAAAGTGGGAGGTGAAAAGGATTTGGAACTGCCATGAAGTCAAAGTGATCCCGATTGTCATAGGCGCACTGGGGACTATCTCCAAAAGTTTCCAGGGATGGTTAATGAAAATCGGCCCTTTCACGCTTTTTGGAACGCTTCAAAAGGCATGCTTGCTTGGAACAGCAAGAACCCTCCGATACGTCCTGAATATCTGAGGCTGCAGGTAGTGGCTTGATATTCATTACAACGGACTTTCCAGTTAACCAACATCAATGACTGAGATTCAAGGAATAACAACAATAATAATAATAATAATAATAATAATAATAATAATAATAACAATAATAATAGTGAGTAAAATCGAAGTTGCAGCTGCGATTAGCATTTTTCGAAATCAATCTTCTGAAGCTGGCACAAACTGATAAGTTATAGCTCAGAGTAATAACAATACGTTAGGGGTGTGACAGTGAAAAAAATTGCGGCCGGAGAGATGTTGCCACATTACCACTACCACAACGGAAAAAATACAAACAGGTTAAAGACGAACCTGGACCCGATCGATATACGTTATATAAATATCTTCACTTAGTTTCTGGGATCGAAAGCTACACTCAAAGTTGCGTAACATGCAAGCCATTAACGTATTCTAAGATGGAACGAGGATATCCCTTTCTCAGCAGGCATTTCGTTCCGTTTTCCATGACCGTGGCTTAGTAACTCCCCTACCGAGTACTGCAGTAACTTTAGCAGTGGTGCCACGTGTTCCTTCTCAAGAAAAGAGGAAGATTCACATCCGGGCTTTGGCGGACTAATTCAAAAGTGTGAACAAAGGAACTTACTCACAGCCTCTACAGTAAGATCTCAACTAGGTTATCAAAGAAACAATGAATACTTAATCAATCAATTAATCAATTAATTAATTAATTATAAAGACTAGGAGAAAATAATAATAATAATAGTGAGTAAAATCGAAGTTGCAGCTGTGATTAGTATATTTTGAAATCAATCTTATGAAGCTGCCCAAAGCACTCAATGAGGTGATATCGATAAATCGATAAATTATAGCACATAGTAATAACGATATGTTAGGGGAGTGACACAGTGAAAATTGCGACCGGAGAGATGTTGCCACAAAAACCACTACAAAAATCAAAATTCAATTATATATATATATATGCCATAAAACACGTTTTTATGATATTATACAACGCAGCGCACGGCTGAATTCATCCAAAACAACGGTATCATATATCTCTATTTCCCAAATCTCATCCATTCCTCTTAAATAAGAAAAGTAGATATGAAATAATATTATGGCACACACTGCTAAAGGCGGATAGTTACATTTTGAAGCTAGCTTTGGGTTAAACGCCAATATCTCTAAAACATCCTTGCTGATATTGTCTGCCCAGCAATATCATAATTCAGTCATGGGTAATTGGATCCCCATTTGCACCAATAATATACAAGGCCAATTGCATTAAACTAACTCAGAGTCTGTGTCCCAAACATTCTTCTTAACTCTGTTATCTGATATATTCGATCATATGTACCATATCAGGTTTATCAAGCCAGTTTACTGAGTATGATTAATGCAAGTGATATTAAATAATTTATATTCCACTATATCCAAATGTGAGAATAATCCGGTTGTCTTTCATAGCTAGTCTTAAGTAGCAAAACACCTGAAATTGTTTAATACACATATTACGCATGTTTGTATAATTTCATATACATTTATCGACGTAAGTCATTACACATACTAGCAGAAAAACCACTACTGGGCGGTTTTCTGCTAGCATATGTAGTGTGCGTATTGGTTTTATACGCAAATATATATGCTTATAGACATGATATGTAAATTGAAAAGTAAATTGACAATATCTCTTCTTCGCCCACTTATTTCTGAGAAGGTCATGGTGGCAGAGTCCTCCTCAAACACTCTTTCCAGTCAGAAGCAAACATGTCTAACTGATCCAGCGTGACCATCCAAGCTCATGGATGTTATCCAACTATCTTGCTCGGAGTCTACCTCTGGGTCTCTTGTGAGTTGGTTTTGCCTGTAAAATCTGTCCAGCGATTCTCTACTGAGACATTCTAACCACATGCTCATACTATCGGAGTTGTGATCTCTCAATCCGGAGAAGTAGCGGCTCTACCAGGAGTGACTCTCTGATCTCTGAGCTATGTCCTTTATCGAGTAACTTTACTCCAAAGACCCTTCTGAGGAACCCAATTTCTGCCGTTTTGTATGTGCAATTGTATTCTTTCGGTCAATACCCAAGATTCATGAGCCGCAGTAAGGGTTGGCAGAAATAGCAGGAAGACAGACAGCGAGTTTGGCTTTTACACCTACCTCCCTTCTGATTACTGAATGCTGAAGCTAGCGCATTACTGCATCAGCTTTTGCAATTCTTGCACAACCTCCTGCCTTCTATCACTCATGATACTTGAACTTCTCCAGCTGCTTCAGTGGAACTCCATTCACATGTATATAGATTTGAGCGACCTCTGTCGATCCTTCATCACAAAATGTGTGTGTGTTTGTGTGAATGTATGTGTGTATAAAAGGAAGGAAGGGGATACACAGATATATGTCTCTAACTTAAAAACGGTGACACATATACACACACACACAAACATATATATATATATATATGACACACACATATATATGACACACACACACACATATATATATATATAACACATCTCTAATTTAAGAATGCCGACAAACTCACGCGGGCGCACATACACACACTGTCCTATTACCACAGAAGAGCTTTGACCCGGGCAAACACCCCCTCAATTTTGAAACCATCTGGATTGTCCAGAATTGATGGGAAAAAAACTGACTGTCGTACCCTGTCCTTCTGGTCAAGAGCCAGATGCCTTGTGTGGGACATCACAATTAGTGACTCTTTTGCTTCTTCCCACATCCTGGATGCAGCAGTAAGGGCGAGAGCCACAGCATTCGCAGCTGAACAGAACAAAATCCTAAAATACCGTCTTCTGTTGGCTAACTACATATTCCAGCCTGTGGCGTTCGAGACGTTTGGGGAAGTTGGACTACTTCACAGGCGGCTTGCCTAACAGGTAATTGGCGAAGCTCATGAAGGCGCTTCGCCTTCACCCAAAGTAACACTACTAGTGTACAGGTTTGCCTCAAAAATTATTAGAGAGGTTTCCCAGTGCTCCCCGCGATATTGTCCACCCCTTTCGCCTGCCTTTTGTAGTGTGTGGCCCTGGATGTATGTATTACATGCTTGTGTGTTGTATGTGGTCCTAGATGTATGTATTACCTGCTTGTGTGTAGTATGTGGTCCTAGATGTATGTATTACCTGCTTGTGTGTTGTAGGTGCTTATAGATGTATGTATTACCTGATTGTGTGTTGTATGTGCTCATAGATGTATGTATTACCTCCTTTTGTTTTTATATGTAGTCCTAGGTGTATGTATTACCTACTTGTGTGCTGTATGTGGTCCTAGATGTATGTATTACCTGCTTTTGTGTTATATGTAGTCCTAGGTGTTTGTATTACCTGCTTGTGGGTTGTATGTCGTCCTAGATGTATGTCTTACGTGCTTGTGTGTTGTATGTGGTCCTAGATGTATGTATTACCTTCTTGTGTGTTGTATGTGGGCATAGATGTATGTATTACTTGCTTGTGTGTTGTATGTGGTCCTAGATGTGCGTATTACGTGCTTGTGTGTTGTATGCAGTCCTACATGTGTGTATTACCTGCTTATGTGTTGCACATAATATATGCAAATACGTACACAACTACTCATAGGCACACACACACACGTCAGCACGTTAAAAACTTCCTAATATCTTCATCTCTCTCTCTCACTCTCTCTCTCTCTCACTCTCTCTCTCTCTCTCTCTCTCTCTCTCTCTCTCTCTCTCTCTCTCTATATATATATATATATATATATATATATCTACTATTAAAATAACATTAAATTTAAGCAAGGGTGAAAGCAGCGATTCTTTGTTTAAACATTAATCTGTTATTTTAATAAATATTTGGTCTGGGTCTCTTATAAATTTGATATATATTTATCCTTATCGAGACCTCTTTGGATTTTAGTCTTCACATTTATTATTATTACTACACACACACAC
Source organism: Eledone cirrhosa (assembly GCA_964016885.1). Classification (NCBI taxonomy): domain Eukaryota; kingdom Metazoa; phylum Mollusca; class Cephalopoda; order Octopoda; family Eledonidae; genus Eledone; species Eledone cirrhosa. Next base: position 158,150,556 of record OZ024742.1, on the reverse strand, counting down.
ACACACATATATATATATATATATATATATATATATATATATATATATATATATATATATATATATATATGTATATATACAAAATTCAGAGCTTGGCGCTATTTTGAAAATTAGCATTCTTTACAAACAGCGGAAGTTCTATTTCACTATCTAGCTATCTATATATATATATGTCACATAATCAGTTCCTGATTATTACTGGAATTCTATAAGATTCCAACATTCATGATTTTCAACAGACAGGCGGAGTAGTTTAGCTTTGATAAGTACCAAAAAGTACGAAACAGAGCTCTGTCAGCTTTATCTCCCCTGTTGGCTAAAAATTGAAGTGAGTGACAATAGCGTAGGGTCTTCGAAATACTTTTAATTAAGCATACAATGTATTGCAAAATACACTATATATATATATACATTCATATATATATATTGCTATTTCAGAGCACTAATTCTAATCTCTCTCTCTATATATATAGGAACGAGTAGGACCCCGACGGCTGAACTCAACGCACGACTGGATTTCCTCCACTCCCTCTCCCTCTTTCTTCTACTGGCAGGTTCAGCTACCCCTTCCTCCCACAAATTGCCATGATAGAATTGTGTCTCAACAACAAACTTTTGACCAATCCTTGTGACAATCACTTTTACCATATATGGAATTACCCCCTGAGAAGCTCGGCTATTCATATACCAGGATAACAATCTTCATTTAGTCCAGAATTAGCCGTCGAAACGGCTTGAGCTCAGCCGTCGGGGTCCTACTCGTTCCTATTACCCACTCTACTACCCTAAGTATTGAATACTTTGGTGCGTTATGGTCCACCTGGTTCCTTACCACATTTCCTTCGTTATATATATATATATATATATATATATATATATATATATATATATATATATATATATATATATATATATATATATATATATATATATATATATATACAGTTCTAGAGTAAACAAATCTTAAAGAGAAAGATGGAGATAGGTAAGGAGAAGAGAGATTGGTGAAGCTGTTAGAAGCCAAAAGCGTAGAGGCATGTGCTCAATGTGCAATATGCAGTGGAAGGCTGCTAGAGCGCTGGGTTCATGCAGAGATTAAGTGCACAGAGCTGGAAATATTCATTAGTTAAGCAAAACAAGATCACAACATTCAAAAGGAAAACGTTATTTAAAGTGTGTCAATATAGTTTCAGTTTAATGGGAGGAATAAGGAGTGTAATTATAGTTTAATGTAAGGAATAATAATTGTTTCTACTTTTGACACAAGGCCAGTAATTACCCCACTGGTACATTATTTTATCGACTCCGTAAGGATGAAAGGCAAAGTTAACCTCGGCGGGATTTGAACGCAGAATGGCAAAGGCCGTAACTCTATGCGTTAAAGCATGGCGTCCAACCCTCTTACGATACTACCAATACACCAACCTTAAGGAATAATACTAATAATGTCCGTTTACAATTGATTCGCTACTCCATATAATGTTTCTGGATCAATTGATTATAGATCATTATTGATCTGGTGCAGATGAAGATAAGTAACTTAGGTAATATTATGGAGCGGCTCTTCAGAACTTCAAATGAGATAATGATAATGAAAATGAGATAAGATGGAATAAGGAATATAAAGTAAAGTAAAGAAAGATGATTACATGAATGTAATGTTCCATATATTGGTATTTCACGAAAGGGATCCTGGATCTATCTATTGCCTGCTATAAGCAAGCCTTACGCTTCTGTCGAGGCTGTCTTAAGCGAGATCTGCATATGCTTAACAAAATGGCCACCGAAGGAGAGTTACCTTAATAATTAGAGACGGGTTTCAAGGGAGGTAACTCCTTGAGAAGTTAAAATCATAGGTGATTTATAGCTAAGAAGTGCTAATGAGCTTAAGTGAGAGACAGTGTAAGGGGAGGTAACTTATAATTATCCAAGTCTGGGTTAAATATTTAACATGTTAGCTATATGTAATAGCGAGATTAGAAGACTATGTTGGGTCGGAAATTCTGTTTGGGAAGGAATTTGCCTTTCGATGTTGACAGTAAATAGTTACCTCATTTATATCATTAATAGGTTGTGGTCGTGACAAAGTTATGTAATAGGCCTCGGTAAGACAGAGATCACAACAGTTTCTTCATCCATTGAACGCTGGGGATCTCGCCAAGATTATCCCATGTTAGTGAGTGTTCAATATTGGTTAATTTAAGGTTTTTAATGAGTCTTGCTAGAGATGTTGAACATCTATTGCTAGTGTCGCGGAAGGAAAATGAGTGCGCGTTATAGCGTACCTTAAAAAGGGTTAGAGGTAGAGCCAATATAGGAGCTGATATGCGATGCTGTTTTAACTGTGCACCTATATACTATATTGGGTGTAAGGCATTGTCCGTCAAGTGGGCATGCATTAAGGTAACGGCAGTTTTAATTACTGTTGCAGTTAGTAAGGGTAGGGTTGTTTAAACTATGAGGCTGGTGTGTGCTAATAGGATTAGAGAGGGGGAGGTATGCTACTGGAGTAAGTATTGGTGTAGTGGCGTCGTTTATTTGAGAGGGGTCGTGGTACCGCCTTGTGGGAGTCATATTCTCTTAGTTTATGATGGTTACTGAATGCGATGTGGCCAGCTAGGTTAGGTGCCGTGGAGAAGTTCTGAAGAGCCGCTCCATAATATTACCTAAGTTATTTATCTTCATCTGAACCAGATCAATAATGATCTATAATCAATTGATCCAGAAACTTTATATGGAGTAGCGAAACAATTGTAAATGGACATTATTATTATTAATATTATTCCTTACATTACACTATAATTACACTCCTTATTCCTTACATTAAACTGCAACTATGTTGACACTCTTTAAATAACTTCTTCCTTGTGAATTTTGTGGTCTGTTTTGCTTAATGAATATATATATATATATATATATATATATATTTTATAGAAGGAGCTTCTACAGGACTAGTACTGTTTCATTCAGATGAAATCTTCAGGAGCTTCCTGAAGATTTCATCTGAATGAAACAGTACTAGTCCTGTAGAAGCTCCTTCTATAAAATAAAACAAATTTACTCTGCCATGTATTGAGTACCTTACTTACTGTGGTTATCCCCGACTCAACCCGGGACCTATGTATATATATATATATATATATATATATATATATATATATATATATATATATATATAAAGAGAGAGAGAGAGAGAAAGATAGAGAGAGAGAGAGAGAGAGAGAGAGAGAGGGAGAGACAGAGAAAGAGAGATTAGTACAGATTAAAAGGTTAAGCACGGAATTTCTGCTTTCATCTACTTAAATCTGTACTAATAACTAATATTTCGTCTACGGGCTTATATATACCTATATATATATATATATATATATATATATATATATATATATATATATATATATATATATATATATATATATATAAAATTCACAAGGATCAAAGCTATGTTCAAAGCATTTATTCACTTACAATTGTTTCATCCAAACTTAGACTTGGAATCTTCGGACCATTTTTCAATGCTTGTGCATATAATTGACCTCCTATCCACTTGCATGCACCATGTATGACTAACGCATACACTATCTACTACATCTGATTATCGAACTATCCTCTTGCATTATCTGTGTTATCTGCCGCATGTATTTTAATTTTGATTTTAAATTTGAAATGCTGTAAAAATATAGTATATTATAATATATGTCACTCCACTGTACATCAATATATATATATATATATGTATCTGTATGTCTCTTGCGTTGGATAGGAGGTTAATTATATGTACAGGCATTGAAAAATGCTCCGAAGACCTCAAGCCTAGATTTGGATGAAACAATTGTTAGTGAATAAATGCTTTGATCCTTGTGAATTCTATATAACTGCTCTGTAGAACAACTGATGTTCTTACATTGAGCTATTTATCTTACTGGTAATAAGGTAGTAATAAATTACTGACCTTCCCTGTCTATAGTTTAAAATATACATAACTATAAATAGTATCCTTAATATTACACACACACACACATATATATATATATATATATATATATATATATATATATATATATATAAAATATTATAAAAAGGAATAATAGATACAATATAGCTATTTTTTTCTTTCGTCCCCGCGGGATGAAAGAAAAAGATAGGTATACTGTATCTATTATTCCTTTTTATAATATTTTACATAACTCTGATATTGTGTCAATTTAATTATTTCGATTATTTTGTCTCTCATAATCATAGAGTAACACTGGTTAAGGTCGACAACATACAATCTCACATACTTGTGAAAAATATATGTTTATATATACATGTATATGTATGTATACACATATATTTGTATACCTCTCATTATTGTGTATATATATATATATATATATATATATATATATATATATATATATATATATATATATATATATATATATATATATATGTGTGTGTGTGTATATATAAAATATTAAATTAACAATGAAAATAAAAATAACAAAGTCAAGTTATTTTACCTATTCATATCATTGTTTTACGATCGTTTTAGAGGGTTGATTATATTGACATATCGTCTGATCTATAGCAGTTACATAACTGTTTACTATCAGACAACATATAGAGGTTCGATCAGACCGTCTTCTTCATATCCTACCACCAAGGCTAGACCACACTGGTCTTCGTATTCCTTAACTCTCTCCCCCTCTCTCTCTCTCTCTCTCTCTCTCTCTCTCTCTCTCTCTCTCTCTCTCTCTCTCTCTCTCTATATATATATATATATATATATATATATATATATATATATATATAAATCAGGAAAGAAGAATGACATGGTTTGCTATACAAAAAGGGTTTTAATCTCATTGTTGACAATTGTTTCTCTGAACTGGTAGGTCTAGAGATCGCTACCTGCTTATTTTCACGTTATTCGATCACCAATACAAAGTTATAACCAGTCAATTCATCGGAGCTTGTGAGAATGAAAAGAATATACAGGCATGGCTACTATATATAGTAGTAATGGCATTTACTCAGAACAATAACAACAATACTAACAATGCTAGCAATAAACTATTTGAAATAATCACAACATCAATCTAGGTGGGAAGTATAGTATATCTACGATTTTAGCGTGTTAAACTAGCTGACATGAGGCAGATGTATAAAATTGACATGCAAAAGCTGTCATTGGGTGTATTATATCTAGTGTAAAGATAAGCCGGTGTCTTAAACAATGTAAGTCTGGTGGCCGTAAGAATCATTTATTATCTGACAGATGAAGAATTTATCACTGTAGTGAGATTTGTGTGGTATATATTAGATGAAACGGTTGTCTAGCTTTCTCATCATCAATAACATACATGTATAAGACAACATTAACAGAGTAGTAATATAATGGGCAAGTTAATACAGAGGTTAAGGAGGCAATATATATATATACATACATGCACACAAACATATATATATATATACATACACATATATACATACATATAAAGAGAAAACATGCTGACTATAATTATAACAGGGGGAAGGTAAAGTTCTGTTGTAGTAGTATTTTGAAATGTTCTTGGATTTAGGTTCAAGTGCTGACAGCAATATATACATACATACACGCACATAAACATATATATATATATACACATATATACATACATATAAAGAGAAAACTTGCTGACTATAATTATAACAGGAGGAAGGTAAAGTTCTGTTGTAGTAGTATTTTGAAATGTTCTTGGATTTAGGTTCAAGTGCTGACAGCAGCTGAGAAGAGATATGCTTATGGGTTGATGAGGTACTTACAGACATTGGGGTGGTATAGAACTAAGAAGGCTAGAATGTACTTAATGATTATATTTCTGAGGTGGTTGGTGCAGTATAGTGAGTATCCTAAGTTGAAAGCTGGGTTACGTAGGTTCGATTCACGGAGGTTTAAATCTTGTGAATTTAGAGGCGATCCTGTGTCTGCAGAAGATAGATCTTTCTAACTTGTTGTTAAGTAGCCTTTTTACATTTCTAAGGATATACACTAATTCTAGATCACATAGCCTACAGTGGGACATACCGGTACTGTAGGTCTTTGCGGCCGACAACCTCGACCAGTTGATACTGTAGTTGGTGTTGTTGTTCTTAAGTTCCCAGATTTTTTTGGCGAAGGTTGTAGAACCCATAAGTGCACGATTTTTCATCGAGTGTCTGTGCACATACCATCTTTTTTTAAAAGTTACCGCGGTGGATCCAATGTAATGCCAAGTGGAGTTGTCAGGGTTGACCGTACACATGTACACTAGGCTCGAATCAAGGCATCTATTCGCCAATGGGTACTTATCCGGTAGGTGACAGTTACAGTTTGAGGTGTTATTTCGTGCAGCTTCTACACTGCTGTTTTGTGCACTGCTATAAGTGGGTTGTGATTCATGTCCGTTGGAGTTTTGCTGTTGCGTGCTTGTATGCGCTTGCGGTTGTGATACTGTGATGTGTTTGTGCTTATAATTTGGTGCTATGTTGCGCATAGGTGGGGCGGATTGCCTAGAGATATTTCTGTGGTTGATCTTGCGTATGTGCGATTCTATATTTGCTGCCGTAGAGTATGAGTGTTTTATAGTGTTTCTATTGAGTATTTTATGATATCTGTGTGAAATATGGAAGTGTTTATCTATTAGTTTAAAGAATGTAGAAGGCAGTCTGGTTTTTACAGAGGAGTTGAAGATTGGGTTCAACCATAGGTATTTTCTTTCTCTGATTCTTCTATTATTTCTTGGGTTTACATTATTGGTGTTTGGACCGCTTATTCTAGGTGCTACGTGCCTAACCCTATGTCTAGTCCTGTTACCTCTATTTTTGTGTGAGCGGTTGGTGTAATTGCTATTAGGTTTGTTTAAGTTGTCTTTATTCGCTATATACTGCAGTTTATCTTTATATCCAGCCCTATGTAATGCTGCTTTACAATAGTTAGCATGTTCATTAACAATTTCTAGCTTTGAGGATAAGCGGGATATTCTAAGGGATATACTACGTGCTATGGATCTTATTATGGATTTGGGGTGGTTTGAATTATAACTAATGTAGGCCAGATTTTCATTATTTTTGCGGAAATGTTCTATTAATTTTGTATTTAGATTTAGAGTCACATCTAGAAAGTTTACCTTCTTATGGTTCAGTTCGTAGGTAATACTTAGGCCTAGTTTTTTGAAGAATGTTCTAATCTTTTTTCTTAATCTTTCCATGCTCTGGTTGTTTAAGTTCTTAGCTATAAGGAGCGTGTCGTCTCTATAAATCCCTCCTTGGAGGTTACTGAATTCCTTATGTAGGTTGTGTGCTATGAATAGCCCCACGATGTCAGTGATTTGATCCCATTGTGATATCGAAGCTGTTTATCCTATCTCTTCTTACCCAGTAGCTATTTTCTAATTTTATGATAGTCCTTCTAGCCGCTATTATTATTTCAATTTCCTCAAGGGTAAGATCGGAGTTATTTTGGGCAAATATAAGCGCTTTATCTAGGTTGGCTGGGGATATGGATGCATAGTAGTCGTTTATATCAAATTGTATGAAGTTACATGTCTCCCTATTTCGTATTTTATTGAACCATTCAATCGCCTCGTTAATGTTACCCCATAAATTGATTTCTAGTTTACCCTTTATTTGTGCGATTACCCTATCTAGAATGTTCTTGCTAATTTTACCTATATCTGACATAGATAGGCATATTAATCTAATAGTAGGGTTTGTTCCAAAATTATTTTTGTGATCCTTCAGCTTAAATGTGGGGTTGCATGGGGTTATAGGCTCGGTCTTATCAGGTATTCCGAGTTTATTTACTATGCTAAGGCCCTCCACGTTAATGCTGGTGACTGTGGATTCATTTGTTTTTTTTTGTATTTGTTATGTGGTTCACGCTGGATAAAATTATTGTATGTGTTAAGGTCCATAGAGTATACGTTTGATGTTTTGTCTGCTTTTACTATGATACCGTTAGTGACTTTTAGATTTTTTAGCAGTGTATTGATGTCATTTTGTAATTTGTTGTGATGTGTTCCTTTTTTGAATTTAGTTCCACTTATCATATTCATAAGGTCCAGCTCGAAGGCATCGAGTGTGGGGTTGTTTGGGGGGTTTTGCAGGATTTAGACAACCCTTTCATCTAATATAGGCAAACACAAATCTCACTACAGTGATAAATTATTCATCTGTCAGATAATAAACGATTCTTACCGCCGCCAGACCTACATCGGTTAAAGACACCGGCTTATCTTTACACTAGATATAATACACCCCACGACAGCTTTTACATGTCAATTTTATACATCTGCCTCATGTCAGCTAGTTTTACACGCTAAAATCGTAGATATACTATACTTCCCACCTAGATTGATGTTGTGATTATTTCAAATAATTTATTGCTAGCATTGTTAGTATTGTTGTTATTGTTCTGAGTGAATGCCATTACTACTATATATAGTAGCCATGCCTGTATATTCTTTTCATTCTCACAAGCTCCGATGAATTGACTGGTTATGACTTTGTATTGGTGATCGAATAAAGTGAAAATAAGCGGGTAGCGATCTCTAGACCTACCAGTTCAGAGAAACAATTGTCAGCAATGAGATTAAAAACCTTTTTTGTATAGCAAACCGTGTCACTCTTCTTTCCTGATTTATCATTATTCCAAAGGTTTACAACATAGGAATTACAGCGCATTCGCAGCATCACTATGGAAACGCCTTGTTGAGTCAAACTTAGCCAAGCGTTGATATCATCCACTACCCGGAGTACCATAACTGGACTACACTTAAGTAGACTACCTATAACAATAATTTGTTACCCCGTATATATATATATATATATATATATATTTATATATATATATATATATATATATATATATATATATATATATATATATATATATATATATATATATATATATATATATATATATATATATATATATATATATATATATATATATATATATATATATATATCAAAATGAAAATCCGAAGGCAAGGTAAAATTCCAATCATTTAATCACGACACATGTTTCAATAAGAGATAGATCGATTGTGAAGCCATGATCGATTATCACTGGTCTCATCAGGTGAAAATGAATGCGATATGGCTAGCTATGTTAGGTGTCGTGGAGAAGTTCTGAAGAGCCGCTCCATAATATTACCTAAATTACTTATCTTCATCTGAACCAGATCAATATGATAAAATAATCTCCAATCGAGTTAGGAGATCGAAACTCAAGTTGTCGTCAGGAACTAGTGAGGTAATTAACTGGTCTGAGAAATCGCAGAATAAGAATAGCACTAAGTTTATACAGTTCGATATCTCTAATTACTACTCTTCAATCTCTCCAACTCTTCTAGGTAGGCCCCCTTAACTTTGCTAGCTTACACACCGACCTTACATCCGAAGGAATTAGCATTATTCTCCTAGCTAGAAAAACCTTAATTGAATTCAACGGTGACCTGTGGACTAGGAGGGATTGGCCAGACAATTTCAACATCACCATGGGATCCACGGACTCGGCCCAGGTGACGGATCTGGTGGGCCTTTACCTCCTTGACTGTCTCGGAGCGGAAATGCCCCACCTGGGAGGCGGCGCTTACCGTGACGACGTCTTGTTTACTGTGTCGTTCCATAATAATAGTATGGTAGAGAGGGTGAGGAAAAAAGTTAGCAAATTCTTCAAGAGCATAGACCTAAGTATAGTTTTTGGAAGGGAATTTAAAAATAGTTAATTTTCTAGATGTTACACTTAACCTCAATTCAGGACGCTTCCAACCTTACTACAAACCCAACGAGAATCTAAACTATCTCAACGCCAAATCGAATCACCCTAGAATAGTCACTAACGGTATTACCAAAAGCGTCTCTAGTAGAATTTCAGGACTATCATCCAAGAATTACTATAATAGCGCCCTGGAACGCGCAGGGCATAGCGAGGGATCTCATTCAAACGTCCATTAAATAGTAGAAGTAACATTGCCCGCGATAGCTTAGGCCTAAATAGTGAAACTCTAGTTAACAGTAGGCGGGATACGAGGGGGGATTCATATAGTCTTCATGTTGTACTGCCGTCTAGTCCCAGTGCTGTTGGTACTAATAGAAACAGCCACCCAGGTACTAACACTGGGTCTGAGCAACGTAACGCCAGCGGAAGCTCTAATGGTAACCTTAATTGTGGAACCGATAAAACTACCGTTGAACGCAGTATGGAACGAGGGTTGAGTAGGGGGAATAGGGACAGATGTAGCAGACGCATAGCGGATACAACCCCAGCTATCGAGGGTAACCCCAATACCCGCACGGAGGGTACACCGCCCTGAAACACTTGGGACGATTCCGAACACAATCGTGACACCCCAGGACACCATCGATCCACAGGTAATTTCCAGTTACAATAGATCAGTAACTACTAGGGAGACAGGTAATTCTAATATAGTTAGTAGAAACAGGAGGCATCGGACCAGAAAAGTCCTGTGGTATAATCCCCGTTACTCCACTGGCCTGACCACTAGTATAGTTAAGCTTTTCTTTAGGGCCTTAGACAAATGCTTCCCTAGATCGCACAGATTTTATGAAATATTCAATAGAAATACCATCAAGCTGTCCTACTCCACAACTAGTAACATAGCTCAAAATATAGCTAAGATGAATTATAGTTGACTTAGGACAGGCAATGAGGGAATTAGGATGGCAGGAACAATGGCAGCTCTATTGAGGAACTGACTCATACACGTGAAGCGAGTCGGGTCTTCCCAACCCCAGGGAATTTACCCATAGAGCAGACTGGAACTGAGACCCGACCCAAAGGTACCGTGGTCCATCCGGAACTACCCACATCGATAGCAAAAAATATAACTGCAGTAGCACCGCCACCTGCCCCATGGCTGGGAAATGCCTTACCAAAAACATAGTCTACGACTGTAAGGTCTCCACTCCTGATAGAACCTTTAGGTATGTTGGGGCAACTGCCACGGAATTTAAGGATAGATGGTATAATCACCGCCATACCTTTAATAGATTAGATAAAAAAAATAGCATAGCACTTTCGGAATTAGTCTGGAAGCTTAAACATCAGAATATAGAGCACTCCTTATCCTGGTTCATAGTTTGGTCAGCCCAACCTTATAACGGCAGCACTGGCGTCTGCAATTTATGTATAGCTGAAACTTTTAATATTATTAGAGGCGGCCCCCTATTAATTAATAGAAGAGCAGATTTTTTCAGCAACTGTCAACATAGAACCTCGAAAACCTTCCGCAGGATTTTTGGAAGGTAACCTACCAATAACTCCTCCTTCTCTACTTTAGCCATATAGTTCTCTCAATAAACGGACAGTCACACACTAAGGTAGTTAGACGACTAAGATTGTTTGCGCACTTGCAAACGATACTCGGCCTGTGTCCACGGAGTTCTCACAGCTGAGTACTCTCTTTTAGAATACCTAGCTAGTAAATAGTTAGATTGATTACACACTTAGTTAAGACCGATTACGCTCTCTATACATAGCTCTACACACAGTACCCGTTTCCTTTAGAAATTGAGCTCCCACATTTACGACTGTCACGTTCCTACCGACTGAACACTACACCAGGTTTTGATGCGTGATCATCTAACCATGGAGGACTCACTGTTACAGATTGAACAATATTACTGACACACCATTAATGGGCCTACACACATCCTTTAGATTTTACTGTCCTGTGTTTTCTTACTTCACCTTGTGTGTTGGATAACACACCTCCACCATTCAAACAACTATCTTAAAAGTTCATTGGCCCATGTGACGGGAAATCGCACTTGCGGACGCATTTACCCAATACCCAACCCTACACGGAGCCCTTTGTCGGCCCACGTTGCACGCACGGATTTGTGTGACACGGATTCTCAACAGGACAGCACAAGGAGGTTGACATGAGCTAATTGCTTGCTCTTCACATGGATGTGTATATACCCGGACATACCTCCCCCCCCCCATTTTTTGGATGATTCGGATATGTATATACCATAACACACACTTGAAGATATGGATGTTACAATTCGATCTATACACGTATAGCAGAACACTGAACTGAACTTACTTGCGCGCACGCGTTTGTGTGTGTGTATGTGTGTAGCGTTGGTTAACCCAATATTTCCAATTTACATCGTCAAATTGAGATTTGACCGACATAGCATCTGTTGCTTTGTGAACTAACTTTCGGTGAGTGCTGTGTTGGTACATTCTTATATTTGTTTTTTCTCGGACATCGCTTCGGCGTGTGTGAAAGTGTGTGTGTACCCACGCTAATTCTACGGGTTTAATACTGTGTTGATGTGTGTATATATATGTATATATTTTTCTTTGACCTCGAGTCGATGTGTGAAGGTGTGGAGTGTGTGTGTACCCACTCACGTTTAACTGTGACTGACTGTATCCCTACAGATTTGATTGAGGTCCAGCATCTTTTGCAGCGATAGAAATCTGAAAACCTTTATGACCTCAACTAAAGCTAATAGCAGTCGCCATGTCTCTGACTGACTGGTGTGTCTCCATATGAGGGAATGAATTCTGCGAGAGAACATCGTTATTTTTTCTCCCTCATATCAAGAATATGAAGACAATTCATTTTCACCTGATGAGATCGGTGATAATCGATCTTGGCTTCACAATCGATTTATCTCTTATTGAAACATGTGTCCTGATTATATGAATGGAATTTTACCTTGCCTTCGCATTTTCATTTCGATATATATATATATAAAATAAAGTTAAATAAAAAGTCAAATGTTTCAAATTTGAAACATTTGACTTTTTATTTAACTTTATTTTACATTATTCCGGAGTAACCATACCAGCCTGCGCACTTCGTCGAGTGCTCGAGCCTGCATACTGAGATGTTGGTATACAACGAACATATACTAAAAAAAAAAAAATATATATATATATATGTATATATGATTTTATTTTAAACACCATATTAATGTAAAACTACAGCGTTTTCTTTAACTATTTAACTCATGCGGTTCAATGTGCTGCGCGAATATGCAATACCAGAAGGGCTTTAGCTCTTTAAATGTAATTCGAAGCATGTGGTAGAGAATTCAGTAAAACCATTTTCGCTGATGACATGGATTTAATAAGACACATTTAATTTCTGGATCTAACAACATATCCGCATATAACAGCTAGGACATATTGAATCTAGATAATTGCCGAAGAATGCAAAATAATAACTACTAAATAATAACTACTAAAACATGGACAATACATATGAAATAGCAGGGAGGTCTTTCAAGCAACCGATTTAAATAGTATTAGAATTTAGCTTCAAGCATAGCTGTATACAGATATCTATTGGAATTTCGTATTTTTAAAGAAATACGGTATGTTTATAAATTTATATTTAGAAAGCTCTGCAACAACACCGGCAGATATCGCCACCTGGCTGTGTCCAGCGGAAGCAAGGGGGACAATCGTTGATGCATTTCGAACTGAATTGGTTGTCATCAGGACCATCTCTGCCGCTCTTGCAACTGGTGGATGTGAAAACACACCAACACACACACACACACACACACATACACACACACACACACACACACACACACACACACACACACACACACACACACACACACACACACACACACACACACATATCTCTCTATCTATTTATCTATCTATATATATGTAAATATAGCAATGGTGCTTCATGCCTACGACCAGACAACTTAAAAGAGAGTATCCGCACTATCAAATCATAAGAAAGTTACAAAATATATGAATGTAATAGGGAGGTATAACAATGATAGTTTTATTAAAGTGATGCATGTTTTTTGGTCCACTGACTATACTACATTCAGCATATCCTGTAACCATTAGCTATGGTAAATGTTTTACTAAATAACGCAATGATAAAATTCCATTCCGTCCGAACCATTCCAAAATGAAAATGTGTTTGAATTACGAAATATAATAAAATAATCTAAAAAAAAAAAAATTAATGAACTATATAACGTTACAGAAGCGAAAAAACAAAACAAAAAAAAAAAAACTACACCGTAGACGAAAAACAAACAAATAAAAAAACATCAGATGATGTGCTAACGAAAAGGCAGCATTTATGAGAGGACCATCAACGAAGTTAGACTAAGTAAATAGAATCGATAACTCCTAATTACATCGCTAAATTGATGTATATGATGAAAAGACCCGAGGCAATAGTTATGTAGAACATATTGAATTATAGCATATAAACATACCCGTGTCCTTGCATAGTAGACATACCACGTTACTACTAGTTAACGGCATTTCAAGCTCAGTATATTCCATCTATCAATTACCTTCTCTCTGTAAAGATTATTTCTCTTACTTGTGTATTCCCTTCTTCGCTTACATCTCTCTAAGTTGTCCTCTCTCTCTCTCTGTATATATATATATATATATATATATATATATATATATATATATATATATATATATATGTGTGTGTGTGTGTGTGTATGTATATATATTTTTGTATATATATATGTATATATATATATATTTGTGCAGTGCCTTTGCTCACTATAAAAGCTTCACGGCACAGTCATTGCTTTATATCTGGAGATCTCTCTGCACTTGTCGTCACATGGTACCATGGGCTCAGCACTATGTGTCAATAATTGTCACAAGTATAGTGTTTGTACCAGAGTTTTCAAGTCGCTGGCTGTACTAAAAAGTCACACTCGTCCAGCGCACCGGTAGGTGTTCTCCTACATGGATATAAAGTAGTGGCCGTACTCGAAAACGAGTTGGCAGCCACCGTGTATATGTGTATGTTCTTCTTTTTGGTAAATATCATCTTGGTTAAGAGAGTGTGACTGGCTTTGTGCTGTACCTTTGTCACTATAAAAGCTTCATGGCACAGGTATTGCTTTATATCTAGAGATCTCTCTGCACTTGTCGTCACATGGTACCATGGGCTCAGCACTATGTGTCAATAATTGTCACAAGTATAGTGTTTGTACCAGAGTTTTCAAGTCGCTGGCTGGACTAAAAAGTCACACTCGTTCAGTGCATCGGTATGGGTTCTCCTACATGGATATAAAGTAGTGGCCGTATTCGAAAACGAGTTGGCAGCCACCATATATATATATATACAAATATATATATATATATAATATATATATATATATTATATGTATATATATATGTATATATATATGAATATTATATATATATATATATATATATATATATATATATATATATATATATATATATATATATATATATATAGTAATAATAATAAATTTGAAGACTAAAATCCAAAGAGGGCTCGATAAGGATAAATATATATCAAATATATAAGAACCGTAGAGCAAATGTTTATTAAAATAAGAGATTAAAGTTTAAGCAAATAATCGCTGCTTTCACCCTTAACGGGATCTTCTGAAACTTCAGAAGATCCCGTTAAGGGTGAAAGCAGCGATTCTTTGCTTAAACTTTAATCTGTTATTTTAATGAATATATATATATATATATATATATATATATATATATATATATATATATATACACCCATATATATATATATATATATATATATATATATACATAATACATCACTTCTTGTACATATCCGTCTTTAGGGAAATTGTAGTTACTAGTTAAAAAACAACATCTTTTTTGTAAGTATTACATAAAACAAATTAAAGGAGAAAATATTGTGATTTTATAGTGAATTTATAAGAAACATTTTGTTGTAGCATCGTTGCCGCAATGGTATTCTACCCAATCTTTGCTCACTATTCATATTGTGGATAAAGTACCAAATAATCAGCTATTTTATTTATATGTTTTACATGAACGATCAGTTACCACTGCGGATATTTGCAATACACACATGGATATAAAATCGTCTGTTGGAAGAAAGCCATATAGTATAGCGGAGGTAGTGTCTGAATTTATATAGAAGATGATAGTGTTGTTGAGAGTAGTTATGTGTTTATGATGATGGTAATATGGTTATACACAATGAAACAGTATTATAGATGTAGTTGAGATGGTGTTTGGAGTGGTGCAATTGTTGGTGGTATTGTGTAGTCGTAGATGTATAAAATCTTAAAACAATGATAAATGAAATAGATTTATGGTGGATCGAAAGCTTTTGTCCATATGTCTATTTGATCAAGATTGAGCAATTGCGGACAAAACAATGTGTATCGTGAGCAATCATCCACCGTCATAATTAGATCAATATCTAGTGTGTGTCATATAAAATCACAAAGTGAGACTGGTAGCACACATATATAGGAATATTTACGCCAACCCTTGTTTTGGAAATACATATGATATACGGGGACAATAACGCTGCAACATACAATACATAGACCATTTTTTAAATGAATGTAATATATATATATATAATAGAGTCATATTGTTATTATATTGCTAGAAATAATAAGAGAACTCACTCACTGTTTGGACTCGGTTGGTTTTTGCTTCTGAATCTTTTATATTTTCATAGTTATATATATATATATGAGTTTATAACGATATCCAGTGATATATATATATATGTGTATGAGTGTGTGTGTGTGTGTGTGTATATATATATACTTGAACAAGGCCGTTATTACTCCAACAAGTGTATTCACCTTCGATAACTAATCTAATTATACATACTCTTACCTTACACATACATACATATATGTAGAACAAACACAAGCAAACTTCGAATGCCCTATACGTAAATAATTGTTTCTACTTTAGGCACAAGGCCAGCAATTACCCAGTGCATCACTGGTACTTTATTTTATCGACCCCGTAAGGATGAAAGGCAAAGTCAACCTCGGCGGGATTTGAACTCAGATCGTAAAGGGACGTAACTATGCTGGAAAGCATGGCGTCCGACCCTCTACCGATACTGCCAATCCACAAATAATGCACTCGGAAACAAACCCAACATTTAACAAAGCACCTAGTGGACAATAACGTTGGATTGCAAACTCGTAAAAATTACATTCATTAAAACCAAGCCAAGCCAAGCCAAGCATGAGATACATATCTATATTAGAACTAAGACATCCCTCCATATCCTTACCTCAGCCATAATACATATATCCCAACCCCCAATCCGCTCTAAATATAAGTAGGGGCTGAATTTAGAAGCTGCAGCCGTTAAATTACCAAGTTTCTGCATAGGAATAGAGATTAAATATCCATTATTACCGGCAGCGTCTACAACCCATTACGTAACAAGTCTTCCCGTATACCTTAAACCATCAAGCAATTCCCCCAACATGATATAATGTCGAGCATCGAGAAGTCCAGATTTAAAATAAACATAATATACAGACACGAATGTAAAACATAACTCAGATTAAATACAATACTTAGCTATTAAAGAATAAAAGCGAAACCGCCAAATAAAAATAATACAAGTGGTCTAATTCCTCTTCCATCACATTTAAACGACTCTAAGAGTAAAAAAAAAATACCCAAGTTCAATAAGAAATAAGTGACCTGAGCGAAATGAACCCATGATGAAAAATATAAAGATGATATCAGAAAATATTAAAACCAAAATGTGACGCAAGAGGTTTAAATCTCAGTGTCAATAAACATAATATATAATTTCGAATGCAAACCACATTTAAATTATATATATATAAATTTATTAAAATAGTAGCATAAAATATGCAGGCATCATATACATATATATATATAGAGAGAGAGAATTCACAAGAATCAAAGCTATGTTCAAAGCATTTATTCACTTACAATTGTCTAACTTATATGTAAGGTGCTGCAATGAATTATATATGAATTATATATGCAAGTATAACTTGATGGATAGGATAGATTAATGACATTGTAAATGAGGGATGTATTTGTCTGACCTAGAGATCTATTTGGTTTTATCATGCAAACAGCCATACGCTGCTCCATAACTCACCAAGGAATATGTGGACACAATTCTAATAGGTTCTCTGATATGTTTTGAGAGTAGTCTGTATTTACAGTGAACTTTGATATAAAGATATGGCACTTTGTATGGAAAATTTAATTGTAGCACTATATAATAAGGAGTAATCAACTTTCTATAGATACCTTTAATACATTATGATAGAGTAGACTGTATTTAAAATTTAAAATTAGATATAAATATATAACCTTTTATATAAGGAACTCAATTGAGGCACCATATAATGTATGTTAGAACAATGAATTTAGATATGAGAATCAGCTAGTTGTCTCCCCTTATGCATTAACTCCCCTTAATTACACACCTACTTCCGGGTAATAAACCACTGTAAATTCTCGCAGCAGAAATAACCTATTCTATAAATATGGATTAAATAACACTGGAGCCTTGATACGCTACAATAATTTAATGCATCAAACATTCAATACAGAATCATCGTAACTTATGTGATGGATGTAAAAACTATACCTTCCTTTTCCTGAATGTGAAAATGGTGGTGGATACGAAAACTATAACTTTCTTTTTCTTTTTCTTTTTCTGCACACATACTTTTTTTATCTATACAAAAATACCCTACCACTACAACCACCATAATACTCTTGCTTACCCGCTTAAAGTGCTTGCATTACAGGTAACACCTTGCCACACAATAATCGTATATAAATGAGACACACTTGCATGCTCCAAAATACAAATAAAAGGCAGAGTTAATAACTCATATTGATACCCTGTAATTAACAAGCTCAAAGTATTAATATTGAGCATTATCTCTCTATATATAAAACGGTAGATATCTGTCTGTGTGTGTGTATGATTTTTATGCATTTCCATATTTCTCTAGCGATTTTTTTCCAATGTGCTCCAAATTTACCACGGCAGGTCAACGCGTAATTATTTTTGCAAAAAATCGCTAAAACTAAACACATGCTGTACGCCTCTCTCTTACACGCTTCATTCCTCTCACTACTACCATCAAAAATATATGAAACTACATACATGTTGCAACTCTCTTTAAAAGATTCATTCCTTCCTCTACTCCACTCTCAATCTCCTCTGCAACTCTCTTTAAAAGGTTACTGCCTATCACCATTACAGTTTAGAACAACGACAAAACTTCTTTTGAAGGAACGCGATACAAACTTTGAAACCTAAGCAACACAACAACCATAGCTTTACTCTCTCCGTCGCTCTTCCCTCTCTCTATATAGATTATTCCCCCTCTCTACAGTCATACATCAAATATCAAAATTTAAAAAGCCGATAACACTAAATACATACTGCTCTCTCAACGTTATATTTTACACACTTACATTTTACATCAAATAACAAATATTCAAAAGCAACAGATGAATTTATAAAACAACAAACGTAATAATAACGACGCTTAAGCATTTATTTACATGATTCTCAACAAAGACATTATATTTTATTGTTGTCCTTTTTGTAATTTTCTTTCTTTGTTTTTCTCAATATGAGACAAAAATTAATGAGAACATTTTTTTCACGGGATTCTATTCAAAGTCGGGACAATTAATGATTTTGGTCAGGAGAAGGTTATGAAGCAAAAACATTTCAAATCAATCAACAATAAGGGCAAACATGGATCATGATCATTCCCCCTCTCTATAATTTAACTGCTTTACTCTCTCTGTCGCTCTTCACTCCCTATATGACAACATTGCAGAGAGAGAAACAATGTATATGATCAAATGGAGCGTTCCGTATATTCCTCCTCTCTATAATTTAACTGCTTTACTCTCTCTATCGCTCTTCACTCCCTATATGACAACACTGCAGTGGAGCGTTCCGTATTGAGCGTTCCGACATACGGCTTATCTGGGACATTTTCAATCGGCTTATTGCAAATAACAACCCGCAAAATAACACTTCATATAACAGATTAATGCTATAGACATATGAATCGGAATGTAACCTGTGAACCTTTTCCTGGGCAAAATTATTCGAACAGACATGACCTCATTGCCAGAGTGTTCAGACTGAAACTGGCTAAACTCATGGCGTTAATCAAAAAGGTCAGGTATTTGGGGCTGTGAAATATGACATGTTCACCGTCTAATGGCAAAAACGAGGTCTGCCACATGCTCACATTTTGATTTGGTTAGCTCATAAAATCAATTCAAATGCCATGGACAGCTTCATTTCGGCTGAAATCCCTAATCCAGTAATTGACCAGGAATTACATGACATCGTCAAAGCTAACATGGTCCGTGTGCGTCGGATCCTAATGAGCATCACACGTGTCTGAAAAGGTGCTTCGTACAGTAAGGGATACCCAAAAGAATTTGTTGACCAGACTCAGATTGGTGTCGACGGGTACCTCCTGTACAGGCGGAGACGGCCCGAGAACGGTGGCTTCATCACAACAGTAAGGGAAGGTCAAGTCGACAATAGATGGGTGGTCCCTTACTACCCGGTTCTCTTGATGATGTTCAAACGCCCACATCAACGTTACTTTTGCAACTCCGTCAAGTCGATAAAATACATCTGCAAATATGTAAATAAGGGCTCTGATGCGGCAATGTTCGCATTTCAAGCTGAAAATAGCAGGGACAAGGTCACAGAATACCTGGTGGGGCGGTACATCTGTAGCAATGAAGCTTTTTGGCGCCTATTTGGTTTACCCCTACACCAACGTTACCCCGACATCGTACAGCTTGCGGTACATTTAGAAAATAGACAAAGGGTTTACTTTACGGACCAAACCGCCGCCAAGTTGGCCGCCGATCCGCAAGAGACCACTCTGACGGGTTTCTTCAAAATTTGCCAGTTCGATACATTTGCGAAAACAATTGTGTACTCCAAGGTTCCATCCTACCTTATATGGTAAAAAAACACGTGGGTGGGAAGAAAGTCATGTCAGGCTGCTGAAAGACATCCTGGTATAAAATATGACAGCTGTCTTGGAAGGGTTTACACTGTGCCCCCAAGTCAGCATGAGTGCTTTCATCTCCGGCTTCTTCTGCATGAAGTTGTAGGCCCCAAAGTTTTCAGAACCTCAAAACTGTTGATGGAGAAATATGTGATACGTACTGGGAAGCCTACTTTAAGCGTGGTCTTTTGAAAGATGATTAGCAATGGGATTCCATTTTAGCAGAGGATGATTTGTTGAAATCACCTAAAGGTCTACGGGAACTCTTTGTCATTTTGCTTCAAAAGTGTGAATTGGGTGATACCAAATCAATATGCGTCAAGTACAGAGACTTCATGTCTGAGGACTTCCTGCGCCTGGCTCATCTGCAGTATATTTCAGTGGGCACTCATTGTTATCGAAGACGCCCTCCTCGACATGGGTGAGAGTGAGTTGGCGACGTATGACTTGCCATCAACCGTCAGAAAGGAAGCTAACAGGTTGGCCCCGGATTTGTTGCGGGAAACAGCATGACATCGAATCTCTTTCACAGTACTTAGAGGAAAATGAGCCCAAACTTCTGTCGGGACCAAAGGTTGGCCTATTTAACTATCATTGACGCAGTTCAAAATCAGACTGGGGGTATTTAATTTCTCGATGCTCCTGGGGGTACCGGAAAAACTTATGTAACGAAATTGACTCTCGCTAAGATTCGTCAGGAGAAAAAATTGCGTTGGCTGTTGCATCGTCCGGGATCGCTGCTACTTTGCTGCGGGGAGGCAGGACAGCACACTCAAACTTTAAACTCCCCTTGGATTTAGTAAAAACTGAGCCACCAACATGCAATATCAGCAAGGGTTCACACGAAACTCTGGTTCTCAAAAAATGTTGCATCATTGTTTGGGATGAGAGCACAATGGCACACAAGGGTGCCCTTGAGGCATTGGACAGGACCCGGAAAGACATTAGGGATTCTACGGCTCCTATGGGTGGCGTAACGCTTCTGCTATCAGAGGATTTTCGGCAAACGCTGCCTGTCATCCCCAAAGGGACAAGAGCTGATGAAGTGCGTGCCTGCCTTAATCGTCCAAGTTGTGACTCTAGGTGAGGAGTTTGTACCTGAGCAATATACGTGCTCATTTGCATGGTGAAAACATGTCTGCAGCAATTGCTCAGAATATTTTAGCACTTGGTGAGGGCAAGGTCCCTGCGGATGACAAGGGCGGCATAGCATCGACCCCCTGTACAACATTGTGAGCATACCTTCTGACCTGTGGGAAGCAGTTTTTCCTAATGTCTCATCTAACTTTAAAAACCTCGATTGGCTGAGCGAAAGAGCCATCCTTGCTCCGAAAAATACCATGGTTAATTTTATTAACGAGCAGCTGATTGAGAAGAACCCCGGTAAAGAACACATCTTCAAATCTATCGACCGGACGTCAGACCCCGACGATATCGTTAATTATCCGGTTGAGTTATTAAATTCCATTGAGCCCCCAGGGCTCCCACTTCACATTATTAAGCTTAGGGTTGACTGTCCCATTATGCTAATAAGGAACTTACGTCCACCAAAGCAGTGCAACGGTACTTGCATGGTCGTCAAGTCACTGACGCCACACTTGATTGAGGCCACCATTGTAACGGGGTGCGGGAGAGGGGATAATGTTTTCATTCCCAGGATGTACCTTTTCCCCTCGGCGTCAGATATCCAGTTCGATTTCCGGCGATCCCAATTCCCGGTGAGACCATGTTTTGCCATGTCCATTAACAAGTCACAAGGGCAAACGTTGTCGGTGGCGGTCATCCATTTGGGGGAGCCATGCTTCTCCCATGGCCAACTTTATGTTGCCTGTTCCCGCGTAGGGAGCAGGATATGACTTTTTGCTTACACTTATCAAGGGATGACACGCAATATCGTCTACAAAGATGTCCTATAGATGTTGGTGCAGGTGTTGGAGGTGTTGGAGCTATGCCGTCTGGAAAACTGGTAGGGTCACCCATAGCGGACAGATCTGACACCCAGCAGCATCAGGGCCACCATCTTGCAACTTTGGTCTACTAAATTCGCTATTGGAATATTATTAAACCATCATGCTAATCGGTTCGTAACTATTAATAACCGGTTCAACTGCTTTATGCACTTAATTGATAAGGTTATGCGCTTTCAAAGTACGTTTACCTGTATATAACTTTTCTTAGCAAATGAAAAAACCCGAGCAACGCCGGGTTAAACTGCTAGTATAATAATATATGTAGTAATAAACACAATAAATCGTGTGTCTAAAATTATAAGGGGTCAAATACCAAGTTTGTTTGAGAAATTTAACAAGAAGCAAACGGAAAATACCGAAAATATACAGACCGTCTCATTAACTATCACATCTCCCCTTTATTAAGGCTATTGTTTCTAGCCTATCCACTCATATTTTCTGTATTTTCAATTTGCTTCTGGTTAAATTTCTTAAACCAACGTGGTATTTCAAGCCTCGTAATTTTAGACACACGATTTACTCTGTTTATTACTACATATATTATTATATAGTGCTCTGTATTTATACTTTGAGCTTGTTAATTGTTATTTGTATTTCGCTTCCCTAACTAGGTGAGCTTATAAGTCAGGTGTATTAATGGTATTATTTCTAGCCTATCCATTCACACCACTTTTGACTTCTAGCACACGAGGTGAAATGTTCATTCGTGTGGCTTTTACCTTTAGGTGTTTGTCACATATAATCTACTTTTCTCGCTGATAATGCCCACGGATTATCTGTTACAAACACAATTCTCAGGGCGAAACAAATTAAATCTCTAATCTGTCCGGGAGATGTAAGAGTTATTGAGACGGTCTGATATTTTCTGTATTTTCCGTTTGCTTCTGGCTAAATTTCTCAAACCGACGTGGTATTTGAACCCTGGTAATTTTAGACACCGTAACTGTGTTTATTACTACATATATTAATATATAATTGTTTCTACTTTAGGCACAAGGCCAGCCCTTACCCAGTGCATTACTGGTACTTTATTTTATCGACCCCGTAGGTATGAAATGCAAAGTCAACCTCGGCGAGATTTGAACTCAGATTGTAAAGGGACGTAACTATGGTGGACAGCATGGCGTCCGACCCTCTACCGATACTGCCAATCCACAATATATAATGCTCAGTATTTATACTTTTAACTTGTTACTTACAGGGAATCATTATGCCTTTTAGGGAATCATTATACCTTTTATTTGTATATATATATATATATAGTTAGAGAAGCAAAAACTTGCTTATTGTGATCCAGATTTTGGTTAAGAAAGCCAGTTTCATGGATGGTTTCAACGTACGGTGTGGGGTAACTCCACAAGTTTCTAAGAATTCCGTTCAATCTTGGAGTATAAAGTATAAAAGAGAAAAGACAGGTAAGCATTAATACTTACCTGTGTTTTCTCTTTTATATATATATATATAGGAACGAGTAGGACCCCGACGGCTGAGCTCAACCCGTTTCGACGGCTAATTCTGGGAATTAGCCGTCGAAACGGCTTGAGCTCAGCTGTCGAGGTCCTACTCGTTCCTATTACCCACTCTACTACCCTAAGTATTGAGTACTTTGGTGCGTTATGGTCCACCTGGTTCCTTACTACATTTCCTTCGTTATATATATATATATATATATATATATATATATATATATATATATATATATATATATATATATATATATATATATATATATAAGCATGAAATATTCAACCAAAGAAACAAGAATTATCCACCCGTTCTGTCTGGTCGTTACCGACAAACTAAACATGTCAAAACTTTGTCGTCAACACTCCGATATTCCTCGATCACGTAATGGTCAATCGAATACCAACAAAGTTTTATAGAATTGTATTAGCCCTAAACTTTTATATATGTATAATACACACACACACACATATTGATTTTGGTATGGTCCGAAACAGCTGAGCTTCGGTGGATCAGATATTTGGAAGTCATGGGTTTGGCATAATGGGAAAGGAGGATTTGATATGCATAAGGAAAGTATATACCTTCAGACGTTCAATCATCTGGCAGGAAGGTATACGTTGCTGACGATAGCTAACAAGATTGAAACTAGTACAGCGCTCCTTTGTCAGTCTCGAACAAACGAGCAACGATGGTTGCTGGACACTACGGCTTAATACGGGATGTTTGTTTACAAACACACCGAGCATTATAATAAATGTTTGGTGAATCCATACGTACATATATATATGTGTGGATGTATGTATATATATATACATACTACTGTACGTCTGTATACATATATGTATGTACGTGTACATACTTATATTTAAGTAACAGCCGTACTAAGAGTGGGAAATGAAATTTCGTTTCAGTTATACCTTTTATATATACATATATATATATATACATACATATATATATATATATATATATATATATATATATATATATATATATATATATATATATATATATATATATATATATATATATATATATATACATATATATATATATATACATATACATATATATATATATATATATATACATATATATATATACATATACATATATATATATATACACTAGTAAAATGAGGTATCCTCTTGATAAGTCGGCAGACCTCGCAAGGACTCTATATCTTTATGATGTATTGTTTTTGTTTATGCCACGAAACTACGTAGTCGAGGAATCTAGGAGCAGTTTAGGTATGATACATTTTATTACTAATTATATCTAAATGTTTCTTCTCTCTTCATAATGTATTTATATATATATATATATATATATATATACATATACATATATATATATATATATATATATATATATATATATATATACATATATACATATACATATATATATATATACATATACATATATATATATTTCAGACCTGTGTTAGTAGGAGACGAAGTCATATATATTCCTGAGGTTTTTAACCCTAGGAAAGGAAAATGCTTCTCTGATGATCTTTGTTTTTCCATTAATATCCATGTGATATCTAATGTTTTGCAAAGTGAAACTGTACAGTAAGGGCCACTTGAATAGGTAAATATTTATATTATATTTTTTAATTTTGATTAATTTTAATTGTAAATTAATTTTGATTTATTTTGAAAAATTGGTTGAATTTTACTTGTTCTGCTTATCTTGATATATATATATATATAAAGGATAAAAAGGTCGATTGATTATTCCTTCATTGCATTTATTGATAGGTGACGCGCGTTTCGCCACTGATCAGCTCAAGGTTCGATCTATATCAATCCTTCCGACTCAATAATCCGCAGCTCGACGGACCCTCTTAAAATGCTATAAGAAAATGAAATACATGCTATGTGGTAAAGTCAGAGATTCAAGAATTTGACAAAATGATTTGTTTTGATTGGTGGGAAGGATCAAGGCGATGTACTGGCCTGTAGTGTATATGGGGGTGGGTGTGATGGTAAGATGTTGGTGACGGTGGGTGGATGAGATGGGCTGTGGTGTGGTGGTGCTGCGTTGGCCTTGGCGTGTAGAGTATGTGGGGGTGGATGTGATGGTATGTTGGTGGTTATGGTTGCTTAGTGGGATGTGCTGTGGGATGAGGTTAGTGGATTGTCAGTAGAGGGGTTGGCGTGTTAGTAGGGGTGTGGTATTGGTACCGTTGTCTATGGTAGCGGCGTTTGTGGTGGTGTGGTGGATGTATTGGTGGCGTCAAAGTCCTTACCTAGATACATAGCTAGACGCTCTTCGTCTGACAGATACTTTGTATATACGTATACGCACACACATATATGTGCACACATATTGTTGTATAAACACACACACCACAAAACACATACGCACATCCTTGCCCACACATATCGACACACGCTCACACACAGCCATATGTATATGTACAGACATGTATGTGCATGCGCGCATGCGGGCATGAATATGGAGAGTGGGGTAGTATCGGTGGGGGTGGCGAACGACAGAGATGGGGGAAGGTGAGAGGCAATGTAGAAGGTGTTTTACTATATACATACACATACATATACCCATACACACATATGGGTCTGGGCACATGGACTCACACTCACGTATACAAAATATACACATACACACTCACACACACATATACTCACACACATATATATATATATATATATATATATACATATATATATATACACACACATGTACAGACAACACACACATACACGCACATATAGACATACATGCACATACATGAGCTCACCTACACATAGTCAGATTCACCCATATACATATATGTAGACGTACACATATACACACATACATACACATACATATACACACACATACACATATGCATACACATATATATACAGATATATATATACACACACATACACATATGTATACACATGTGTTCACATACACACACACATATAACTATGCGTGCGTGTACGCACACTTATACGCCCGTATGTGTAAAAATATTTAGACACAGACACCCACACACTATTGTTGGTTGGGGAGTGGAGGTATGTGTTGTCGCTGTTGATAAAGTATGGAGTTGTGTTTTGTGGTGGTGGTGGTGGTGGAGTTGTGAGGGACAAACATATATATACAGGATCGAATACCGGTTAAAAGGTGACATGGGGAACGCGGGGGAGAAGCGTTTATGGACGTACGGCGATGTGTGTTGCGGACATGGTGATGATGCTGTGGTGATATGTTCGACAAGATGATTACATGATCAGAGGTTACGGTGTGTTATAGGGTAAGGCAGACGGGGGGTGGGGGTATATAATACAGTCGATCTGGGAGCGAGGGGTGATATGTGTTTATGATGTTAATGATAATGATTGTTGAAGTATTTGGATGTATTTAGTGGTGGCGGAGGTTGTGTGTGCGTGCGACAGTACACATACAGGGTCGAATTTAGACGGGGTTGTAGGTTAGGGTAGACAGAGGGAACATGGAGGGATGTGCCCATACCCATATGTGTGTATGGGTACATGTATGTATATGTATATATGTAAAAAACCTACAATGCCTCTCACCTTCACCCCATCTCTGTCGTTCGCCACCACCACCGATACTCCCCCACTCTCCACATTCGTGTCCGCATGCGCGCATGCACATACATGTGTGTACATATACGTATGTGTGTGTGCGTGTGTTTGTGAATGTGTCTGTTGACACCTGGAATATAGCTTAAGAGAAACATGACAATAATGATATGACAGGCACCCAATATTTTGAACTGGTTTATAAAATTCTCTTGGCCTTTGTCACTCTAAGTAGAGCTTTAAACAATTAGCTTTTAAAGAATTTCCCTTTTCTTTAAATCCATCAAGCATGACCGACCACCAACCATCTTATAGACACCTGAAATATAGGCATTGTTAGCTTAAGAGAAACTTAAAAATAAGGAGTGTCACCTCAATTTGAACTTGTTTTTATAATTCTTTCTGCCTTTGTCACACTAAATATAAATTATAGCCTTAAAGAGTGAGCTTTTAATGAATTCCTTTTCTTTCAACCAATGACCTCCACCCATCCCACTCCCAACCCTCTCCTACTATCTGAAAATCTAGTCCTGTAGAATCTTATCTCTATTAAAACTTGTTACTCTGCTATGTATTGAGTAACTTATTTACTGCGGATACTTCCGATTCAACAGGGAATAACTTACCCCTCTCTCTCTCTCTCTCTCTCTCTCTCTCTCTCTCTCTCTATATATATATATATATATATATATAGTAATAATTGTTTCTAGTTTTGGCACAAGGCCAGCAATTATCCAAGTGCATTACTGGCACTTTATTTTATCGACCCCGTAAGGATGAAAGGCAAAGTTAACCTCGGCGGGATCTGAACTCAGATAATAAAGGGAGGTAACTCTATGCTTCAAAGCATGGCGCCTGACCCTTACCGATACTACCAATCCACCTATATATATATATTTTATATATATATATATATATATATATATATATATATATATATATATGTATATATACACACACACATAGATATATGTATTATATATATATATATATATATATATATATATATATATATATATATATATATATAAATATATATGTATATACATATATATAGTAATAATAATAATATATATAGTAATACTAATACATTTGAAGAGTAAAATCCAAAGCGGGCTCGACGCACTATATGGTATAACCCACCATAAAATGTGGAGATGGCCACACCATTTGCTCAGAACTTTCTCTCCCTTATTATGAAGCATTTCCCCCCAGCACATACATATAGTACAATTTTTAATAGAAATACCATTAACATTTCTTACTCTACACCTAACCTTGCACATAACATCACAGATTCAAATGTAGCTAAATTACCTAGCCGTAGGAACACGTTCAACCCTGTAGCTAGTACTAACTGTAATTGAAGGAATCGGGTTGACTACCCCTATCTGGAAAATGCCTCTCTAGTAACATTGTCTACAAATGTAAGGTTGAAACACCCACGTTCCGTAGGGCCTACATAGGGTTAACCGCCAATAGATTCAAACAGCGTCTTTACGTGCATACCCATTCTTTTCTTAACCCTTTAAGAAGGAATATGACGTCCCTTTCAGCTCATATCTGGAGTCTAACAGACAACCACACCCAATATAAATTACACTGGGAGATCTTAGCTGAGGCTAGATCGTATAACGGAAATAAGAGACCATGTGACCACTGCGCCGCTGATGCCCTGGAAATACTCTACGCCAAAGACCACATCTTAAACAAAAAATCTGAGGCAATTTCGGCTTGTAAACATAAATTGCACAAAACGTTCCTGTATTACAGCCCCACATTATACCCTAACGGATAGTACGAACTATACGCGGATATTTTACGTCTTGATGTGGTAGCTAAGTATATGTTATGTTTATACCATTACTTATTTGTATAGGTAAGTATATATTACCTGTATGTTTTGTGAAGCTACGTATACTTTCTCGTACGTATATTTGCTTGTATATATTATGGCGTATATTTTATATATACTGGTACATGTGCATTAGGTTATGTGTATAGGTAAGTATTCGGTTCGTACGTACGTATGTAGGGTGTGTGTATATGTGTACTTTGTGTTTTGGTTGACGGAGGTCTGCGAACATATGTGTATTTACATGTAGGTATGTGTGTGCGCTCGTTATATACATATTTATATGTGTATATTTATTTACGTTTATTTAATTATATGTATACACGCACACACACACACACACACACACACACACACATATATATATATTTCTTTATATATATTTTTATGTATATTTGGTTTATACGTCCGTATGTGTGCGGGTTCAGGTGTTGCGTGGGTTCTGTATGTGCGTGCGTGTTTTCTTTGTGTACGTACTTGTATTTGCATAACCATGGCGAGTGTTTTCGCGTATGCTTCTGTATGTACATATATGGATGCATGTATGTATATATTTAAATTCAGTTACCTCTGTATTTTATTTACTTTAATCTTAACTCTGAAGCCGGGGATCATTCGGTTTCCTAAATAGAATATTAGTCTCAGACTTCATTTATACCATAAACGTGGTTTTTTTCTTTGCGTGTAATTGTTTTCACCGTTCAAATAATGACGTATTATCCTCGTTTTTTCCCTTCTTTGCCAGAGAACGTTTCCACGAACCAACGTATCGTCTTCATATCTTCCTTAGGTTGCAACGTTTTTTGAAATATTTACTTGTGCGTTCACAGATTGACTTTTTTAGTTTCAGAAGATCCCGGTAAGGGTGCAAGCAGCGATTCTTTGCTTAAATTTTAATCCTTTATTTTAATAAATATATATATATATATGGAATAGAATGAAACGAAATTTCATTTCTCACTCTTAGTACGACACTTACTTAAATGTAAGTATGTATGTATACGTACATACATATATGTATGCAGACGTACAGTAGTATGTATATGCACGTATCGAAATATTGTGTGGAAGATATCTATCTATCTAAGGCGGGTAAAATTCCCGAGATCATGGACGAGTTCTCTCCAGCGGTCTCTGTCCCTCATTATCGCTGCCATGTCCTGCGTCTCCAACAGACCAGTGTCTGTCCTTAGCGCATCAACATACGTTAACCTTGGTCTTCCTCTTCTAGTGTGTTCATGTAGGGGATCCCAAAGGAGCACTGCGTGCAATGTCAACTCTGGATGTCGGTGAGCATGTCCAGCTAACCCCAGTCTCCTCTGTGTCACTTTTATGTCTATATTTATGTATAATATATATGTAATATGTATATATATATCTATATATATCTATATACAGAGAATTAGTATATCTACCAACATATGCGTACAGATGTACACTAATGCTAGGAAATACGTAAGTTATGTCATAGTACCTAGGTGGTTCAATGCAGGAGGATGCAGAAGAAGAATATGAAAGACGTAAAATAAGAAAAATAAAAAAAAAAAAAAAAAATTTAAAATTAACTTACTAAAATTTTCACTCCAACTAATTAGTTTCTGTAATGGGATAAAGATAGTTACGTAATATAACCATCGAGAATTCATTACGTCATCAGGAAGTCTATTCTCAGCTAAGTCTCCAGGCAATGTGCGGACACTAGGGACTCATATAAAAATAATAATAATTCGGTGGAAGGAACAGCTAGCGGGGACTGGATTCCATGCACTGAAAAAGTTCGCTGCCTCTGGTCAAATGGCAGATTCTAAAGAATCAATCACGTGACACTGAGGCTAGTCGGAAGGAGTGGATTAATAAGATGACAGAAGCCTACTACCACACCAATGAATTAGTAGCGGATTTGGCAGGTTTGCTCAACAAATAAATAATTTGGAGATAAATACAGAGAATTAGTATATCTACCAACATATGCGTACAGAGGTACACTAATGCTAGCAAATACATAAGTTATGTCATAGTAACTAGATGGTTCAATGCAGGAGGATGCAGAACAATAACATGAAAGACGTAAAATAAGAAAAATTAAAAAAAAAATTAAAAATTAACTTACTTACTAAAATTTTCACTCCAACTAATTAGTTTCTGTAATGGGATAAAGATAGTTACGTAATATAACCATCGAAAATTCATTACGTCATCAGGAAGTCTATTCTCAGCTAAGTCTCCAGGCTATGCGCGGACACTAGGGACTCATATAAAAATAATAATAATTCGGTGGAAGGAACAGCTAGCGGGGACTGGATTCCATGCACTGAAATCCACTGAAATCCACTGAAATCCACTGAAATCCACTGAAATCCACAATGCATGGAATTCAGTCCCCGCTAGGTGTTCCTTCCACCGAATTATTATTATTTCTATATGAGTCCCTAGTGTCCGCGCATTGCCTGGAGACTTAGCTGAGAATAGACTTCCTGATGACGTAATGAATTCTCGATGGTTATATTACGTAACTATCTTTATCCCATTACAGAAACTAATTAGTTGGAGTGAACATTTTAGTAAGTTAATTTAAAATTTTTATTTTTATTTTTTTTTTATTTTTCTTAATTTACGTCTTTCATATTATTGTTCTGCATCCCCCTGCATTGAACCACCTAGGTACTATGACATAACTTATGTATTTGCTAGCATTAGTGTACATCTGTACGCATATGTTGGTAGATATACTAATTCTCTGTATTTATCTCCAAATTATTTATTTGTTGCGCAAACCTGCCAAATCCGCTACTAATTCATTGGTGTGGTAGTAGGCTTCTGTCATCTTACCAACCCACTCCTTCCGACTAGCTTCAGTGTCACGTGATTGATTCTTTAGAATCTGCCATTTGACCAGAGGCAGCGAACTTTTTCAGTGCATGGAATCCAGTCCCCGCTAGCTGTTCCTTCCACCGAATTATTATTATTTTTATATGACTCCCTAGTGTCCGCGCATTGCCTGGAGACTTAGCTGAGAATAGACTTCCTGATGACGTAATGAATTCTCGATGGTTATATTACTTAACTATCTTTATCCCATTACAGAAACTAATTAGTTGGAGTGAAAACTTTAGTAAGTTATTTATTTATTTTTTTATTTTTTATTTTTCTTATTTTACGTCTTTCATATATCTATCTATATCTATATCTATATCTATCTATATATATATATATATATATATATATAAATATATATGTATATATATGTATATATATATATGTATATATATGTATATATACATATATATATATGTATATATATGTATATATATACATATGTATATGCCAGCAATCGTAATACAATCATTCCACTCGGTTGAGGTATCATCATATAGTAAAATTAATGTGGTTTAGCTTTGTCACATATAATTTTGTCTGTGGCAGTCAATCAAGGGAAAATATTTAATTATTTGTTTTATTGCGGTTGAGCTATGTTTTAATACACAGTTTCTGTAGAATAAATTGCTTTCAAATGAATTATGATTAATCGGTTATGTGTTGGCACCTCTAGTTGGGAATTTGGATGTGGATTTTATTGAAGCAAAGTATGATCAATGACGGGAAAATTTCCACCTTTATAAGATATAATACGTTTATCGTAAAATAATTAAAAATATAAACATTACAATAGTTACATTCAAATGTCAACTTAAAATAAAAATTAAAATCATTTTCGATGGCGGATTTTCGATTGTGTTTTCAATAAAAACGTTAAATATGGATTGCATGGATAACAATTTACAAATTTGAATATTTTCCCTACAAAATGTGTTATGTAGAGTTGAAATTAATGTGATTATCTCTAGTATATTAACAATGAGATTGGAATAAATGCAATGGAATAGAAGAGTTGAAATTATACATTAAAATATCAAGCGCCCTTATCTAGTAGGAATTATGACAAACGTATAGCATTTAATGGTATTATGTATTTTAAACCAAACAGCCGCTGCAATATTAATAATTGTTTCTACTTGTTGGCACAAGGCCAGCAATTACCCACTGCATTACTGGTACTTTATTTTATCGACCCCGTAGGGATGAAAGGCAAAGTTAAATAAACGCTGGATGTAACCAGAGTGTCTTTAAAGGGACATCAATTATCAATATGGATTAATAAACAAACATTCTCCAGATATTTATATTGGGCTTGTAACGACCACAGATTGCCAGATTGCGATAATGTTATCAAATATGCTTCCCTACCTCTAAATTTGTATATATACTTTTCTTTCTAATTTAAAATGTCTAAATAAGTGATAGTATCAGATAAGATCTACAAAATATATGGTCGTTTATGTTTCTTAGAAACTAAGAAATATTTGATACAGATCAAAAAAAATCTTCGAGCTTGACCGTGACCGATCTCCTCCATTAATGCGGTAAGTTCCGGTCATGGAGACGTTTACATTGAATTTCTTGATTCCAAAACGAGAGACATTGATCGGTCTAGTTATTTTATGTCAACATCACCCTATTTGCGTCTGGCTACTCGTACTGCACCCGAGATACACAAATAATAAAAATTGTTTAAGAAGGCTTTCATTGCCAGAGCAGAAGTGTGTGAAAAATCTTAAAGAATAAACAAGAGCTAGGTCAGTACCTAGAAAAATAAAATGAATAAAAAGTTCAAAATATGAAATACAACAATTGTACCTGGAAATATAGGCACATAGCAACAGGAATTAAAGTTGTTTTAATAAAGAGCTTCAAGGTGATATCAATGGAAAAACCAAAACGAAAAAAAGAATTGCAATAGGAAATATATTTTTGAAATTTGCGAGGAAAATAAAAAAAAATGCACACATCAATGGAAATATAAAAAAGTAGAATTGAGAAATTTGGTAAAAATTAAGTAAACCTGAAGTTGAAGTTAAAGTGAATTACTAACGAATTAAGGGAAGATATATCGTAGTAGATACTGAAAGAAGAGATTAAGGTGATGAAATTAGTATAAGTGAAACGAGTGCTGCTAAGTAAAAAAAAAAATGAAAATGGAAGAAACCTGATTAACT
>OZ024742.1:158080794-158113294 GCA_964016885.1 Eledone cirrhosa | reverse complement strand
ATATATATATATATATATGTGTGTGTGTGTTATGTAGTAACGTTTATTAATTACTGTTGGTAGCAGTAACTCGATCACTCAATGATACTACTTTAACGAGGCAATTCCAGCAAAAGATGTATTCTTCCGACGGCAAAAATATTTTGTTTGTAGGCCAGTTTGAGGACTTTTTTAACGTACAGTACTCCTAAACCATCCAGACTAACATTCCGAGTATCATCTTCAAGACCATAGAACGTTTCTTCTCTCAAAAGGAGCATTTAACAGGCACACGGCGAACTTTTCCTTCTGTGCCTTGAGTGTGTGTGTGGGGGGGGGGGGGAGGGGGAGGTTGGGGGGTGATTCAACAACATACCGTCTATCAACAATAGAAATATAAGTCATTACTTGAAAGTAAACAGCACACATGCCATCAATGTCTGAAAAGAGCGTCAAACAAGAAACGACAGAAGAACAAAGGCTCCTGTTGATGTTTGGGATAGGACTTGCAACTGGAAAATCCCCTAGTGAGTACCTACTGGAAAACAATTGCCTAACATATTGCATTCCATGCCAGTGCGGGATCACCATACCAAATAGGGATTACGGCTATAGTAGGGCGAATAAAACGACCTACAAATCCCCGGATTACAACCACGTATATTCCTTTAAGCACAGGAATAAAAGATCATAAACTGGTTTGGCAGGAACGGTAATGCAGCTCAGAATAACTATATAGACTTCAAAATGAACTAGAACTTACTTAAACACGCTCCGTATGCACAATCAGAGGCTTTAAATGTCTGCTAACAGAATGCGTGGAAATCATAAAACAAAATTGTAATGACATCAACTAGAAGTTTGACGTTATGTTAGGCTGCAAATAAAACGCCTTCAACTCCAAGCACCACGATCATATACACGGGTTCCGGCTACACATTGCGTGTGGATATAAATATACGAAATAAATGTCTTTGGACCCATCCATACACACATGTGCACACACACACGGATACACAGACATTCGTCACACAATCACTGTTTATGCACTATAACTATGTTTCTCTACCTGACTCATTTTACATTTAGCTATTTGTCTCCGTCTGTGTCATTGTTCTATCATTGATTTTGTTTCCTTTTTTTCCCCTTTGAATTTAACTTAGACCATTTATATTTGATTGTTTGATTTTGTTTCTATTTATTTTATCTTGTGTTATTGGGTTCATTTATTCTACTGTAATTCAATGCATTTTTGAAATATTTTATTTTACTGTAACGAATTGTTTCTTTATGCAATATCCGACACACCCTTTTATCTTATATTTTATATATTATATTCTTCACTGCACTTAAATCAGTATTGCAGGATACAATGAAACCCATCGCTATTTTTTAACTCATACACACTACTGCCTGACTAAAGCTAATTTCATTAAATCAGATAGTGGCGCACCCATTAGCTTACGCAGAGTCATTACCACTTCAATGAATTCTTGGCTAGGAAGCCTCTTCTTTTTATTGTGCTTGTTCTTGTAGACGACACTTCTGATATTGTTGTGATAGTCGTTGTTGTAATTGTCGGTGCTACTGGTGTTATTGTAATAGTAGTTGCTGTTATTATTGTTGATGTGGGTGTGGTGGTCCTAGTAGTAGTTGTGGTAACTGCTGTAATTGTAGCAATCCCATCGAGAAGATTCGAGATACACAGTGGAGCCGGTGTCTAATTATGTATTGGCGCTGCTGTCTTGGTCGTTTTAGTTTTCGTCATGTTTAAGGTGGTGAAAGTGCTTCTTATCCTTGTCACAGTAGTTGTCTTCGCTGTTGTGTGTGTTGGAGTTGCTGTCATTGTTAATGACGTTGTAAATGTCGTTGTAGATTGGTTGCTATGATGGGACAGCTAGTGTTGGGCTTGCTTGTCGGACACTCGCCTCGAACCACCAACATGATTCAAAACCAAAGATGGATCAGTTGCGCAACGTTGAGTGCTTTTCTTTGTAACATATCACGGTTAACTATATTGAATGACCAGTTCTATCCATTGGTAAACCACCTTTCTTTTTATTTCTCATTCTATTTTCTTATGAAGGACATGTGTTCCAAATGTACACAAATTACTACTATATGAAGTGTTAATCTAATATACTTCTTCATGGTTTGTCTTGTTTGTTTTGCTGATTCTGATTGATTTTCGCATATATATATATATATATATATATATATATATATATATATATATATATATATATATATATATATATATATATATTTGCATGTGTGTGTGTGTGTGAGTGAGGAGTGTGTGTGTGTGTTTGCGTATAAGTGTATGTGTGTGTGTGTGTACGTGTGTGTTTGCATGTGTCTGTGTGTATTAATGCGAAATATTTTAATGAATCACATTCAGTATGTCATCTCTTGTGACAGATGAAGACTGGAAGTTATTGCCGCATACAATGTTTTCAACCAATTCCTCTACTTACTAAATATGTCAACGAATATTAACCATGTTTGCTGATTATAAGAATATTAACTGGTTTTCCTTACATAGTATATAATTACTTAACATATAGTATTGTATTATGATTTTAAAATACGTGTCTAAATCATATCAGAAGATGTCGATTACATTCCAAGATTATTTACAAATATTTTCTGAATCACACCCCAGAGAAGAACGTTGTAAGCATTAGAAAAATCACCTACATACACACAACTTACCCACAAAACAGTGGCGATCACATTGTTAGGCAAAAGCCACCTACAACACACTCCAACTATCATACTGTCGGCATTACATGAGATCTCTGTGCCTTTTCAACCACTTCTACAAGGATTCCAACAACAAGGAAAATTGCACTGTATCTTCTATCCACATTAAATAATCATAAACTAGCCGACATGCTCCAGGTGGAGATTCTAATTTGTCGCTTGACCTGCAAGTATATATCAAATCTTATAGGCTTAAATTGATCCATAAGATAGAGTGTTGGCAGGTAAAATGCGACTGAAAAAGTATCAGAATAGTTATAGCTAAAATTTATTTGATCATAGGCTTGATCGGTCAGTGCCAACAAAAGGGCATTTGAAGGAATGCAATAAATGTTAGCTGGGCAGCAGATACGTCTAATTGGTTATTTATTACATGTTGTCCAGCGCTAGACTGAACTAACCGTTTTTCTATTCATTACTTCGCGAAAGATCACAAAACAACATGAAAAATGTCAGAAGAAAAGATAAAAATAAAATAGAACAATTCCCGACGAAACTTATTTAATCATGTTAGAGTAAAGAAAATATAGGCTTATGTGTCAGAATAAATCTGTTTACCTTTCAGCATCAGATTCAATCGATTCTCACATGAAGTTAATCGCAAATCCTAAAATTCTAGCTACAGTTTTGTCTTTAGGCCGGTTATCTGCATTAATACCTCGTCCATATTTGACTACTAAAAGAAAGATCTCCACCGTTTTCTCCGGCGATAATAAGCTGTTTGTTTTGAAATATCATGACCGCATATATTACACTCACATATAAGTGCATGTGAGTATAATTGCATACAGGTTGCATATTCACATTTAAAGCTTTTCTATGTAGATTTCTGCTATGCATTTAATTAATTCAAACAAATTTATAATTTTCGGAAGTATTTACCAATCAATGTTATTGCAAAATACGGTTAGAAATTGATTTAGTAGGAAGCGTAGAGTTATGTTATTCTGTTTCAGTCTCACCCATCAGTTATTCCTGCGTAAACCGAGGCGATAAAATAATCACAATTAATATACTGCCATTGGTTCAATCCATTATAATCTACCACTACAAACAGCAAGAGACAATATTGTTGAGATAATAACAGTACAATTAAAAAATGGAATTGCTATATTAATTTATAGGCACAGCTATACCGACACAGGTATAAATCCTGATTGCGCTCAAACGTCTCATGAAGTGTGTACATGAGCCATTCCATCTTGAAATCTACATTTATTTTACTATTATTACAATTCCTCATAAGGCCATATATCTCTACTTATCCACCTCTGTGATTATTCTATACAACCTGTTAGTTTTAAGAACTGGAAAGGCGTTGTTTAAAATAAAACAGAATCTCTGTCATTCAGACATAGGCAGTGTAAGGTGAATTTCGGTATTCTCGATTCTCTCAAAGATATTCAAACTCATGAGTAGTGATTTTTGGTATTGTTTAGCAACAGTCCAGTTCTGACAGACTAGACCTATGATCACTGCTTTGCAGTCAATAAAACCCAAGATTTTCCGATATAGTGCTTTCATTGTATTGTCCAATATGTACTTTACTTATATTTGAAGAGAGTAGAGTGATAATGGAAGGAGATATGTCTAGTATTTATATCAGGTTATTAAGAACGCAATCGTTGCCATTCGAAGTATTGTTAAATTAAGTAGCTTTCAATAGTTTTCTGTGTGCATTGCCTAAATATCGATATTATTTCAACTATTATCTCAAACAGATATTAAGATCTCGTTGGTGATATCTCATATTGTTCATTACACTACGATCGAATACAATTAGGGACATTGATTGGTAACAGTACCGTAAATGTATTGAACAGAACTCGAGGTGGTAAAATAATCCCACTACTAGACACGTATCATCTTCATTGGGTCCATTTGAATGTGATTACATTCAGGGCTCCAGTATTTATTATACACTTTACTTACTTGTTCTACTGTTATGATGTTTATTCATCCCAAGTTTTGAACTAATGTAGGATCAGTAGATGTTAAATATTTTGTGTTTATTGTTTACCGTTTAGATAAACAATACTCATCGTATTAGTTATGAATATGGTTTTATTTAAATCGTAATAATTGTATTCTTCAATTATGAAATTATAGTATCCCTACTCACGTATCTCGAAGTATGTCCCTCGGAAAAGATTTTAGTATATTTCAGAACCATAACTAGACAATTGGGATATAGATTTCCCTTTAAAATCTTCTTTAGTTGCATAAGACTCTTAAAGTGGCTGTTAGGTAAAACAGATTTAGAAAATGATGTTGGCAGATACTATAATATACATTTGATATTACTACACATAGTAACAATTATTGTAAGTTACATCTAATGTAAGTAACGGTTTAAAAACTATATCTTACGGGCTATACTGCTAAAACTATATGTTAAAAATAGAATAAAATAATGGAAAGAAGATGAATTCCGATGGAAAAATCGATTTGAATATGTAGTTGAATATATAGAATTCCTCATGCTTACATTTATGCCGAAGAATGAAGAGGTGTGGGAGGAGCATACCTGGCACAAAGAATATAGGTAGTCGATGTTGCAGTGGATGTAGTACCTCGTCGATTACTAACATTCGAGAGCTAAATGTCTCCAGGCTTGACATTTTATGATGGGTAAATTAGTGGAAGTAAGAAACTAAGATCAGTTCAATGAGCTATAAGACATCGGCGTTTACATATCACTAACGAACACACATACAGCTGCTGCATGAGAATATATACACCCCAGTACAATATTGTTTTAACTTCTTCTTCTTCTTCTTCTTCTTCACCCACGCAGACCAAGCCGAGCTCATGAATGATATTGAAACATCTAAATCGTACTCCACCCCTGGGTATTATGCCGGCTGGTTTTTCACCTAAAATCTTTCCAATGATTCTTTCCTGAGACATTGTAATCACATGTTCGTATTATAAAATCTGTGATATCTCAATTTGGAGATGTAGCGGCTCTGCTTAAAGTGACTTTCTGATCTCCGAGCTACACATTCTATCGAGTAATATTATTCCTCGGGGGAAACATATTTCTGCCGATTGCATTCGAGATCTAATTCTATCACCATATGTAAAAATATGCATGGCCAAGCTCCCACCAATGTATCGTTTTCGGATAAACTAAAGGTTCTGGATAGGTAAAATTAGCAGAAGCTCGGTCAACATGCTTTTGCCTCATTTTTAGGTTCCAAGTTAAAATTGTGCCGAGGTCTTCTTTGTCTTTTATCCTTTAGAGGTCAATAAAATAAAGTCAACTACTGGGGATGTTGTACACGACTATCCGCTCGACGCAAAGTGTTGGCTTTGTGACCAAATTAGAAACCACTATATTAAT
Organism: Eledone cirrhosa; assembly: GCA_964016885.1. Lineage (NCBI taxonomy): Eukaryota > Metazoa > Mollusca > Cephalopoda > Octopoda > Eledonidae > Eledone > Eledone cirrhosa. The sequence goes on along the minus strand of OZ024742.1, from coordinate 158,107,203 downwards.
TCAATTTAAATACATCAGTATAATAGGCAATATAATTCATAATCTCATTACTTGGTTGTTATTATATTGCCTCAGGTCCACATTTATGGATGTGCAGAGTCGTTAGCGCGTCGGACAAATGCGTAACAGAATTGTTCCGAGTCTGTGCCGTCAGGGTCCAAATACCACCGACGTCAACTTTGCCTTTCATCCTTTCTGGATAGATAAAGTGTAATGCCATTACTGGCATTACACCTGAAGTAGGAAGCAATATTTAGCTTCAAGTAAGCCCCGATTCAGAAGTTTGAAATGTTTTCCGATTTCTAGACCAATATACCACTTCATTTTCCAATTTTTCCTTACCATACTAACGAAAACTATTATGAAGAACAGGAAATTAGATTTGTTTGTACAATATTCATGAAAATGACGCAAGACATTTCCATTAAAATTTACCATTAATAAACTGTTAAAGGGGATAGAAACTGAGTTCTATGTCAAGTGATAAAAATTCAAAGGTTCATATTAGTAAAGAAAGAAATGGAAGCAGATGCTGACAGAAATTAACAGAATATTTGGAGCATGGACACAGTATTATACAATCACCACATCAGAGGGGGTGACACTGAGATGAATGTAGAGTAGCCTTCCATGATGTCTAGCGATTAGTCGGAAAACGTAAATGTGCTATAAGAATACCGAGAGATAAACCGTATGTGCTCCTTTACAACAGTCCTGCTGAACTGACGTAGCAACTAGACATAGTTGTGACCTTTTGCATCAATATAAGGCAGACTGGCAAATGTCAATTACTTTGAATTCAGTCGCTCATCATAGAACTTGCTGCTTAAAAGGAAATCGTCAAATATGCCAGAAATAGCGTACCATCTGAAAGATACTCTATGCTAGCAAAGTAATGTTCAGAGTTATCCTAAATACCGAGACCTCAGAAAACTCCAGACAACTGTTGATGTGGAAACAGTAAGGAGAATTAACATCAACACCATCAATACTTATACCATGTTTTCATAGATGTTAAAATGCTTTTGATAAAACCTGGCATAATGACATTCATCGCTGGTCAAAGTTTGAACATACTATGAAAATACCTTACTCTCATTCAGCTGGAGCACTACTCGTATCAGACTTTACCGTAGATGCATTCAATACCAAGCGTCTCTAAGTGTTGCTTCCTCTCCATGCTGTTGCTCGACCACTTTTTAGAGAGATCATGAGCAATATCGTGGATGAGACCTACGAGTACACTCGTTATTTTAGTGGGGAGGGTCATCGCAAATCTAAGATATGCTGATGCCATTTACGGGTCGCAAGTTAGGATGCTTTGATCAGTGTTCTTCCATAACTCAATATATCTCGTTCGAGTTGAGTTTGGAATGTAAATTAACGCCGAAAGAAACAAATTCAGTATCAATGCCAACGACGTCATTACGAGATACATCTCTAAAGGAAGACTAAATCTAGAGATACTGTAGCAGTTTTAATACTTGGTCGTGAAACCTATTGGTAAATTATCACAAACAGAATTCCTTACAAAATCCACAGAGGCCATAATTCTGATAACTAACGTGGTGAGTTAGTTACATCACTACGAAGGGCAAGACAATACTTTTCTTTCTGCACCTTTCCGATAGCCAGTGTAGAGATACAAAGAAAGATAGAGGCATTGAAAATGAGATGATACCGGTACATCCACACAATGTCATGGACAAATAAAAAAAAAAATCATCCATCATGAAGTTGGCCACCCATGAATTTCCTTTCACAACGCCGATGAAAAGGAAAATGAGAGAGTTTGCCCACTAGCAAGATCCACGAACATTACAAAGGCAATTCTACAACATAATTTTGATGAGAGGAGAACGAGATGAAAACATAGTAAAATGCATTTCCTGGGTTATCTCAATTCTGAGGCGTTTCATATCCGCTACGTTTATCTCATAAATACCCGTGATATAATAACGTAGAAGTTAGATTCATCCTTCTGTTCGAAATCCGTTTGCACTGCAAGTAGAACACATATCATGTCTCATCTTGACCATAGAAATCTGCATCCACTGCTATTTGTATGAACTCCGGATAATCATTTAGTATCACTCATTGTTCTTTCGGCACTGATCTATTAATTTAAACGATACCGACTGAACTTAGTTAAAATGTTATTGATTTGAAATATATCGTAACAGTAACAGTAGTAATCGGATACGGGAGGATACATTTCGTTCGATGATCTGTAAGAACTTCGATACACGCAGGCCGCGCATGAATTATGCAGCAGATTATTTGTTGAAATTGATAAATCCCATTTTAAACCATGGACTTTATTATAACATCATTGTCTGTGAATTAAGGATATATTTCAATTTGGTTGTCTATAGAGAATTTGACCTGAGAAGATCTCATATCTAATCATTATCAATTTCTTACTTAAATAGTGGTACATATCATTCTAAGATTTACGAGAAGTTTCTTTTATGCATTTCTCAAGACATGAGGTCATAACAGAACATAAATTGATTATAGCAGAGATCGAAACTAACCAAGTACACAATTCAATGCTTATTCTACATTGGTTACCAATAATAAACTGGTTATAAAAAGGCCTTGTGACGAGGTGAGTTACTATTCTATTGATATAATCTCCCAGCAGTTAACTCCTCTTTATAATAAAGGACACAAGTATCAAATGGGTGTAATCCACAAGTGTAAAATGGGTGTATATAGTCATTTAACTGATTATATATCATATATATCTTCCAGAGCTGTATGGGAGCATCCCAAAAGTCAGCTCAAAAGTGACACAGAGGAGACTGAGGTTAGCTGGACATGCTCACCGACATCCAGAGTTGACATTGCACTTAGTACTCCTTTGGGAGCCCCTACATGGACACACTAGAAGAGGAAGACCAAGGTTAATGTATGTTGATGCCCTAAGGACAGACACTGGTCTGTTGGAGATGCAGGACATGGCAGCGATAATGAGGGACAGAGACCGCTGGAGAGAACTCGTCCATGGATCTCGGGAATTTTACCCGCCTTAGATAGATAGATAGATATCTTCCACACAATATTTCGGCAACGAGTATATGCGATAACAAATCAATATAAACTCTGTACCAACTGAGCTAGATTGGTTAAATCGGTAGAGTGGTGGATAAAATGAAACTGTGGTATTTGTTCTAGCTTTTACATCCTGAGTCCATATCCCACCGAGATCAATTTTACAATTCGCCTAGGTGAGAATATAAGTACCAGTACTCGAGGTATTTATTTTATCGTTTAGGCTTCATTTAATTAACTTTTCTTTCCACTACGTTGTTGATCTTGAGACCAACTTTGAAATCGATATTAAATACAATCCCACCTGATCTGCAGTGGCATAACAGAAAGAGCTTTTGTATAATTTACGTCAATTTATATTCTAACTTCAAGTATGGCTGGATTTAATTTTCGTTGATTAATCCATTTAATTGATCCTATAGTAAATTAAATGTATTATTCCTCCACTTGTGGAGTTCAACCTTTACTAGAAATTCTTGAAAAAAATGTCTCTTGAACTTTTAATAGGAATTCCTAAAATAAACATATATTAATCTTCTCTCATAATACATGTTCTCCAATTACCTAGAGACTGCTGGGATCTTCGTCATTTAATAATGAATTATGAAGCAGTTATAAACAGTACTTTCGATTACCTGTCCCCATTAATCAGTTGTTCCCTACATGAAAGGTCTACTGAAATAAAATAAAGATTTCGCCTGATAGTAAAATGAATTTCTTTGAATACATATCATTTCTTCAAAACCAAAAGCGAATCAAATTATGGAAAATATTGTCATCTTTTGAAGTTCAAAATTATCTCATCTGGGATTATAGTATATTGTGTAATTCGCTTTAAGATATTGTACAAAAATTAAACGCTCCATTATATTAGAAACTTTGCAAATGTAAGTCAGCAATTTGTTATATTGGTAATATGAATAGGAAATTACTCGTACGCAACAACTTATTGCGTTTGAATAACTCTGTTCCAAATGAAATTGTATGTTGCTGATATGGAGAAGCATGAACATTAATATAATTGATTTGACTTTGGCGTGTTGAATGTTGTTGAAGAATATTCGTTGATGAAAATATACTCTAATTATAATCGCTGGCGTCTCGTGATAGATATAGACAATTCCTCAAAATCTAGGAACTGTTACCATCATAATGCTTTATAATATTTGTCTCCAAAAATAACCAATAATATGGAAATGACTAAAAGTATGGCCACGTGGAAAAGGAGGCTAATAACTGATAAGTTACCACTTTTATCATACTTTCCGTTGCAGGCAAACTATAGTGTCAGTGTCAACATTTTTATGGCTTCGCTTTATTACGTTACTCTACGGAAAGGTACACATGTCTCGCCACTGGAAGATGTTTTATGTAAGATCAAAAGCTGCTTGTGCATGCAAGGTTTGTTTTCCATACAATAGCTATTATTCAAGGGTAAATTAGGGTCCCGATATAGCTTGGCACCAATAGCATCGTTGGTGAACTCAGACTACAAACGATCGGAACCCAACTGCCTGGACAGGTAATTTATTGAACGATTTATAAAACACAATATTGACTTCCCCGTGAAGAGATCGCAGAGTGCAGGCATGAATGCCGGATCAAATGCTGTGAGGCTGATCCGACTAATTCGCCGCTCTTTAAAACTAATTTGGCACAAGGAATACTGATTTTGCACAATATCTGAATAGGCCTGTGGATTAATTCCAGTACAATACTCACGTCATGATTCTTAGCACTGACCTTTTCCTCATATATTTTCCAATAGATTCATTCATTTAAAAGTATCTCACATACATATGTGTTGATATTTCTGTATAATCTTTGGTCAGAGATACACCCGTGTGGGTAAAAAATCATCTCCCAAATTCCCATCGTTAGAACATACCCACAATTCGTCACGTTTAGAGGACCCTTGTTTCTGGTTGATTTAAGTGTTCAAGAGAAGGAAATTACATTGAAACCCATTGGATGGTCTGCATTTTCGTTTGTGTGGTAAAAACGATAACCTGGTCTAACACTACAATCTAGTTATTGGGAGTCTTCAGCGGTGTCCGCCTGGTTACAAGAATTCGAAATAAGTTGTCACCCTCTGTGTAGATCAATAGCTTATGCTTATTCATCCTACCGTAATTAACGAGTCGTATAATCACCCAACATTAACCCGCTAATCTGAGACTCATCTAAATTATTTATTGGAATACCAGTGGAAAAAGGTTTACCTCAAGTAATACTGAAAACTTAATTTTGTCTGTAAATATTGGCATAGCATATTAGAGGTGCATAGCCTGAAGGGTTAGAATTCCTTTCAAAAGATGCCTGTCTTTTGTTTCTAGTTAAAACATAATTGTTTCTACTTTAGGCACAAGGCCAGCAATTACCCAGTGCATTACTGGTACTTTATTTTATCGACCCCGTAAGGATGAAAGGCAATGTCAACCTCGGCGGGATTTGAACTCAGATCGTAAAGGGACGTAACTATGCTGGAAAGCATGGCGCCCGACTCTCCACCGATACTGCCAATAATATTCCGAGTTATGAGTCGCTATTGACGCGGAAAATTATAAGGTGCATAAAACCTATATTTGAATATATACTTTGGTTTACAATGTTAACCTTCAATTGCGATTGCAAGGATCTGGAAACATCCACACTAAATAATGGTTTCTTATATAGGCACAAGGCCAGCAATTCAGGGGTAGGAGAACGTCGATTAAATCGACCCTAGTCCATTATTGGTACTTTATTTTCTCGACCCCGTAAGGATGAAAGGAAAAGCAAATCTCGGCGGGATTTGAACTTAGACCGTAAGGGGCCCTAACTAAATACTGCAAAGCATTTTGTCAGACGCTCTACAGATTCTGCAATTCTCTTGCCCTTATCCACACTGAATAATGAAAATTAACTCCATTACAAATATTTGCGTTTATAAACATTTACACATCGAAATATTTACGTATATAAATATTAATGCAGATAAATATTTACGAATATAAACGTTTACGTATATAAATATTTAAGCTTATAAACATTTACATATATAAATATTTACGTATATAAACAATTACATATACAAACACTTACATATGAGAGCGTGTTAAGGATCTGGTTAATCTCGCTCTGATATAAGAGGAGTTCACTTTTCTTCTAAATAGTTTGTAACTTAATAAATACGCAGTTCCAGCTTAGGTCACACCTTATTAAGACTTATTAATAGCCGTGAAGTTTAAAGTGTAATTAAATAATTGTTTCTACGTTAGGCACAAGGCCAGCAATTACCCAGTGCATTACTGGTACTTTATTTTATCGACCCCGTAAGGATGAAAGGCAAAATTAACCTCGGCGGGATTTGAACTCAGATCGTAAAGGGACGTAACTATGCTGGAAAGCATGGCGTCCGACCCTCTACCGATATTGCCAATCCACCGCCTGGTAATTAAATAATTTAGCCGGTTCTGTTGCCATGAATATAAATATTAATAGTTGTTTCTACATTTAGCACAAGGCCAGCGATTATACCAGTACATTACTGATACTTTATTTTATCGACCACGTAAGGGATTTAAACTCAGATCGTAAAGGGACGTAATTCTATGCTGCAAAGCATGGCGCCAGATCCTCTACTGATACTGCCAAACCACCGCCCTTAATATTAATAGTATCATTTACTTATGTGATAACAGGGTCAGCTATGTTTCTGCATAAATAATTAGGTTTTTGTTTGCTCGTTAACACACACACACAAACGCACACATATGTACACAGTTGTATATATGTGTCTGAATGTGTCTATAAATATGTGTGAGCGTGAATTACCTTTTTTGAGGTAGGTGATATATCTGGAACACACACTACCGATCGAATTTGCTAATGGAAAACTCAACCTAGATTCGGTCTTTCAAAAGGTGTTCTATAGTGAATTACGAAATTAGATGTACTGATAATGATACATAGCAATATATTTTATCCTCTAGTGTGAATGATCACCAAGATTGCACGGACTTGGAAATTAATGGAATGATCACGTTTGATATCCTGTCATCAGTACTACACTTTGTCCAAGTTTACGTAAGCCCTATCTATATGAACCTGTCTGCTTACTTTTCTCCATGGGTTCCACGTTTAGGATGCTTCACTCAGGCGGCGTAAGCTTCCCTGCACAATTATCAAGTATGTCGTGGCTTACACGTCATAGCTAATGTTTTTTTAGGGCGATAACTCAGAAAGAAGTAGCTAAATGTCCGCATAGTATACTGAAATGTACCAGCAGAGTACACACGGTTTCTGTAGCCTTAATTGTATAAATTCAGAGCAATCCTTTAGAATCGCACACGCCTTTAAACAACCTTGGAGCAAAGAGTTTATTGTACAATGTTAATGCATTTCACAAGGAGCTTTACGACATAAGGAAATGCTATAATACATAACGTGGATTGAAGTTAATTCTCACTGCCAGACTATTTTCTCTCACTCTGCGATATTCTTCAGTGTAATAAAATGTGGATATTTTACTGTTAGGAAGGAGTTATAGATGATTGAATAGACGTCCACGTAACATTCTTACATATAGTATCTATTCAATTCCAATCTGATAGTTAGAAAAACATATTGTGTGGTTAGTGCCAATACTAATAGGACTATGACAAAAACCACTATCGCCATGGTCATCCTATTTTCTTTCTGTCAATAATTATCCGAGCCAGTATTATCATTAATTCTCTGTTTTTTATAACGCACGTTAGAATTTCAGAGTGATTTCTCTGCAACTTAAAGCTTGCCAAGTTACCAATTAGACGTTTTCTCGATTTAATAGTATGAAAGTCAGTTTTCCCTTACAAGATTATTTGTTCTCAAAGTAAACATGGTGAATTAGTAAGATTATGTAAGGTTCGAGAGTTGATCCCACAATCATTGGGTAGAAAATGCACACTTTTAATTTCTTCTTTGGAAAGGAAATCGCTTAGTGTTTAAATATTTGGTTTCATTCTAACGTTGTAATTCATGTTACTATATCCTTAATGCATTCAAACACACACACAAACACATACACACATACACACACACACACGCATACACACATACATACACACACCCACCCACCCACATACACACACATACACACACACACATACACACACACATATATATGATATATGCATGTATATCAGCTTCTATATGAATGCCTTATATTATATATATATATATATATATATCATTTTAATAATATTGTTTTATTTTAATATTTTTTCTTATATCTTATCCACAAATAGTATTGACTCGATTCGATGCATTTTCTGCCTATTCGATTTCCTTTATTTTCTAGATTTAGATCTATTTCCTGATTGTATTGTTTAAAACACTGTAAATATAATTTTCATTAGCTATCTCAAATAAGCACTAACCATCTTTTATTACGCTGAAGTCTGAAAACAGACAGATAAAGCAATGATATTTCTAGAATTGATTGGCTCCTAAAAGCTAAAAATCAAACATTGTGTTTCAAGTGAAAAAAGCAACAATAATAATAATAAACAAACAATTTCGTATCAAATACTCTGCATTTGGTGCAGATGAAAATAGGGTTTCTGTTTTTGTTATTTTTTGAAATTTCAAGCGGAACACATTGCATTAATGGTTGACAACAAAGAAAAAATAAAAACAAATGGGCACTCAGATCTTGAAATAATAATAATTATAATAATATTAATAATAATATGAATATGAATAATTGCAAATTCCAAGTATATTCGAGTGACTGACTATTTTAACAGTTCGTTCTCTATGCTAGTTTTAAATGGTTTTAAGAATATAAAGTACTGTGTAACAAACATCTGCATCATTTTAGAATTAAAATCAATCATTATTTATTTCTTACCTTCTTTCTGTGTCTTATTTTAAAATTCACTGCTTTTTATTCTCTGAATTCATCCATTTAAATTCATTAAGACTTAGTCGTCTATAAATAATACATTAAGTGGAGATAAAACTCTTTCTGAATTTGGTTTATTTAGAGATTTCTATCTATTTTATTACATTGCATTAAAGAATGAATGATTGTTCGTCTCTCTTTACGTGCGTTTAGTACTGGATCATTATATAATAGCAAACGAATGGTGGCCTTATGTAAATTAAGGCAAATACTTTATATAACTTAAAATTTATGGGTACTAAAACATTTCATATATATACACATATATGTATAATATATACATACACACACACATATATATATATATATATATATATATATATATATATATATATATATATATATATATATATATATATACATGTGTATGTATATATATATATATACACATAAACATACACACACAAACACCCCGTTCCATCACACGCGCACACATACACACATACACATACATATATGTGTATGAATATATATATAATTGTTTCTACTTTATGGCACAAGGCCAGAAATTATCCCAGTGTATTACTGGTGCTTTATTTTATCGACCCCGTAAGGATGAGAGGCAAAGTTGACCTTGGCGGGATTTGATCTCAGATCATCAATGGCCGTAACTCTTTGCTGCAAAGCATGGCGTCCGATACTGCCAATACACCGCTAAAAGAAGGTATGAATATATATATATATATATAACGCTTGTTGTTTCGAAGGTCGAGACGAAGCATCAGTTTATTTGAAATACATAGAAAACTTGCATTTATCGTTCCACTTAGGCGTCTTTATAAAATAACCTTTCATACTTTCGTACATGGCTACTCCATTGATGATAACTGGAACTATGTGTATATAATAAGATGGTGCTTAATTAGTAAGATGCTAACATCTAATGATGCCCATCATCTAATAATTGTAATACGCATTATCTCTTCCCGGCTCGAAACAAAATTGGATTGGCTTCAAGAATCGGTATTTACTATTTCCATGTAAATCCACTGGTAGTTCCCCGCTTTTCCTATGTCTTTATATCTATATGTCTTGGATACCTTCGACTAGGTAATATTAACTGTAGTGTACACAGTGGGTCGTTCTTCTCGAGAGATTGCCATATATATATATATATATATATATATATATATATATATATATATATATATATATATATATATATATATATATATGAGAGGCGTCAAATAAGAAAATTATAAAATTAACTTACTTACTAAAGTTTCACTCCCAACTAATTAGTTTCTGAAAGGGAATAAACATACTTTCCGAAGAAGTGTACAGAGAAGCCTTTCGTCATCAGGGAAGTCTATTCTCAGCTAAGTTTCCAGGCAATACGTGGACACTGGGAACTTATACAAAAATAATTCAGTGGATAGAAAAAAGCAAAGCGTGTTGCTAGCATAAGTATGCATCTGTGTGTATATATATGTTACTAGATATACTAATTCTTTATAATTATCTCCAAATTATTTGTCGAGGAAATTGGCCAAGACTGCTGCTATGGTAACAGTCAGGCTGCTGTCTTCTTAACAAACCACTTTCCACTGATTGACCTCGATGTCACGTGATTGATTCTTTTGAATTTGCCACCGACGCAGTAGGCAGTGATTTTCTCAATGGCTAGGAATTTAGTCCACGCTTTGCTTTTTTCTATCGACTGAATTATTTTTGTATAAGTTCCCAGTGTCCACGTATTGCCTGGAAACTTAGCTGAGAATAGACTTCCCTGATGACGAAAGGCTTCTCTGTACACTTCTTCGGAAAGTATGTTTATTCCCTTTCAGAAACTAATTAGTTGGGAGTGAAATTTTAGTAAGTAAGTTAATTTTATAATTTTCTTATTTTACGTCTCTCATATTATTGTTCTGCAACCCCATGCATTGAACCACAAAGTTACTAAGACAAAACCTATATATTTGCTAGCATAAGTATGCATATGTGTGTATATATATGTTACTAGATATACTAATTCTTTATATATATATATATATATATATATATATATATATATATATATATAAAGAATTAGTATATCTAGTAACATATATATACACACATATGCATACTTATGCTAGCAAATATATAGGTTTTGTCTTAGTAACTTTGTGGTTCAATGCATGGGGTTGCAGAACAATAATATCAGAGACGTAAAATAAGAAAATTATATATATATATATATATATATATATATATATATATATATATATATATATATATATATATATATATATATGTATATATGACTAGTAGAGGATCAACTACGAACTCAGGCTGTTTCGGCTAGTTACCTCTTCTAGCCTTCATCGGGAGAGCGTTTTAAATTTAAGATAAATGAGAGTAGGGAACAGAAAAAGAAATAAAAAGAGGAAGAAATAAAAGGAGAAAAAAGAATTTAACAAATTGACAGAAGGCACCGTCGAATGAGTGTATAGGTTAAGGTCACATCATACTATGCATCGAGTGATATTCGGAGTTATCCATAGGATAACTCGGAATACATATATATATGTATCCAGGAAGCTTCAACCGTTAAGATTGTCTTTTTTCTGGGTATGTCAATATTTATTTATAAAACAAAACTGTATTTTATCTGATGAAAGCGCACCATAATCTGCATTGGTTGCCCTTGAAATATATATAATAAAATAAATATGGTTTTATAAATATAGTTTCCATTTATTAATATATTGTATATATATATATATATATATATATATATATATATATATATATATATATATAGGAACAAGTAAGAGCCCGGGGGCTGAGCTCAAGCCGTTTCGACGGCTAATTAGCCGTCGAAACGGCTTGAGCTCAGCCGTCGGGGTCTTACTGGTTCCTATTACCCACTCTACTACCTCAAGTATTGAGTACTTTGGTGCGTTATGGTCCACCTGGTTCCTTACCACATTTCCTTCGTTATATATATATATATATATATATATATATATATATATATAGGAACAAGTAAGAGCCCGGGGGCTGAGCTCAAGCCGTTTCGACGGCTAATTAGCCGTCGAAACGGCTTGAGCTCAGCCGTCGGGGTCTTACTGGTTCCTATTACCCACTCTACTACTCTAAGTATTGAGTACTTTGGTGTGTTATGGTCCACCTGGTTCCTTACCACATTTCCTTCGTTATATATATATATATATATATATATATATATATATATATATATATATATATATATATATATATATATATACTTAGGGTAAATATTGATGCAATTCAATTCAAGCACTCAGCGTACTTATTTCACATAGGAGTGACGGATTAAATATCGAATAAGGAAAAGCGAAGTAGTTTCAGATGTTATAGTCCTTTAATAATAATGCTGTGATATATATTTCAATGGCGACAGTGACCACACTGTTCCGTGCGCCAGTGCCGCGACATCGTCAGATAGCTTGTTACATAATAAGGTTATGTTTCCGAGGCAATGCAAATTGAATCGACATGGGAACGGACGAAGTGTGTGCTCTTGCGTTCTTCATCCGTTCCCTTGTGAGTACCAATTCACCCCCACCGGACTGCGCAGGCGTAGGTCCGAAGGAAGTTGACCATAAGCTACTGCAGATTTCAACGAAATTCGCTTAGTCAGTTTCCCCTCTCAACGAAACAATGACCCATTCAGGCCTGGTATATATAGCTTACTGCTACCTACCCCGTCTGTGGCAGTCATTCGAAAGCCAGTGGGGATGGGAGAGTGTGAGTATCGATAGGTCTCAATACTACCCCTCACTAAGCATGGACAGTATAATTGACCATCAACCTCGAAGAGAAAATATACTTAATTCTAGGTATCATGATTTCACAGTGGAAGTTATGAATGAGAGTTAGAAATTAGGACTAAAAATTAAAAATTAAAAATTAAAAATTAAAAATTAAAAATTAAAAATTAAAAATTAAAAATTAAAAATTAAAAATTAAAAATTAAAAATTAAAAATTAAAAATTAAAAATTAAAAATTAAAAATCGAAAAACAGAAATCAAATATTAAAAATTAAAAATTAAAAATTAATAATTAAAAATTAAAAAAATGTTACAAGTGAGAATCTAGATTGAGGTGAGTAAACAAATATAGATTGAAGTGAGTAAAAAATATATGCAACTATACTATCTACTACGTAGGGAGATGTTTAAGTAATAAGTTTTGAAAGGGGTATTAATGTTACAGATATATTATCTACATACTGAACGATAGTACCGTACAGTAGATTCAATTTGGATTGCCTTGGAAACATAACCTTATTATGTAACAAGCTGTCTGATGATGTCGCGGCACCGGCGCACGGAACAGTGTGGTCACTGTCGCCATTGAAATATATATCACAGCATTAATGTACTGGGTAATTGCTGGCCTTGTGCCAAAAGTAGAAACAATTATTATTAAAGGACTTGAACATCTGAAACTACTTCGCTTTTCCATATTCTCTCTCTCTCTCTCTCTCTCTCTCTCTCTCTCTCTCTCTCGCTATATATATATATATATATATATTGTTTTAAAATATTTATATATGTATGGAAATATATGTATATGCATATGTGAGTTTTAAAATAAATGTATGTATATATATATATATATATGCATACATTTATTAAAAAGCTATGTGCTTATGTGTGTATGTATATATGAATATATGCATGTATTTATCCATGCATGCAGCATATGTGCATATCTGTCTCTGGCTGTATATGTATGTGTGTGTGAGTTTGTGTGTAAATATATATGTATGTATATATTTCATTGTAACTCTACGTTAAGCATGTTGCTTGATGGCCACATCAATAAACCTTCTTAAATTGAGACATATATAAGTTGGAAGAGTTCCTGCATAATCCTGATGTTTACATCATCCATTTGTCTCAATAAAATATATTTTAGTATTTCCTTGTCAGTTTAATCTGCACGGGAATATTAACCCGGGAGACGTCGCGCCAGATAAGTTTTCTGTTTCATATGTATGACCTCACTGGCAAAATAATTTATAAACAATATTGATTTTTAAATATGTTTCTACTTTAGGCACAAGCCCAGCAATTACCCAGTGCATTACTGGTACTTTATTTTATCGACCCCGTTAGGATGAAAGGCAAAGTGAACCTTGGCGGGATTTGAACTCAGATCGTAAAGGGACGTAACTATGCTGGAAAGCATGGCGTCCGACTCTCTACCGATACTGCCAATCCACCGCCTTGATATTGATTTTTAAATATAATGGTCGATGGCAAGTTGAATATTTGATTCGTGTGAATGAAAAGTGGTTAAATTTGAAGAACCTTTAGTGATAATTCGCTCTGACTAACGTATATGGTTTACTATATAACCACGCTTAGGATATAAAACATCATTACCACCTACCAATCTATAGACAACAGAGTGAGTGGAAAGTTATATGCAAATCCTTTTTGCTTTTCCATACCTTACATATATATATTTCTCATTCTCTTTTCTTCCTCTACTACTTTTCTCAAACCACTTTTCCTACCCTGTGTCTTGTTAACTGGGTACAGCATAATGATGTTTAAATATTATACGCACAAAGCAAAAATGAAGCTGAGGAAAGATAGACTAAACAACATTAAGTGAAGATCTCTCCTATATCATCTATTGGAGGTTGATCTGGCGGCGAGAGCTGGGAATCACGATGCCATTAGTAGCAATTTGAACATGCCTTTCGCTCTATTTGATATGCAGAGCATGGAGAGTTAGGCGTCTCGCACTCACATTTTCTCACCCGATATATATATTTATAAATACATAAATACCTATATATATTAACAAATATATACACAAGGTGACCCCAAAAATGTATACACAATTTGATTAACTGTACTGGCAATATATATTAGAATGCTGTTGAAATGTGTATATATGTTTGGGGGACTCCCCGTATATATATATATATATATATATATATATATATATATATATATATATATATATATATTGTTATTCTTTGGGAGGGTCATGTTGCCAATAAGAAACACACGCACCAGTTGCATTCTCGCCAATTTATAAATTAAAAAAATTATAAATTTCCGTTTGGTTAGTTGGTTCCACAACCGGGCGGTTGTTCATATATTGTCAAAGTTCTTTCGTCACATATTCTGTGACCTCTTCAGTGACTGGGATTCTTATCTTTGTTTTGTCTCTCTCCTTTGTTCTGTGCTACGCCATCTTGTTTTTTTGTGTGTTGTGTGCTTAGTTTGCGCATGTGTTACATCCGGGTAACACATAGAACAAAAAACCAACCAGTAACATGTAAATAAACAAATAAATAAACAAATAAAATCACACACAAACACCCGGATGTAACACATCCAAACTAAGCACACAACACACAGAAAAACAAGATGGCGCAGGACAGAACAAATGAGAGGCACAAAACAAAGAAAATAATCCCCAGTCACTGAAGAGGTCACACAATGTGTGACGAAAGAACTTTGACAATATATGAACAACCGTCCGGTTGAGGAACCAACCAACCAACCGGAAATTTATAATTTAATTTATAATAAATTGAAACGAGTGGTGCGTGTGTTTCTTATTGGCAACATGACCCTCCCAAAGTATAACAATATCGGTTTCAACACAGGTTTTCAAATAAAGAATCTTGCTAATCAAATTCAGAAACGATATATATATATTTATCTATCTATCCTCTTCTCTTGTTATCTTCTTAATTTCTTTCTCTTTTCTCTCTTTCTTTCTCTACATACATCAAAGATACGCGAGCAGAGAGAGAGACACACATGCTTCCCCCCCCCCCACCAATACACACACACATATATATATATATATAAAGTTAGATCTAGAGAGGAAAAGCGTATAATTCATGAAAAGTGTATATTTCATTAAACTGAATTTCTGTATTAAAATAACTTATTTTTATTAAGAGGATATCCTGTTCAAGTGATCGAAGTACATCAGCCTGTATTATATTCAAGAAAATATTCATAAAGTCGGAGTTATTTCCGTTGCTCACAGAACCGATCATGAAATATAAGATTATACATCTATTTCATTGTCATATGCACATATAATTAGCAACCAACTGACATGAAGTTTAATACATTTTTACCTACTGTAATCACAACTGGCATACATCAATCATAACACATTGCTAAAGTCATCTTTGGTTAGCTGTTGTAATCCATTTACCTATTATCGTTCAGGTTCCTAGAAATGGCAGCCATATCATCATCAACATCGTTTAACGTCCATCTTCCACGCTAGCATGGGTTAGACGGGTTTGTTCCATTTCGAGGCAAGTAGGGCCGGGTAACCGTGTCTCGTTTCTGGCTGGTTCTCTACGGTTAAAAGCCCTTCCTAGCGCCAACCACATTGACAGTGTGTGGTGCGTACCTTTTGTTGTGACACCTACACGGTCACATACAGAGTAGGATAGATGTTTGGGGGTACCGACGTAACATACACACACACGCGCGCGCACACACAAATATATATATATATATTAAGTATTAGATTAGTGCTCTGAAATAGCAATGTATACATGAATGTATGCATAGAATATTTGGCAATATACCGTATGTTTATTTAAATACATTTAGAAGACCATTCGCTATCATTTTAAAGTAGTGACTATGTCACTTGCTTCTTTTCGGTGAAAGAAGGCAGAGAAGCTAACAGTCTGTTTCATGCTGTTTGGCAATCATTGGATCTACGTACTGCCCTCTTCCGCCGAAAATTATAGAAGCTGGATTCTTATAGAATTCCAATAATAATCAGGAGCTTATATGATAATGATATATATATATATATATATATATATATATATATATATATATATATATATATATATATATATAACGAAGGAGTTGTGGTAAGGAACCAGATGGACCGTTACGCACCAGTGTACTCAATACTTAGGGTAGTAGAGTGGGTAATAGGAGGAAGTATGACCTCGACGGCAGAGTTCAAGCCGTTTCGACGGCTATTTCTGGACCAGAAATAGCCGTCGAAATGGCTTGAGCTCTGCCGTCGGGGGTCATATCTTCTCCTATATATATATATATATATATATATATATATATATATATATATATATATATATATATATATATATATATATAAGATCAAAAGATGTTTAAAAGAGTTTCATGTATTTTATTATGCGCATTTCAAAAACAAATATCATCATATGATGACATTTGCGTTTTCGTCAGATAAAATAGGGAGACATGATATGAAGGTTAAATAACACTTGTGAATAGTGCAGTTTTAAATCAACATATGAAAAGTAGTTTTAGATTCATGTGTGATATTGGGAAAAAATTGAGGCTGGGGAAAGGATGAAAAAGAGGAGGAGATGAGAGTAAAGAATGGAGGGGAGGTGTATAATAAGGAAGAAGGAGATAGGAGGAGAGATGGAGAGATAGCTTTTATAACTGAGAAAAATATATTGTTTTACAGAGAGATGTTAAAAAACCGTTGGAAGATAACATATAAATTAAAAGAATTTGAAAATTAACCAAGAGAAACATTTAAGAATAATGTTAAATTAAGGTTTGTATATTGAAGGGTTTAATAATATGTGCGATGAAAAGAAATTGTTAATATGTATTAAGAATAATATGAAGTTAAGGTTTGAATATTGAAGGGTTTAATAATATGTGCGATGGAAAGAAATTGTTGATATGTATTATTAAAAAAAATAAAAATGGTAATGTAATTAAGGATATATTGTGAAAAGAAGTAGAAGAGTGGATGAATTAATATATGTAAATAGTTTGTTTACAAATGAGAGCAGAAAGCAAAGAAGGAGATAGTGTTTAAGGAGAAGACCTTAACATCAAAATATGTATGTTTATGAAGTATTTCCTAATGGTAATAATATAATGTAATAAAGGAGATTAGTTAGGGTTTAAGTTTGATTTTATGTGTTGTGATGTGTAATATGTAGAAGTTAGACAAGCATGAAAGGGAGAAAAAATAATGAATTGAGGATGAATATCTAACGTTAAAAAATATGTTTATGTTTACGAAGGATTTTTCATGGTGATACTATAAAGCATTTTAAAGGGTAATAGTAAGTTTTATGGCCAGTGATAGGATGGAAGAAGGAAGAGTGGATATATTGTGGTGAGCAATAATGAGAATTGAGAAGTATCTCGGAAGAAAAGGTACAGATTAGAGGTTAGAAATTAAAAGAAAAAAGGAAAAAAGGAAGAAAGGGAAGTAATAAATAGGAGTGATATAGAATGAGTAATAGTATTATATAATGTATAATAAATAACATTGAAATAAAGTAGAAAGATGGGTATATTTTTAAAGAAATATATATATATATGTGCCTTTGAGAAAAAGGATTTTAAATTGGTAAAGTATTAGATATTAGCTGTATACTTTATGGAATGTTCTGTGCAATTTATGCAAGCAGAAAGAAAACAAGTCAGTGCGTCTATTTATTATAGAATCTAAATTTGATATAATGGTAAATTTCTCACATAAACAGAGATTACATGTTTTGGATAGAGAGGCATTCAAGTATGGAGAAGCAGAACAAACCTTCCTCCAAGAGATGTTATAGTTAATATGTTTGTCTTTCAAGGACCATATGAGTTCTGAGAGTACCGGGTTGGTTCTTTTAAGTTGGTATTTAAAAGACGAATGATGATTATAAAGACGAGCTTTAAAGGAGGTGGAAGTGGAGCCAAAATAGGTAAAGGAATTGCTGTCAGTTATAACTTTACATTCATAGATTAAGTTTTTTTCAAGACAATGGTTGTTGAGAGGACATTTATTTTTAACAGGGCAATTACAATTGCGATTAGAGAAGTTAACAGAGTTATTAACAAGTGACCTAGTGTTATCTATAGGAGGAATTGGATTGGAAGAAGTTATTTA
Organism: Eledone cirrhosa; assembly: GCA_964016885.1. NCBI lineage: Eukaryota > Metazoa > Mollusca > Cephalopoda > Octopoda > Eledonidae > Eledone > Eledone cirrhosa. The sequence goes on along the minus strand of OZ024742.1, from coordinate 158,088,340 downwards.
CGATAGGAATAATAGTTTCTTGATTTAGATTGGGATTAAGAACATTTAACGAAGTTGCGTTTGACGTTGTATTTGGGTTTGCAGAAATTAGCCTAGAGTTAACAATGACGTCGGGAGTAATATTACTATTATTATGATATTCAATGTTGGAAGGAAGAGATTTAGTATTTAGTATTTTATTGTTGTGTTTAGAGATAATGTTGGAGATGTTGGAGGATTCGAATAGGAACATTTTATAGTGTGTTTGTTAAATATTTTACTATAGATATGTGAGGGAGGGAAGCATTTATTTAAGGCACTAAAGAATAATTTAGGAATATTATTATTAATAGAGATGGAGAAAGGAGCATTATACCAGATTATGTTTTTGTATCTGGGTCTTTTATTAAAGTTATTCGAATGATCATGATTAATTATTTTACTGTAACATCTTCTAGGATTTGTTTCTTTACTACATTTGATTTCATCAGGATAACCGGCTTTAGAAAGCGCGTTATTATAGTAATTGGCGTTAGCATCAAATATGTTTTTATTAGATGATAGATTGGATATTCTTTTTCCAATATTACTAACTATAGCATTCTTAATATTAGTGGAGTGGTTAGATTTAAAGTTAACATAATTTAGGTTCTCATTGTTTTTATGGTAAGGGTAATATAGGCCAGTGTCAAGATTAAGAGATACATCCAAGAAATTAGCTAGTTTGATGTTGTTATCAAATTCAATTTTTAAGTTATATTGGTTAAAGAGATTACGTATATTGTTCTTAATAATATTAAGGTTAACTATGTTGCAATTTAAGATAGTAAAAGTCCATCGTCACGATAAATTCCACCGCGAAGTTGAGGAATTTTCCGATTCAAAGAGTTCAAAATAAAGATACTAATTAAATCTGTCAATTGGGATGAATCGGATGCACACAACGTCAAACGCAACTTCGTTAAATGTTCTTAATCCCAGTCTAAATCAAGAAACTATTATTCCTATCGTAAATAACTTCTCCAATCCAATTCCTCCTATAGATAACACTAGGTCACTTGTTAATAACTCTGTTAATTTCTCTAATCGCAATTGTAATTGCCCTGTTAAAAATAAATGTCCTCTCAACAACCATTGTCTTGAAAAAAACTTAATCTATGAATGTAAAGTTATAACTGACACCCATTCCTTTACCTATTTTAAATACTTTATAGTATCACCTTGAAAAATCCTTCGCAAACATAAACATATTTTTTGACGTTAGATTATTTATCCTCAATTCATTATTTTTCTCCCTTCTACATATTACACATCACAACACATAAAATCAAACTTAAACCCTAACTAATCTCCTTTATTACATTATATTATTACCGTTAGGAAATACTTCATAAACATACATATTTTGATGTTAAGGTCTTCTCCTTAAACACTATCTCCTTTTGCTTTCTGCGCTCATTTGTAAACAAACTATTTACATATATTAATTCATCCATTCTTCTACTTCTTTTCACAATATATCCTTAATTACAATACCATTTTTATTTTTGTTTAATAATACATATCAACGATTTCTTTCCATCGCACATATTATTAAACCCTTCCATATTCAAACCTTAACTTAATATTATTCTTAATACATATTAACAATTTCTTTTCATCGCACATATTATTAAACCCTTCACTATACAAACCTTAATTTAACATTATTCTTAAATGTTTCTCTTGGTTAATTTTCAAATTCTTTTAATTTATATATTATCTTCCAACGGTTTTTTAACCTCTCTCTGTAAAACAATATATTTTTCTCAGTTATAAAAGCTATCTCTCCATCTCTCTATCACCCATCTCTCCTCCTATCCCATCCTTCCTCATTATACTCCTCCCCCTCCATTCTTTACTCTCATCTCCTCCTCTTTTTCATCCTTTAGCAATTTTTTCCCAATATCACACATGAATCTAAAACTACTTTTCATATGTTGATTTAAAACTGCACTATTCACAAAGTGTTATTTAACCTTCGTATCATGTCTCACTATTTTATCTGACGAAAACGCAAATGTCATCGCATGAGTATATTTGTTTTTGAAATGCGCATAATAAAATACATGGAACTCTTTTAAACATCTTTTGATCTTATATATTATTTATACTATACTCCAGTCCTACAAACTGTAGAGTGCTACTTATCCGATATCTGCATTGCTTTATTGTACTACAATAAAACTCACCTCCTATATATATATATATATATATATATATATATATATATGTGTGTGTTTAGGGAGGGGGTGTATGCACACACACGCACAGGACAACCTGTCTAACCCAATGCCAGCGTAGAAAATGGTATATATATATATACCATTTTCTACGCTGGCATTGGGTTAGACAGGTTGTCCTGCTGTTGGCAATGCTTGTTCAGGTGACCATGTTTTGTTCATACAGGGCTCATACTGGCTTCGTTTCTACAGCTGGATGCTCTTACTAACGCTAATCTAATTTACAGAGAGTCCTGGATGCTTTTTGTCGTGACGCCTCTATGATTACTTACCAGTGTGGGCGGGATATGTTTTGTCGTGTCACCATCACGACCACTTAACAATGTGCGCTGAGGGCTTCACTGGATGTATTTACTTTGGCCTGTCATCATCGGGGTGTAGGGGGATATGTGGGAGTGCATACTGTATATATGCTTCGGTTTGTGCTCGTAGGTAGTCGGGTCTTCTGTATTACTGCGTATCGCCAGAGATCTCTGCCATGTGTCATCATCTTTGAGAGATGCAATTGGGATAATTCGGCTTTTATCACCTCATGCCATGACTTCCTGGTTCTTCCCACTCCAAGGCTTCCATCGACTTTGAGCGCTCTGCACTTTTTTATGCAGCTGTCTTCCTTCATATGCATCACATGTCCATACCAACGCAATCTCATCTCCTGCACTCAGCATTTGATTCCTATTAGTTCATTTCTAGTTTCTCTTTCAATTCATTTATGCTTCGCCGTTTTCGTATATTTCTATTACGCATACATCGGAACGTGTAAGCTTCATTTCTTTCCAATCTACGCAAGTCTTCTGCACATATGATATATTTATTCTTGACCAGGTGCAAGTGAATGTTGTGTATATTTAGTTACCCATAACAAAGGCTATATAACGAATAGAATGAATCCTAGTGTATAATAGGCTGCGGACTCGTAGGTTCGTTAGAATAACAGATAGAATATTGTGCAGTATTCATCCGGTTTTCTACACTGTGAGTTAAAATCACGACGGCGTATTCATATATTTTCCTCATCTCAGAGGAAAATATATGAATAACTTCAGGTATTTTACTCTTCTAACTCACTCTTTGAATTTTGACATCGCTCGCATTTCATCCTACTTCCCCTCGAATTCTGGAAGACAATATAGGCTTTATAATGTACATAATCACATTGCATGTCAGGATGGCCTACCAACGGTACCATCAGGATTTCAGGTAAGTAGTTGCGTGGGTAAAGTGTATTACTGTGACATAATTTATTTAAAACGCATGAATGATGACACATAGCTACTGATGTTAGAATTAAACAATATTTGCTACTGCTTCTGTCAGTTATATTGACAATTGAATTACATTTACCAGGATAGCATTCTTACAATGTTACCATAATATTATTAACGAAACACTCGCTCATATCGCTTATTTAATTTTAGTAATTTCGGACAATACCAAAAGTTCTCGAATTCATGATTCTGGCTCCTGATTAATCATAGATTATAATGTTTATATCTAAATATGTTTGTTTTACTACAGCAGCACCACCAACATCATTCCGTAATTATTTTTCCTCTGTTACCTCATTATCTGTCACCTTTAATCCTTATTTTTCATTTTATTCCAGTCCAACACAGAAAACATTATCCAAAGGGATTGGTTATCTCACATAAAAAAATAATTCCTTGTTAGTTTCGATTAGGTTCTGTTACTAATAAACAAAACAAAAACACTCAACAATGAAAAATGAACTTGTTGTTATTCATTAAATATTCCCATTTGCTTCTTTAGTACAACTCTCATCACACGCTACATACACAAAATAACAAGCCAAAAATCATACAACAAAAGCAGCGAAGAATAGAATCAAGTTTGAAACACGACCACAAGTTGCAAAACTTATACGAACATTTCATGTAAAAAATTCATTTGCTGTTTTGATTATTTTTGTTATTCTATTCTCACAGCGTCACTATCTCGTGCTTTGAATTCCCAGTGCAGAATAAATATCCGACACATTCTGGTAAGAAGGCAATAAGAAATGAACCGATCCGATGTTGATCAAATCAAAACTTGATATGGAATTGTAAGATGAAAAATATATAAAATAAAAGGTATTAGTTAAAAAAATGACAAAAAAAGCAAACATATTCAAAAATACGTATAAATAAGAAAACAAACAGCTAAAATTGCAAAGCCAAAAAATCGAAAATAACCAGAATAATTATATAAAAGCGAACATTTGTAAAATTTTCTTTTACGTGTGTGTGTAGGAATATGTTCTATTTTAAAGAGATTTCTTCGACTGTTCCAGGGTTTGATTGATTTTGAGTCATCAATAATTCAATTAGTCAGCAAAGTTTTGGTCGTTGGGAGAAACTTTGAAAATAACAAGCAAAAAAATAAAATAAAAATATAAACCAATGTAAAATAGGAAATTCATGGTACCAAAAGAATTTAAATGACAGAAAGACGGGCTAAATAACTTTGATAATGAAAGTTAAGAAACTATTCACGAAAATAAAACGGTTAAATGAAACCGAGCAAGTTCTGATCAAAAAGAACAGGAAAAAATTCCGAATTATTAAAAAAAAAAAATGGTTAATCTCGCTTGATGTGAGATTACAGTGTAAAAACATGTCTTCATTTAGCCGCTATCACACTTGTAAACACATACATGAAAACATAGACAAACATACAGACAAACATCCACCATGACTATCAAATACCTATATATATATATCATCTCTCTCTCTCTCTCTCTCTCTCTCTCTCTCTCTCTCTCTCTCTCTCTCTCTCTCTCACTCTCTCTCTCTCTCTCTCTATCTCTCTCTCTCTATCTCTCTCTCTTCTCTCTCTCTATCTATCTCTCTCTCTCTCTTTCTCTCTTCATATATATATATGTGTGTGTGTGTTTGTATGTGCGTGAGTGTGTGTGCATGCGCGTGTGTTTGTGTGTATTCCTATGATATGATTAATGTCTGTTTGAAGCCGGTCAAGTTGACAGAAAATATTTTTGTAACATTTATTGCCAATTCTCTCATATAATATCCCACGACACTCAACACTACAAAAACGAATATATAAGTTCTTATACAAAAAGCAGACAAAATTTCCTGAGGGTTATATTATTTTTAATACTTCTATCACGAAAGATCTTGAACCGTAACAACTCTTGCCAAATTAACAATGACATTAACTGACATTGAGTATATGGAGATTGTTGGTGTACTTATAGATTTTGATTTTATAATTTAGCTTTTCTACAATATTAGTGCTTATTTACCTCCGTCTTACAAAGTACTTCAGGGTTCTCAATCAGCTTCTACGAGATGTGTCAGAAAAGTTCCAGCACTGATGTCACAAAAGATTTATTTCAAACCCAAACTTCACACTAGGAGTTTTCTCCTTCAAAGTAAGCCCCCTGGAGTCTAATGAACTTTTCCACCCTTTTCTGCCACGCTTGCATGCACTCCTGCGAGGAAACTTCCGGGATCCTCCGCAGTTCCGTCGTCACGGCCTTTTTGATGTCGTCCACGTCTTCAAAACGGGTCCCCTCCGAGTCGTACTCGAAGATCCATGACTCATCACTTGTGATGACTGTCCCTAGCAAGTCTGGTTCGGTTTCAAGACGCTCGAGGATGTCCTGGCACACTTGCATGCGTCGACCCTTCTTGTCATCGTTCAGCAGTTTTGGCACCATCTTCGCGCAGACTTTCCGCATGTCCAAATCTTCAGTGAGAATCTTCCAGACGCTGTCCCGATTCATGCCCAGCTCATTTGCCATCAGTTGAACAGTCAGCCGACGATCGCTACGCACCCTCTGCCTGACGCGCTCAACGTTGACTTCAGTCCTGGTTGTTGAGGGCCTTCCGCTCCTGGGGTCATCTTCCACGTGCTCACGTCATTCTTTAAACCTCTTGCACCACTCAAAAACACGTGAGCGTGACATCGTCTCATCTTCATACACTTGCTGCAGAAATCCCAGTGCTTCTGACGGAGTTTTCAAGTTTGTTCGTTGCTCTGTGTTCATTATGGGAGGGACTTTATATCCCCCATCAGCGTACTAGAGTTAGCAACCGATTATACTTAAAGCTTGGGTGACACATTAGCTAATGTGGCCCAATACTGTCACGGCAGCAATGTTTTTCCACAAAATATGTCTTTGTCTGATCATAGACTACGGGTTCTAGACAATTACAGCAACAACATATATCAAATATAAACAAGGGAACTTTTATTTATTTTACTCTAAGTAAATGAACCATTGAGGCATATTAGATACGTTGTATAAAAACATGAAAGCAAGAGTTGGTTAAGCACATAATATATTCGATCATATCTTTATTCATTCCAATTTAACTAGTGCTAACACACATTAAGTTCAATCACTTTTAAAACCAGTGAAGGCTTATCCTTTTCAGATTTATTGTATTTCAAATATAATTGAAATTGGTCACGTTTTTTGTCACATCATTATAATCATATTAACAATCTAGCAGGAGTTCAGTATTTCGAATGTCAAATAAGGGATTATGAGTTATGCCCCGTTATATGTGTTATTTCAATACCCAACGTGCTCGGTTATGATTTTACGTACTATTGCAACTAATAAGATAACTGCCACTTATTTATTTTAAGAGATGCATTTTACCGCACTATGCCTTTCCATCCTACATCTTTGTTTTGTAACTACGTTAGAAATGATTTTTGTTGCAGGGATAGATTTAGCCAGCAAATATTCTGAATGTTTTCAGTTTCGAGGTGACTATAACTTTGATGACCAGTGAAGAAAAAAATTAAATATGCATTAGATTTAGGTGCCAAGACTAACATAATTTCCATATATAGCGAGAGTATATATTTCCCTTCGGATACTTCTATGAATATAATCAAACATGTACCATTACATATTTTAATGAGGCCTTGGTTATCTGTAACTATTTCATTATTTCGTCACATGTTTTCTTAGATATCCGTTGGCTTACGTCGAGAGGGAGTACTTTACTTAAATTCTCTGTCCTGTCACTGTGGTCGAGTGACAATATAGTAATTCCCTTATCTATAAGTGTTAGCTTGTATAGTGATGCTAAGATTTTAAATATCCATGTCTACTTCATTCATTTTGTGTCTTTCCTTGAGCTATTCCAGCTCACTAATTATTGCCTTCAGATTAAAATCTGAAAGCAATATCAAATATATGAATAGTTAATGAGATGATCATTGTCTATTCATATTGTTTCGTTGGTTTATCAGGAATGTTCTATGACGAAAAACACCCAACAATGTCCTTCGATATGTCTCAT
>OZ024742.1:158065794-158075794 GCA_964016885.1 Eledone cirrhosa | reverse complement strand
AAGCTTATTAGCTATCGTCAGCATCGTATACTTTCCTGCCAGATGATTGAACGTCTGAAAGTATATACTTTCCTTATGCATATTAACGGCTGAGCACACACACACACACACACACACACACACACACACACACACACACACACACATATATATATATATATATATACGATATTAAATACATGGAAACTATATTTATAAAACCATATTTATTTCATTATATATATTTCAGGGATATCATATTAACAATATGTTATGCCTTCCTCAGACAAAATACAATATAGACAGTTTTATAGATAAATAGATTTGACATACCGTTCAACATCGACTTGTATTTGAAAAAGTTGATTTGGCAGTGAAAAAATTGTAAACAGAAAGAAAGAAAGAAAGAAGGAAAGAAAGAAGGAAAGAAAGAAAGAAAACGAAGAAAAAGAAGAAAAAAAAGAAGAAAAAGAAGAAATGCATGCAACAAAATAGAGAGATGGAAAGATAGATAAAGAGAAGAACTTCATGTAAAGAAACAGAGAGAGATATATAGAGAGAGGAAATAGATAGAAATAGATATATATAGAGAAAAGTAGGTAGTTGAACGACGTATCAATGATACATTTATTTATTTATTTATTTATTTAGCTCTAGTATTAATGTAAGGGAGATATATGTGGTTAGGAAAGAAACCAGCCGTTATATAGAGAGAAAAATGAAAAGTAACCAGACATAGGCGAGGCAGAATTTAAAAACCCTATGTTTTAATGTAGAAATATTAGTTCGTATAAAAACCAGGCACTATAATGTAAATATCAGTATTCCTGAATGAGACACGTATCTATAATGTGTGAAAAGTAATGATCTTATGTCTAGTTTTAAAAATTCATATGTTTATATGATAACTACAAACATCGATGTGAATTTACGTGATCAACTCTGCAAACACGGAGAACATTCTCATTGTGCTATAAAAATTTAAGTATACATATATGTGTATATATACACATATATATAGAGTCTATATTAATTTTAACAATATTATTCTTGTCTTTACTCTACATGATTATCTATCAAGCAGAAATAGAGAACAGATTTCAATATATTAATAAAAATATCAGAAACAAAAACAAAAAAATAATAATAATAATAATAATAATAAACAAATAAATAAAATAGAAAACTAAAAAATATTACATATTAAAAATGAAAATATTAAAAATATTGAAAAATATTAAAATAATAAAAATAAAAACATAATATGCCACGCAAATCGACCACAAAGATCAACCCTTCAAAATTAATTGACAATATATTGCCAAGTTCATTATAAGCATCAGATTCGAAAACAGATAAAGCTAAAAATTATTTACCAAATCGCGTCTAGCAGAAATCATTTCAAAAGTTTAGGATGCCCATTTGGTCTACATATGTTCTTATATTTAATATAGAAGTTTATCTAGTGTAACGTTTATTCGATATATTTGGAGCATCAACTTTTAGGGTAGTTTAATTTTTCATGAAGAATGTTTAAAATAAAAATAAAAATAAAAAGAAGAAATCGAAAGATTTATCGGCTAGTTTCCCAAATAATTACAAATCAAACTAAATATACTACATTTTAAATTTAAATTTATATTTAAAAGTTGAGTTCAATCTATGATTGCAGCAACTGAATAAATTTGTCCGTAGATTAAGGGAATTTTTAGATTTTAGTATAAAGAATATCTCCTCCGCGCAGAGGTCACATGTCTCAGAGGATGAATTAAAAGGAATCCCTCTTGAGACTATATTCCAAGCCGTCGAATATCTAACGTTATCTTGCCTAAGTTGCCAGAGTACGCCTGATAGTGCTGTTGAAGAATTTTTGCTTGGATCTGTGAAAGAATTCTTGTGGTTATTATAGCGAAGTTTAAATTCCGTCGATGTGGAACCGACGTAGTTAAAAGAATTAGAGTCCGTTTTAACATTACAGTTGTATATTATATTTTTAACTAAGCAGTTGTTATTTAACGGACATTTAGATCTATCTCTACAGTTACATTTGTTAACTTGTATATTATTTATGCTATTATCGCTAGGTTTTAAGTTCCTATTATTTATTCTATTAATATTTTGTGCTAAATTTTTGGTGGATGAGTAAGTTAATTTTATAGTATGTCTATTGAAAATTGAGTGATACCTATGTGTTCTAGGGAAGCGATTATCAAGAGCTTTAAAAAATAGTTTAGCGATGTGGGTTCTAATGTTTAGTGAGAAAGGGGGGGCAAACCATATTATGTTCCTAGTTATATTTCTTTTTTGGCTTTTGGAATTATTGTAATGCTTTCTATTATAGTTGTTAAGGTTGTGGCCGTAATTAAAATAGTTGTTATTTTGTTTAGTTTGTCTATCATTATCTATGTACATAATCATATCACTATATCCTGCTCTAGCTAACGCTTCATTGTAGTACTGGGCTTTTTCGTCGAAAATCTTTCTATTAGACGAGATTCTAGAGATACGTTTTTGAACAGAGTTTACTATAGTGTTTTTGACAGATCTGGGGTGGTTAGAGTTAAAGCTGACATAGTTTAAGTTTTCATTCAACTTGTGAAATGGATAGTGAAGACATGTGTTGAGATTTAATGTTATATCTAGGAAATTGACTATTCTATGGTTATTCTCAATTTCTATTTTTAGATTAAAGTAATTAAAAAATTGTGTAATTTGTTTTCTTTTTCTATTTAGTTCAGAGTTATTATTATCAATAAGTAAAAGCATGTCATCTCTATATAAACCTCCGGTAGTACCAGGTATTTTCCTATGTAGCGAATTGATTAAAAATAAGCCCACAAGGTCAATTACCTGAGCTGAGTCGGATGATCCCATAGTAATGTCAAAATTGCTATCTCTATCTGCTCTGGTCCATAGTTGGTCATTAAATTCTATCAATGTTTTCCTAGCCGATAATATAATGTGTATTTCATTGCTAGTTAGGTCTGTATGTTTGAATGCGTAATTTAGTGCCTTATTTAGTAGATTAGGGGTAATAGAAGAATAATAGTTAGCAATATCAAGTTGAATAAACTTATTATTATTGTTATATTTAATTTGCTTAAACCACTCAACAACCTCTCCAGTTCCCTTCCACAAGCTCAGGTTAGGTAAACAATCCAAGTTTTTAATTTGCTGTATATATTGAAATCTGTTCTCTATTTCTGCTTGATAGATAATCATGTAGAGTAAAGACAAGAATAATATTGTTAAAATTAATATAGACTCTATATATATGTGTATATATACACATATATGTATACTTAAATTTTTATAGCACAATGAGAATGTTCTCCGTGTGAAATAGGGGTTTGCAGAGTTGATCACGTAAATTCACATCGATGTTTGTAGTTATCATATAAACATATGAATTTTTAAAACTAGTCATAAGATCATTACTTTTCACACATTATAGATACGTGTCTCATTCAGGAATACTGATATTTACATTATAGTGCCTGGTTTTTATACGAACTAATATTTCTACATTAAAACATAGGGTTTTTAAATTCTGCCTCACCTATGTCTGGTTACTTTTCATTTTTCTCTCTATATAACGGCTGGTTTCTTTCCTAACCACATATATCTCCCTTACATTAATACTAGAGCTAAATAAATAAATAAATAAATAAATGTATCATTGATACGTCGTTCAACTACCTACTTTTCTCTATATATATCTATCTCTATCTATTTCCTCGCTCTATATATCTCTCTCTGTTTCTTTACATGAAGTTCTTCTCTTTATCTATCTTTCCATCTCTCTATTTTGTTGCATGCATTTCTTTTTTTTCTTCTTTTTCTTCGTTTTCTTTCTTTCTTTCCTTCTTTCTTTCTTTCTTTCTTTCTGTTTACAATTTTTTCACTGCCAAATCAACTTTTTCAAATACAAGTCGATGTTGAACGGTATGTCAAATCTATTTATCTATAAAACTGTCTATATTGTATTTTGTCTGAGGAAGGCATAACATATTGTTAATATGATATCCCTGAAATATATATAATGAAATAAATATGGTTTTATAAATATAGTTTCCATGTATTTAATATCGTAAATATACTCCAAATACTTGTTGAGTGCTTTTATATCAGTTATAAATATTTACCAGTTGTAACCCAACAATTTAAATATAACTTTCCATATATATATATATATATATCTAGCAGTCGAAACGGCCGGAGCTCAGCTGTCGGGGTCCTGACTATTTTCCTATTACCAACTCTACTAACCCAAGTATCGAGTACTCTGGTTCGTTGTGGTCCACCCGTTATCTTACCACATTTTCTTTGTTTATCTATCTATCTATATATATATATATATATATATATATATATATATATCATCATCATCATCGTTTAATGTCCATCTTCCACCTTATTATGGGTAGCACCGATGGTCCCTTAGGGAGAAAATCAGGTCAGAGGACCATGTTTAGCTCACCCAGGGCAGATTTTTTGGATTCTACAGCCGGATATCCTTCCTAATGCCAACTACATTTACAGTGTGGGCTGGGTGCTCTTCGTTGTGTTACCGACACAACCACTTTAAAATGTGGACTGGGTCTTTTTTGTTATGACACCTACGTGACCACTTTACAGTGTGGACTGGGTGATTTTTGTCATGACACCAACACAACCACTTTACAATGTGGACTCGCCACCTTTTGTCCTCTCACCTACATGACCACATTACAGTATGAACTGGCCACTTTTTGTCATGACACCTACATGACCACATTACAGTTTGGACTGGCCACTTTTTGTCGTGACCCCTACATGACCACTTTACAGTGTGGATAGGGTGCTTTTTGTCGTGACACCTACACGACAACTTTAACAGAGTGGACTGGGTATTTTTGAAATGACTCGGACACTATGACATTACAGTGTGGACTGGGCACTTTTTGATGATGATGATAATATATATATATACAGGGTGGGGCATAATTCCTGTTACAAAGTTTTAAATCAATTTTAAAAATACATTATGTTGCTAATATAACTAATATATGTGTATCAAATCCATGCACTATAACCATATTAACTATTTCTCAGAACATTACTCCATTAACAATTTGCATTGAAAAGAAAGTTCATAATAGAGAAGCATGAAACAGGCCTGACACCACCCGAGATATTTAAAGTGGAGACAATTCTTAAGATCAATAGAATGTTGATCAAAAGGACAATCGATCGATTTAAGGAAACTTCCTCGATCAAAGACAGACCTCGATCCAGACGCCCTCGAACCCCAAGAACACCAACACTCGTTAAAAGTGTAAGGGAAAAAATAAGGCGTAATCCAGGAAGGTCCATGAGAAAAATGGCAGAAGAAGCAGAAACATCGCCGAGAACTATGCGGAGGATAGGTCGAGATGATCTGGGGATGTCACCCTATAAGTTCCAAAAGAGGCAACTTCTTTCTGCAGCCACAATTTAAAACATGCTCTCCAGAGTAAACTGTTATTGAACCGTATCAAGGATGGCATGCTGCAAAACATCATCTTTACAGATGAGAAGTTATTCACTGTGCAGCATTCTCACAATCATCAAAATGATGGAGTGCTTGCAAAAAGTCTCAAATCAAGTGTAAAGAAAGTGTTCAGAACACAGAAGCCAGCATCAGTGATGGTTTGGGCAGCCATTTCTGAAAGAGGGAAGTCTCCTCTAATTTTTGTGCCTCAAGGAGTTAAAATTAACAAAGAACTTTACATAAAGAATATTTTGGAAGGAGCACTGATGCCATGGTACACATCTGTTTATGGCGGTGACATTTGGACTCTCCAACAAGATGGAGCGACGAGCCACACTGCTCGTGTAACACAATTGTCCTGCATGGATCAGTAAGGAAGAGTGGCCTCGCACATAACCATATCTCAACCCTCTCGATTTTTCTTTATGGTCAATTCTTGAGGGTGAAGCCTGCTCTATTCCTAGCCAAAATATTGAAACTCTAAAATCAAAACTGAATAATGTATGGGAGAAAATACCCATGGAAACTGTTCGTGTAGTCATCGAAAACTTTCCTAGAAGACTTCGAGCGGTAGTGAGAGCTAGAGGAAAGAATTTCGAATAAATTTGTGTGCAGTTGTTTAATAGTATATGACTTGTGATTTGTTGAAGTCAGATCTTGAAATAAATTTTTTTTTCAAGAACTATTTGCATTTTATTTTGTAACAGATTTTATGCCCCACCCTGTATATGTCTAACCCATGATAGCATGAAAAAATGGACATTAAATGATGATTATGTATATGTTTGTATATATATATATATATATATATATATATATATATCATCATCCTCATTTCATTTTACGTCCGCTTTTTCCCTGCTTGCAAGGGTGGGACGGGAAAGGAACTGATTCTGGCTTGATTTCTACAGCTGGATGCCCTTCCTAATACCAACCTCCTTTACGGTGTGGCCCGGATGCTTTTTTGCGTGGCACCTCCACAACCACTTTGCAGTGGAATGATATGGACCCCAGTCCCTCTCATTTCATTTTTACAGCTGAGTAAACTGGAGCAATGTGAAATAAAGTGTCTTGCTCAAGGAAACAACACATCACCCGGTCTGAGAATTGAACTCACAACCTTTCGATTGGAAGGCCAATGCTCTAACCACTAAGCTATGTGCCTCCATTATATTTAATATTTATAAAAAACATCAAAGCATTAATGCTTTTTCAAACTAACATATATTTCAGCAGATAGGACTTCATTTCAATGTTGTATAGTTACATACTTCAACATTTTTGAAACTCTTTAAAAAATTTTAAATAAAATTTTTTCCAAATTTTATACTGACGTGTATTTTTTTTTATAACATTGATCTTTTGGTGTGTTTTTTTAATAATATTATATATATATATATATTACAATTGGCGCTCTGAAATACCTATATATATATATATATATATATATGAATGTATATATAGTGTATTTTGCAATACACTGTATGCTTGATTAAAAGCATTTTGAAGACCTTATACTATTGTTTTAGAGTAGTGACAGTCTCACTTACTTTAAATGTTCAGCAAACAGGGGAGATAAAGCTGATATAGCTATGTTTCGTACTGATTGGTACTTATCAAAGCCAAGTACTCCACCTGTTTGCTGAAAATCATGAATGTTTGATTCTTATAGAATTTCTAGTAATAATCAGGAACTGATTATACAGAGCGGTTGCCGGTCAAGTAGAAATTGAAAATTAGAATTGGCGCTCTGAAATAGCTATATATGAATGTATATATAGTGTATTTCGCAATTTCGGCTTGACCGGCAACCGCTCTGTATAATCAGTTCCTGATTATTACTAAAAATTCTATAAGAATCAAACATTCATGATTTTCAGCAAACAGGTGGAGTACTTGGCTTTGATAAGTACCAATCAGTACTAAACATATCTCTGTGAGCTTTATCTCCCCTGTTTATATAAGGGGAGATAATTGTCTATAGTTAGTATTCTTTTCACCTTAGCGAATCAGGTCCCTTACGATTTGAACACATATATGTATATGTCTGTGTTCGTTTTTCTTTTATATTCTATTATAATTATGTATTTATATATATATGTATATATATAAATGAAAAATAGAGAAATTAATGTAAGCAAAATGCGAACAATGATCAAGATGTAACAATCTTTAATGTAAGATATGGGAAAAGTAATAAATCTTAATTTAAAACAAATCAAGAAGGGAAACTTTATCCTAAGACTTTGTGTAAATTGGGAAAAAAGCAGTACAATCTTAACTCAAAATAAAATCAAGAAGAAATACTTAACCATCAATTTCAGGAAAAACTACAAATGCACTATATAGTCTTAAAATAGTATTTCACGAAACTTTTAGGTGGGGTTAGTCATGGTTGTAGTCGATCTTCAGTAGTGCTCAACACATTAACTAGACCACCACGGCTAAAATACCGGAAGTGAATTAAAAGCAGGCATGCCACAGTGTGTAAAATTGAAATAACAAAACACACGTGGACACACGCTAGTAATGGCGGGATGAGACGAGAGGCCGTTTACAAGAAACACCAGTCAAAACATTCCGAAAAAAATATGTATATATATATGTGTGTCTGTGTGTATGATTGTATATTTATATATGTATATGCAAACATATATACACACATATATATATATATATATATATATATATATATATATATATATATATATATATATATATATATATATATGTATATACATATATGTATGCATGTATATATACGTACATATATACATACACACACACACATATATATATATATAAATATATATATATATATATATATATATACATATACATATATGTATATATAAATGTAGTCCAGAAATAGCCGTTGAAACGGCTTGAACTCTGCCGTCGGGGTTGATCATTTTCCTATTACATATATATATGTATGTCTATATACATTCATGTATACATATATATATATATATATATATATATATATATATACGTAGGTCCCGGGTTGAGTCGGGGATAACCATAGTAAGTAAGGTACTCAATACATGGCAGAGTAACATTTTTTTATATATATAAAGAAAAAGAGATGAAATCGAAAATGCAACTGGAGTCTTATTTTTTTTAAAAATATATTTATTTATTTGGTTCCAAATAAATATATATAAGGAACCAAATAAATATATATATTTAAAAAAAAAATAAGATTCCAGTTGCATTTTCGATTTCATCTCTTTCTCTTTATACTTTCACTCCTGTAGGACACCTCGGTTATTTTTCATTTTGTAACAAAAACCTCACTTTCTAATATATATATATATATATATATATATATATATATATATATATATATATACTAACAGCAGTACCCAGCGTTGCCTGGGTAGGTAAAATAATATCTGCTTAGTTTAAAAGGTGTTGATCTTAGCGACAGCTTCTCGATGACTCATCGATGGCTACACACATGCCATGCGGGGGATGCCCTCTATCACTGAGAAACGCGGATGACAGACGAAGGGGCATGATGGTGAGGGAGGTAATGACCTCTAACACTAAGCCAAATTTCCTCACGCTACTTGATTGGAAACCGATGAATTCTCAAATACCCAACTAAAAGCTGAGACGACGTCAGTGGCCATCGTTTTGCCTTTGACCATCTATAAGATGTGCAATGATAGGTTCTATTGTCGTATAAATGTTGAACCAAATAAATTGATTTATGTGTGAGGTGGAGCCGAAGTTTCGTGTATGAACGAAATCGGTTGAAAAATGTGGGAGCTAATGATAGGTCGCCATCCCTGAACAAAACATGCAAAGTGTAAAGCCAATATAAATTGTGCAATGATAGGTTCTATCGTAGTATAAAAGTTGAAGCAAATAAATTGATTTATGTGTGAGGTGGAGCCGAAGTTTCGAATTTGAACGACATCGGTTAAAAAATGTGGGAGCTAGAGCCGAAAAGGCGGAAATTTGAGCGAAAAGGTGGTATTTTCGAATATTTAAGCGGCTGCCACGCCGTTCCTGAATGAAAAATCCAAAATGTAAAGCGACTAGTGTAAATTTGAACAAAATAGGTTGATTAATGTGGGAGCTAGAGCCGAAAAAGTGGACATTTGAGTCTAAAAGTGGTATTTTTGAATATTTAAGTGGCTGCTACGCCGTACCTGAACAAGAAATGCAAAATATAAAGCCATTACAGGATGTGCAATGATACATTTTATTTTGCTTTAAAATTTGACCGAAATCGGTGGCAAAATGTGGTAGCTAGAGGCAAAAATCTTATTTTTCGAGACATAAAAAAAGGTGACAACCCCATCGATTTTTATCTTCAGAATGAACCCAGAATAAAAGAACGAAATGCTGATATATAGAAAACACTCCCCGATGAGTAATCTATTAGCCTGTAAAGTTTCACGAAAATCGGTCGTAAGATGTAGGCCCCTATAGGTAATACACAGACACACAGACACACACACATACTTAATTTTATATATATACAGATATATATAT
>OZ024742.1:158055794-158063294 GCA_964016885.1 Eledone cirrhosa | reverse complement strand
TAGAAATTATACACCTTTTTGTGGCGACTTTCTTATAACAGTTGCTTCTCCTTAATGGTATTGCTACAGTCGTGGCCAATGCAACATTCACCAAACAATCACTACATCCAATGGGGATGGGCTGAGGATATTTTGATGTATTTTATATGGAAAAGCTTTTATATTTATCATTTTCGATCCTTTTAGTTGTACAGTAGATTTAGTTGCTATGGTGAATTTCATTCAGTGTCTTAGATGAGAATATACACAAAAGCAAGATAAAAAAAAAGAGAACAAGGCTGAAATGAAAAAGAAAAAATATATATATAAAAGGTAAAGCTATAACAAAAAATGACGACATAGAAATAAACGGAAGACGTGTGTAGTGGAATGGAACTTTACAACGAATGTCTCAACCAACAGGAAGTTTCCACTGAAAATTGGTCTAATACATTCAAAGGTTTCAGATTTTTTTGCTTTAGAATTTGCATTGCTTCGTGCTTTAGAAGAAAAAAGAACACAGAGTCGATAACAAGTAAAAAAGAAAATATAAATATAAACACCAGTCTTAATGTACGTATATAGTTTCAAAAGTAGTTATATATGTATAAATGTATATGGGGGGGTAAAGGGTAAAGATTCCCTTAGGTCACGAATATGTATGGGATTTGCACCTAGAAAGGTCCCTTCCGAGGTACAAGTCCAGGCAAGGTTATTTGTGGAAGACCAGCAGTTGCCGATGCATGCAAATCTTCCCTCTCTATGTCACTGGTGTTTTCCAACTCATTTCTACAGGAGAGTGGGCTGGAGCAACGTGAAATAAAGTGTCTTGCTCAAGAACACAATGCAAAGCCAGGTGCGAGTATCGACCTCAAAACCACTTAAACAATAAGCCACGCGCCTTCACATGAATATATATATATTATACATATATATATGCTCAGAAGAAATAACAGGAATTGTTTCCAAGTAAAAGAATTTTAAAATTTAGAGGCAGTATTCTACTTTAATAATATAAACGAACATATCAGGAAAATGATTGTACATTCTCGTAGAATGAATGGAAAATAGAAATAATTAGTTTCATTATTGTTTTAATGCAGACATTATATACTAACGCGTACTTATGCACGGTAATACACTCACACCCACTCATGCACATATGCAGGTCTTTAGCGGATATACGTGTTTCAAAAACGCGTCTCTGAAACAGAGAGTTTTCAAGAAATAATCTCCTGCAAATGCACCTCAATTTCCATGCTTCAACACTCCATACAATCATGAGGTCGTCACATCAATAGCTATGTTCTTTACATATCTTCAAACGCACTCTCCCACTACACCTTTATCATATGATTTTTAACAGAAACACCGTCACATCTTCTTACATGACTACCAATGCCTTCACCCAAATATCGCTTCCTCTAGTCTAGCTGAATTCAACTCTCGTAGAACATACACAAACAAGAAACAAACAGGAGCAGGCAATTTAACTAACTGTACCACCCGAATTACAACACATGCTGCTCTAAATATTGTAACAGAATACTTGAACACAGTATACATAAATCTCATGACCTGTGAGCCCAAAACGAGTTTTACTTGCATCAACACAGTTTTAGAATCCCATGCCGACAAATGCAACGATATTATCGGCCTATATATGGGACCTGCACCTTTCAAGTTGCAATGGAGCATCATGACCAAACTACTTAATAGAATGAGGAACTCGTTAAATAGGATATATACCAAGATGCCTCAGCCTCAAATCTCTACAAGACCTCGGAAAATAGGACCATTTGCTCTTACTACATCCAAACACACCACACGTTACCACATCCAAACACGGACACTTCAAAACAAATAGCACAATTACCAATACAAGTGATACCTAACACGCTCTCACAATCAAAGAATATGTGTGTAAGGGCTACCCTTAGAAACAAAGATGTACCCAGATATCCCTGCATGAGTGCACAATTTAGCTAATCACAATACTACAACATTTTCTCTACGGTAACTCTTACATTTGAGTAATTAAACGATGTCAAAAATATTGCTAAAGACTAACATAAACTAAAGACAATTAAATCGATACATTTAATGGTATAGCAATAATTACATACATGGGCAATAGCGATGAGGAAATAATACACACAACTATATGCATAGACCAAATATCCACAACACAAACCTAAAAACACTCATAAGAAACCGAAATGGCTACTAACAATCTAACAAACAGAGGAACCTGCTCCATTACACAACACTATGGTTCCAGAATGGAAACAATACAACATTAATAGTTAGACCATCACTAAATATTTATGGTGTACGACATGAAATTAGACAACAGCCGACAACGTCACCAAGCACCTTTCATTTTCTATCTCACCATGTATGTTTCTCAGATTTGATCACCCCCGCCCATGATTTATTTTTATTCATTTCCTTAGTGAATGGTTTCGCTGCAGAATCCCGATTTCCTAGCGTCAACCTAAATATCAAGGAAACCATAACCAGAGATTAATTTCTTATTTACTATCGAAACTGTAAAAGTTTGATCTTAAAGCAGAAAATCGATGTATGATGAGAAACAGTCTCGGAGGTCAGTTAAGCATTTGTTTAATGGCCTAATGCTTTATACTGTATTGTGGGTTTATGCTCCTCGACGTAATTATTTATGTAATAGTCGGCCTAATATATTCAAACTCAGAGAGCCTGTAAAATCTTTATTTTATACGAATATATAGGATATATATGCACACACGTACACATATATATGGGTGTTTGTGGTGTCATATATATATATAATTTATGAATGATTTTTTTTCTATTCGCTTCTCCTGCCCGCCGAAAATGTGATTCTCGCTGAATCTTTATTTGTATATATATATATATATATATATATATATATATATATATATATATACGTATGTATATGTATACGTATGTGTGTATAGATAGATAGATATATACTCCTATATGCGCCTGAAGAAGGGTCACAAATTTAATGCCCGATGGAGGTATGTTTAAATTTGGGCCTTGAAACCTTTAGTAGAGATTTTCTTCCCTGTAAATAAATTATATATATATATATATATATATATATATATATATATATATATATATATATATATACATATATGTGCGTGTGTGTGTGTGTGGGGGGGTCGGGGTGTGTGCTTGTGCACGCGTGTGTGTGTGTGCACGCGTAGTTTGTGTGTGTGTAACCGCAAAAATAGATCACCAAGGCTTAATAATTAATTAAAGTACCAGTAATGCACTGAGATAATTGCTGGTCTTGTGCCAAAAGGTAGAAACAATATGTTACTTATTTGATTTACATTCATGTATGTCGTTTGAAATTTAGACTCAGCTGATTCTTTCTAAGAGTGTGTACATTTATTATTGTCGTTACATATATGTACATGATACTAGACACATTTTGTATATCGTCTGAATGTGTATAATTTATGCTATGTACTTAATGTTCATTGAGCTTCCTTTGTTCAGTAACTTAATCGATATACCTTATATATGTATAGATTTAACCTAATTATAGTATATATATGTATATGTACATATATACATAAATTATATATATATATATATAGTATTAAGGATACTATTTATGGTTATGTATATACTAAAACCTTTTTATAGTTATATATATTTTAAACCCTAAACAGTGAAAGACAGTAATATATTACTACCTTATTACCAGTAAGATAAATATCTGAATGTAATAACATGATTTGTTCTACAGAGCAGTCATATAGAAATTATATGAATCAAAGTTCTGTTCAAACCATTTATTAGCTTACAATTGTTTCTTCCAAACCGAGGTTTGGTGTCTTAGGAGCAATTTTTCAATGATTGTTTACATACATGACCTCCTTTCCAACACAAGAGACATACAGAAGCATATGTATATATCGAAGCACAGTGGGTTGATATCCATTATAATATTTTAGCATGACAATTTACAATCAAAAATTAAAAGAAAATTAAAACAAAATTAAAGTTAAAATACATCATCGGCAATTTACGAAGATAATGCAAGAGGATAGTTTGAGGTAGTTAGTGTATGCAATGGTTACACGTGGAGCATGCGCATGTGTCTTATTTATATAAGATTATATTGCGGCAAGGTGTTATATGCAATACAAGCACTAATGTTGCAATACAAGCCGATATTGTATTTTAACTTTAATTTTGTTTTAATTTTCTTTTAATTTTTGAATGTAAATTGCCATGCTAAAATATTATAATGGATGTCACCCCACTGTGCTTCGATATATACATATGTTTCTGTATGTCTCTTGTGTTGGAAAGGAGATCATGTATGTAAACAGTCATTGAAAAATTGCTCCGAAGACTCCAAACCTCGGTTTGGAAGAAACAATTGTAAGCTAATAAATGGTTTGAACATAACTTTGATTCATGTAATTTCTATATATATATATAGAGAGAGATAGATAGATAGATAGATGAGATTCTACAGGACTAGAACTGTTTCATCTTTAGAAATCATCATGAATCTCATTTCTACAGGTGAGTTGGCTGGAGCAACGTGAAATATAGTGTCTTGCACAAGAACACAATGCAAAGCCCGGTACGAGTATTGCACTCACAACCAGAGATTCCTGATTATTTTTAAAGACTGAAACAGTCCTAGTCCTGTAGAATCTCATCTATATTAACACTCTTATACTCTGCTATGTATTGAGCACCTTACTTACTGTGGTTACCTCCGATTCAACCCGGAATAACTTACCTATATATATATATATATATATATATATATATATATATATATACATATATATATATATATATATATATATATATATATATATATATATATATATATGTAAATATATATATATATATGTACATATATGTATATATATATATATACATACATATATATATATCTATATCCAAAATTAAGATAAATTAAATGAATTTAATCCAAATCGAAATTGTGGGTGTCATGCCATAACGGCACGCGCCATATCGCCTGGAAATAAGCTTAAAGATATATCCGAGCATTTTATAATAACTAGAAATTGATTAACATATAAATTGTTTCTACTTTAGGCACAAGGCCAGCAATTACCCAGTGCTTTACTGGTACTTTATTTTATCGACCCCGTAAGGATGAAAGGCAAAGTCAACCATATTAATATACACGAATAATCACAGGAGATAATTTTTACAAGCGTGTAACCACGAATAGCTAGTTTGGGTAATAATTATTACCCAAACTAGCTATGCGTTGTTACACGCTTGTAAAAATTATCTCCTGTGATTATTCATGTATATTTATATGTTAATCAATTTCTAATTATTACATACACATATATATATATATATATATATATATATATATAGGTAAGGTATTCCGGATTGAATCGGAGGTAACCACAGTAAGTAAGGTGCTCAATACATAGCAGAGTATAACAGTTTTAATATACATGAGATTATACAGGACTAGGACTGTTTCATTCTTTAAAAATCATCAGGAATCTCTGGTTGTGAATTCGATACTCGAACCGAGCTTTGCATTGTGTTCTTGTGCAAGACACTATATTTCACGTTGCTCCAGCCCACTCACCTGTAGAAATGAGATTCATGATGATTTCTAAAGAATGAAACAGTTCTAGTCCTGTAGAATCTCATCTATCTATATATCTATCTATCTATCTATCTATCTATATATATATATAATATATGTATATATGTACATATACATTTTTATACTATAATTAGGTTAAATCTATACATATATAAGGTATATCGATTAAGTTACTGAACAAAGGAAGCTCAATGAACATTAAGTACATAGCATAAATTATACAAATTCAGACGATATACAAAATGTGTCTAGTATCATGTACATATATGTAACGGCAATAATAAATGTACACACTCTTAGAAAGAATCAGCTGAGTCTAAATTTCAAACGACATACATGAATGTAAATCAAATAAGTAATATATTGTTTCTACCTTTTGGCACAAGACAAGCAATTATCGCAGTGCATTACTGGTACTTTAATTAATTATTAAGCCTTGGTGATCTATTTTTGCGGTTACACACACACAAACTACGCGTGCACACACACACACGCGTGCGCACGCCAAAACACACGCACATGCCCCCACACACACACGCACATATATATATATATATATAATTTATTTACAGGGAAGAAAATCTCTACCAAAGGTTTCAAGGCCCAAATTTAAACATACCTCCAGAATACATCGGGCATTAAATGTGTGACCCTTCTTCAGGCGCATATAGGAGTTTATATATATATATCTATACACACATACGTATACATATACATACTTATATATATATATATATATATATATATATATATATATATATATATATATATACATATATATAAATAAAGATTCAGCGAGAATCACATTTTCGGCAGGCAGGAGAAGCGAATATAAAAAAAATCTTAAATGATATATATATATGAACACACAAACACCCATATATATGTGTATGTTTGTGCATATATATCCTATATATTCGTATAAAATAAAGATTTTACAGGCTCTCTGAGTTTTAATATATTAGGCCGACTATTACATAAATAATTACGTCGAGGAGCATAAACCCACAATGCAGTATAAAGCATTAGGCCATTAAACAAATGCTTAACTGAGCTCCGAGACTGTTTCTCCTCATACATCGATTTTCTGCTTTAAGATCAAACTTTTACAGTTTCGATAGTAAATAAGAAATTAATCTCTGGTTATGGTTTCCTTGATATTTAGGTTGACGTTAGGAAATCGGGATTCTGCAGCGAAACCATTCACTAAGGAAATGAATAAAAATAAATCATGGGCGGGGGTGATCAAATCTGAGAAACATACATGGTGAGATGGAAAATGAAAGGTGTTTGGTGACGTTGTCGGCTGTTGTCTAATTTCATGTCCTACACCATAAATATTTAGTGATGGTCTATAGTGATGGCTAACTATTAATGTTGTATTGTTTCCATTCTGGAACCATAGTGTTGTGTAATGGAGCAGGTTCCTCTGTTTGTTAGATTGTTAGTAGCCATCTGGGTTTCTTATGAGTGTTTTTAGGTTTGTGTTGTGGATATTTGGTCTATGCATATAGATGTGTGTATTATTACCTCATCGCTATTGCCCATGTATGTAATTATTGCTATACCATTAAATGTATCGATTTAATTGTCTTTAGTTTATGTTAGTCTTTAGCAATATTTTTGACATCGTTTAATTGCTCAAATGTAAGAGTTACCGTATAGAAAATGTTTTAGTATTGTGATTAGCTAAATTGTGCACTCATGCAGGGATGTCTGGGTACATCTTTGTTTGTAAGGGTAGCCCTTACACACATATTTTTTGATTGTGAGAGCGTGTTAGGTATCACTTGTATTGGTAATTGTGCTATTTTTTTGAAGTGTCTAGAAACGTCTGGTGTGTTTGGATGTAGTAACAGCGAATGGTCCTATTTTCC
>OZ024742.1:158043294-158048294 GCA_964016885.1 Eledone cirrhosa | reverse complement strand
CCAGTACATTACTGGTACTTTATTTTATCGACCCCGTAACCACGACGGGATTTGAACTTAGATCGTAAAGGGACGTAACTACGCTGGAAAGCATGTCCGACCCTCTACCGATACTGCCAATTGTTGCATTTGCGGTCGATTTAATCGACTTTCCCTCCCCTTCAAATTGATGGCCTTGTGCTTAAATCAAAAACAATTATTATTATTATTGGCAGTATCGGTGGAGCGTCGGACCTCATGCTTTGCTGCAAGGAATTACGGTCCTTTACAGAGTTCAAATCCAACCGTGGGTCGATAAAATAAACCGCCATTAATAGACTCGGTTCGATTTAATAGACTTTCCCCCACCATAAAATTGTTGGCCTTGTGGCGAAATCAGAAACATGATTATTGTTATTATTGCTGTCCTTTTTTTATGCTGCTTTTCACAAATACCTGGAATATTTGTCCTTAAGTAGCTCAACTACCTCTCTGATTATTCTTGCTGTACTCAGTAATGCAGACTTTTGGATCAATGGTACACAATGGGAATTACTTTATATAATCTTCTTTGCAAGATTATGGTACCTTTCAATCTTTTCTTGCACCTTCGTTTTAGGTTTGAGGGCTAATTCTGCATTTATTTTGCAACCCTCACCCTTATTTTATTTCGAAAACTGTAAAAACCAACCACCTTGTAAAGTGGAATAAAGAAGCTCCAGCCTGATATCGTGACTGAGCCATCATATCTCCAAAGGAAGGTAAGTGACCCCCATTTCTTTTACTCATACTCTTTCCGGCAAACAGGGTGGTTTTAGGTATAGAGTGTATAAATGCGCGTGCCCCGCGTTAGACAAACTCACCGAACTCATGTAACATGCTATGGATGTTACAGCCGTCAGTGAGACCACTATTTACGGCACGCATGCAATACTCAGAATGCAAAGTGTCATAACTCTATGTTGCAAAGCATGGTGTCTGACGCTCTACCAATACTGTCAACCCACCGCAACAATAATAATAATACTACTAATAATAAAGATATCACCGCATTTCCTAGTCGGCTTGGGAGGAGGGGTGGTGTCAGTAATGTTTTGGAATGGTCTGATCTTCGACGCACGGATAATCGTTCAGTTACAGGACGGTAAAATTGCGGTTCTGGGTGTGAATGATTGCTAACGTCATGCTTTAGGCGTCAGGAAGCTTTTCTTCGAACATCTCGCCGTTTACTGGGACTCATTGAAACGTCGACTCGACGCGTGAACCTCCTGTATTTTGTTCATCATCAGTACAGACAAGCCGTGGCGCATTGCCCTGTTAAATGTCCTAACCGCCTGAGTTTTCGCCTTTTGTTGACGTGAAGCATTCGGCTATTGAGGTGGTTCATATGCTACTGGGTATGCTGTGGCTAATGATATGCAGATATCTCCAGGCTTTACTTGACGGTAAACATATCAGATCACTGTTTCCTAGACTAGAGTTTTTCCAGCTCGTCTCTTTGACTGAAGTGTAGTCAGACTCAGGAGAAATCCAAGAGGGAGCGATTGGAAATTGAAAGGATTTCGTGTGCTCATATCCCTCAGTCAAGTGAGTATTACAGTCATTTAAAACTTGTTGTTCTTGAGAGGTTTAGTAGCCGAAAAATGTGATGAGGCTAAAATTAACTAATAACTCTTTTCCAGGGGACTAGCTGTTCATAAATACCTGGCCTGGCAGTGTTACTGGGGAGCAGTGCCTCCATAGATGAACTCCTCAGACATTAAAGTGTCGTCAGCTGGGACTGTTCCAGATAAGCGTAGTGCAACAAGAGCATCCTGCACCTAACAGGAGCATCCTCCCATTGCTGTCTTGTGGGTTTATTGTGTCTATTCTGAAGATCGCTGAAATAGAGCTTATCCTCAACACTTTGAAGCTCGTCTACCGTACTACGTCTTTCACCATGCTGACCAGGCAGTTAAAAACATTATTATCTAAAAAAAAACACAAAAGCAAATATCACAAAGTACTCAACAATAAACACCAACAACACACAACTATTGAATAACTTACAACATACCACCACAATTAGGCAAACACAGTTTATTACTCCTTTCCCCTCAAATCACACTGCCTACAAATATACAATCATGCAAATCATACAAACACATATACACACCTAAAAAAAAAATTTCCCGATTCATTAGGAGACTTTCTAAGGACGCAGTCCCAAAAATCTATGGAGACATTCCGTACGCCTCTATTGTACAACTATGGTTTCATTTGATTTTAATGTTATTCTTTCGCGAACCGTCGCTATTCTATGTTCAAACCAATTATTATTTGTTTCTGTACTGCGTGGCCTACACAAATTCAGCTTTATGACTGATGTAATTCTGCCATGCTCCCTGCCCTTGTATAGTTCCTGAGCTAGCCTTGTATACTAAGTAAGACACAGTCTCTTCTCTTTATCACAATATGAACGTAGTGACAATATATCATCCCTGTCTAGATGTTTACTGATTACTCGATTCCTTATGGCTTGTTCTTGGCCTGTCATTATAGCTGTTTCTCTCTTCTCCAAATCCACTTTCGATAACATATCATATCTCCGACTGCTTCTAAAGGCGTTGTGTGTTGAACGGAAAAAGCTCCATGCGTTCTATTCCAGTATTTCCTTCCAGCTTTCCCTTATAACTTTGGCGCTTATATTTTTTTTATTCATCATCGCTCTCGGTATTTCTGTTTCACATTCTGATATGTGGTTATACTAAAACTATTCTTTCTTTGCAACGCATTCCTCAAAACTGATCACAGATCTTCCACCTCCATTTCGTGTGCAGTTCATCAACATCAGCTTTTTTCCATCTATCTTGTGGAAGGGAATGATTCCTCGGGTAAAATGAAGCGGAGAACGAGACTGAAAAATCTGTCATGCCAACAATAGTAAAGAAGCCGGTGAAGAACCTGGGGAGGCTGTAGTATGGGTCAATTAATGACAGTGTTGAAGGAATTAAACATCAAAGGATAGCTGGCAGTTGTCTTTCAATGATATACAAACCATTGCTTCCAGGCAGGTTTAAGCTCTAGTGTATGCTGTTTGAAGTGTACTCTAGGACTGCACATGTTTGGATGCTAGTCTGTGAGTACAAGTATGTTAAGTATGTATATCGATTTATGTATTATCAAAATATTTTTGACAGTTGCATTACTTTATAACCGATCATATATAATAATAAATGACGAAATACATTAAATGATACGGAATAATATCTGCCCAAACATCCATTCATACACTCTCATAAACACAAATACACACACAAACACATATACGTACATACATACACACACACACACATATATATATGTATATTTATAAATGTATACAAACATACACACACACACACTCACATACACACACGCACACACACACACATAATATATATATATCTATACATTTATGTTTAAATCAGCTTTCTCGCAAACAAACATGGACATAAACAAAGCTGAAAATATTTTGAAATATAAAGACATAAATATCGAGATAATATTTAACGTGGTGTATGGTTGTTTCTGTGAAGTCTAAAAAAAAAAAAAAAAAAATAGCATCTCTAAGAAAAAAGGAAAAAAACCATAAGGTTAGAAAAAATATGTTGTCCATTCTTTAACCGAAGAAATAAAAAAAAATTATCGTAATTCTAAGTAGTATATACACCATATGTAAAAGCTCACTCTATTGTCTAGAAAACAAAGAGTCATAGGGGAAAACAATAAACAACAACAAACAGTATGATGCAATCAATACTGCCTTAACACATATACCCATCAAACCCGTACATATAAAAAAGAAATAATCACAATTCTTTAGTTTTCACCGCCCACACTACTTCACTCTGCCTTTTCCTGAAAGGGAAGAAAGAAATATTGTTTTCGCTAATTCATTAACCGGAATGTAATATAAAGATTGCAATAACAAAGACAGATGTAATGAATAACGCAACATCAATAATAATAATAATAATAGTAATAATATTAATAATAATAATATAATGCAAAATCAATAACACTGCAATGTAAACACATCGATATTACTGCAATCGGCATAAAGAAATAATCAACCACATTATTTCCGACTGCCTAGTTCTCTAAAATACAATATATCCATAGGCTGGCTAGCGAGGTAGTCATATACACCAAGTGTATATGACTCGCTCCCCCTACGCTTGCCTCTACTACTCGTCTTTCTACTCATTTTAACCACCGCCCTCGCGTTATAAGCTGAAAAGTAAATGCTATAAGCACGTATCAAGTCCGTTACAATAAATGGACATGACTACGATACTCATGAAGAGAATGATAAATAAATAAGCAGAGAAACGCTCAGATATCATTACCTCAGTCAACATGATAAATCCTATGATTTAATAAATATCTCCATTATTTCCACCTAAGCTATCCGCTTGAATGAAGAGGAATCGCAATGAATCTAAAAGAACTTGAAAATGATGTGAAACACCAATAATAATTGGTGCACTGGGTGTTATAACAGCGGATGCAAGTAAACATATAGGCTAAATACCGGGTCATGTGACTTCGCATAGACCATAAATCAATAATTATAGCTACAAAATAAAATATATATTCTATGCTGTGCACTTTATGCTCTTAAAATATAATTTATTCATTTCAAATTTACAAAATACGTTTACAGAATCATAATGACAAAAGGAGAGAGCCTAGTTAAAAGTATAAATAGGGAAATAATAATAAAATAAATTATATATATATATATATTTCGTTTCTGAATTTGTTTAGTAAGATTCTTTATCGGAAAACTTGTGTTGAAACCGATATTGTTATGCTTTGGGAGGGTCATGTTTCCATAAGAAACACACGCACCAGCTGCTTTCACTCTAATTTATTATAAATTAAAGTAATAAATTTAAGAATTTATAAATTTCCGGTTGGTTGGTTGGTTCCATAACCGGGCGGTTGTTCATATATTGTCAAAGTTCTTTCGTCACACATTCTGGGACCTTTTCAGT
>OZ024742.1:158023294-158038294 GCA_964016885.1 Eledone cirrhosa | reverse complement strand
GAGAATAACTTCATGTAAAGAAACAGAGATAGATATATAGAGAGAGGTAATAGATAGAGATAGATAGATATAGATAGAGAAAGTAGGTAGTTGAGCATCAGTTGAATGACGTATCAATGATACATTTATTTATTTATTTATTTATTTAGCTCTAGTATTAATGTAAAGAGAGATATATGTGGTTAGGAGAGAAAACAGCCGTTATATAGAGAGAGTGGTTTAAGCAAATTAAATATAACAATAATAATAAGTTTATTCAACTTGATATTGCTAACTATTATTCTTCTATTACCCCTAATCTACTAAATAAGGTACTAAATTACGCATTCAAACATACAGACCTAACTAGCAATGAAATGCACATTATATTATCGGCTAGGAAAACATTGATAGAATTTAATGACCAACTATTGACCAGAGCAGATAGAGATAACAATTTTGACATTACTATGGGATCATCCGACTCAGCTCAGGTAACTGACCTTGTGGGCTTATTTTTAATCAATTCGCTGCATAGGAAAATACCTGGTACTACCGGAGGTTTATATAGAGATGACATGCTTTTACTTATTGATAATAATAACTCTGAACGAAATAGAAAAAGAAAACAAATTACACAATTTTTTAATTACTTTAATCTAAAAATAGAAATTGAGAATAACCATAGAATAGTCAATTTCCTAGATATAACATTAAATCTCAACACATGTCTTCACTATCCATTTCACAAGTTGAATGAAAACTTAAACTATGTCAGCTTTAACTCTAACCACCCCAGATCTGTTAAAAATACTATAGTAAACTCTGTTCAAAAACGTATCTCTAGAATCTCGTCTAATAAAAAGATTTTCGACGAAAAAGCCCAGTATTACAATGAAGCGTTAGCTAGAGCAGGATATAGTGATACAATTATGTACATAGATAATAATAGACAAACTAAACAAAATAACAACTATTTTAATTACGGCCACAGCCTTAACAACTATAATAGAAAGCATTACAATAATTCCAAAAGCCAAAAAAGAAATAGAACTAGGAATATAATATGGTTTGCCCGCCCCCCCCCCCCCCCTTCTCACTAAACATTAAAACCCACATCGCTAAACTATTTTTTAAAGCTCTTGATAATCGCTTCCCTAGAACACATATGTATCACTCAATTTTCAATAGACATACTATAAAATTAACCTACTCATCCACGAAAAATTTAGCACAAAATATTAATAGAATAAATAATAGGAACTTAAAAGCTAGCGATAATAGCATAAATATCCAAGTTAACAAATGTAACTGTAGAGATAGATCTAAATGTCCGTTAAATAACAACTGCTTAGTTAAAAATATAATATACAACTGTAATGTTAAAACGGACTTTAATTCTTTTAACTACGTTGGTTCCACATCGACGGAATTTAAACTTCGCTATAATAACCACAAGAATTCTTTCACAGATCCAAGCAAAAAATCTTCAACAGCACTATCAGGCGTACTCTGGCAACTTAGGCATGATAACGTTAGATATTCGACGGCTTGGAATATAGGTTCAAGAGGGATTCCTTTTAATTCATCCTCTGAGACATGTGACCTCTGCGCGGAGGAGATATTCTTTATACTAAAATCTAAAAATTCCCTTAATCTACGGACAAATTTATTCAGTTGCTGCAGACATAGATTAAACTCAACTTTTAAATATAAATTTAAATTTAAAATGTAGTATATTTAGTTTGATTTGTAATTATTTATGAAACTAGCCGATAAATCTTTCGATTTCTTCTTTTTATTTTAAACATTCTTCATGAATAATTAAACTACCCTAAAAGTTGATGCTCCAAATATATCGAATAAATTTTACACTAGATACACTTCTATATTAAATATAAGAACATATGTAGACCAAATGGGTATCCTAAACTTTTGGAATGATTTCTGCTAGACAGGATTTGGTAAATAATTTTTGGTTTTATCTGTTTTTGACTCTGATGCTTATAATGAACTTGGCAATATATTGTCAATTAACTTTGAAGGGTTGATCTTTGTGGTCGATTTGCGTGGCATACTATGTTTTATTTTTATTATTTTTTAATATTTTTTAATATTCTTTAATATTTTTAATATTTTTTATTTTTAATATTTAATATTTTTTAGTTTTCTGTTTATTTATTTTTGTTTCTGATATTTTTATTAATTGTATTAATATATTGAAATCTGTTCTCTATTTCTGCTTGATCGATAATCATGTAGAGTAAAGACAAGAATAGTATTGTTAAAATTAATATAGACTCTATATATATGTGTATATATGCACATAAATGTATACTTGAATTTTTATAGCACAATGAGAATGTTTTCGTGTGAAATAGGAGTTTGCAGAGCTGATCACGTAAATTCACATCGATGTTTATAGTTATGATATAAACATATGAATTTTTAAAACTAGACATATGATCATTACTTTTCACACATTATAGATACGTGTCTCATTCATGAATACTGATATTTACATTATAATGCCTGTTTTTATACGAACTAATATTTCTACATTGATGAAACATAGTGTTTTTAAATTCTCCCTCGCTTATGTCTGGTTATTTTTCATTTTTCTTTTTTCTCTCTATATAACGGCTGTTTTCTCTCCTAACCACATATATCTCTCTTTACATTAATACTAGAGCTAAATAAATAAATAAATAAATGTATCATTGATACGTCATTCAACTGATGCTCAACTACCTATTTTTTTCTATCTATATCTATCTATCTCTATCTATTACCTCTCTCTATATATCTCTCTCTGTTTCTTTACATGAAGTTCTTCTCTTTATCTATCTTTCTATCTCTCTCTATTTAGTTGCATGCATTTCTTCTTTTTCTTCGTTTTTCTTTCTTTCTTTCTTTCTTTCTTTTTACAACTGCCCATAATATTTTTACTGCCAAATCAACTTTTCAAATGCAAGTCGATGTTGAAAGGTATGTCGAATCTATTTATTTATAAGACTGTCTATATTGTATTTTGTCTGAAGAAGGCATAACATATTGTTAATATGATATCCCTGAAATATATATATATATATATATTTCAAGCGATAAACTAATATATTCCTTCCATATATTGTACCGTTTGTGCTGTTTTTTCTGCTTACCTATTACATACATATGCGTATATATATATGTGTCTGATGGTAGCTAAGATGCTTCCATATGCGGTATGCCGGTTGAGCACTCTATGCTCTTACAGAGCAGAGTATGATAGAATAGAAAACGAAAAATCAGTGACGCATCTGAACTCAATTTATTGTGTATTACAATTGTTTCGCCGGCGGACAGCTCGAGACGCGATCATTGTGTGGATCTGTCTGATTCTGGATCCGCAGATTCGACGGACACGTCTAATGATTTCGGAGCATATTCACTCACTGAGTTTAGAAAAGGCTACAAAATAAATACCCAAATACGGGCGCAAAATGTAATGTACTTGTTCAGGTGACAGTGATAATTTCATTTATAACCAATCAAATTACATTTAAAAAAAAGCCTTCGTGAGCCACCTTTTTTTTAAGTAAAAGGAAATTCAAACACAAACTGGCGCTAAAGCTGATGTACTTTTTACGTGACTGCATCAACCAACCAAACTTCACTCATATATGAAAAAACAATCTGAGCCCCCCTTTTTTTGAAGACAAATATAATAAGAACTTTGTAACGCGAACTGGCGCGAAATGTATTATACCTATTCCCCAACCAAATTACTTCTCAAAAAACCTAGCATTTCAAGCCACCTTTTTCCATATAAAACAGAAGTAACATTCAAACACCAACCAGATGTGAGAAAACCCACAAACCCTCCAGCTCAATTCTACTTTTGAAAAGCAGAAGAACTGCGAAACCGGTAAAGGAACCAAATAAATAAATATTTAATAACAAAAATACTCCAGTTGCATTTTCGATTTTATCTTTTTTCCTTATAATTTCACTCGTGTAGGACACCTCGTTTTTTTCATTTTGTAAAAAGACCTCACTTTCTAATATATATATATGCCTAAGTATATGTATATTTATACGGATATATACGTATTGGGATAAGCGTAGGAACTGTCAATCAGAACAGCTTTATGACAATTAAGTTCACTGCTCAGGAAATTATGAACAGTATGTATCTTTCTTGAAGTGGCAACATAAAATCCATCACATGTGTCGAAAAAGGTTTAGCTGAATATGTTATCGGTTGGTGTGACAAGTCTTAAAACATTAGCTTTGACGGAATCAGACCTGAGAATTGGATAAATTTCACAAGAGAAAATTACGTTCACGATTCCGTTAAATGAGATCAATAGATAAATGATTGTTTCGTGTACGGAAATTGCTTCTTAATATTAAATAATGGGAAAGTCAACGTTTGATAACCGTAAGTTTCTGGCTCATTTTAAAGCACCACAAAAATTATGGTAGTGATTGAGGAGACTGTGTCTCAGAAGCTGCTTCAGTCATAGCACAGTTGTTTCAGCTTCGCCATCATGCAGCAGTCGTATGTTATAATCTCTAGTTTCTAGTTTACAACCTCTTTAATTTTCCAGTGTGTCTTTCTTTGGTGTTATCTGAATGAGGAACGTAACAAAATGGTTTCAAATTATTCTCACATGGATTCATTTCTCAGCTGAGTCCGTGCATACAGTTTACACAATCGAAACCTTAGTTGAAGAGCAGATTTTAAGAGTAAATGAAAATAATTAACAGTTTGGTCTGCTTGAAATTAATCAGCGTATGTTTAATAAATGTTTCCATATTATAACAATGGAAGATAACCCAATCGGTTAATGGTTCAGCTTGGTTTCTTAGCATTGTCATGCACTTGCCAGCCAGACACATATCATTACGTAGACTCCATGAACCGACAAATGTTGGTGTATTTGGTTGAATCACTGTTAGGTTAGGTAACAAAGTGTGATGGAAGTATTATGGTTCCGAAAAAGGAAAGGGCTTGAATGGTAAGAAGATAGGAATATGTTCAGTTTTGACCAACATTTATTCAGCACAAGTCAACTAAATCTAATTTTAGCATAAGTTGATGGACCGGTACTAATTTTGTCGGAGAAGTCACCTTCCGAAGAAAGATCTTCAATGCGATAAACATTGCATCACATCGTATTCTTGTGGAAATTGTTATTAACTGCAAGCATCGACAAATTCAAAGCCAAATATCTTCACACAAACAAAATACTAAATTAATGATATTATATTATTTATATATACCCAATAAAATCTTATATATATATTATGAAAAGCTATTTGATGAAATGAATATACTCTACAGTATTATATTAAGAGGTATCGTGTTTAATGTGTTATAACATTATATTAATTCATCATTTAAATTTCCTAATGTACAATATATATTTCTATGCGAAAGAAAAATTGGATGATAAATAGAAAATTATATATATAAATCTCATTTTAAAAATATTTGTATAAATATTGACAATAATATAGGTACATTCATAACATTGGATATGAAAACGAGTATTTGAATTACAACCAACTCTTTTGTATTTTGTTTGGAGGAGAGAACCGCTGATCAATATTTAAGTAAATATGTAGCTTATTTAACCTTCATGACGACATCCAGATTTAAACGCAACTATCAGGGTTATTAAAATCAAGACACAAGCATTAACTTATACATAGATATATATGCGACTAATATAACTTTTAATAGAATAATGTTAACATAAAAACAATTCTCAAATGTATTGCCATATTTTAGAGTAATTGAGTATTATAATAATTAGAACAAGAGAATATACATGTACATTCAATTATGTGAGCTATAAGCGTTATTTCGTGTGTATGTGTCTGTCTTTGGGTTTATGTGTGAAAGTGTATATACTTGTGTACTTCTGTACATATATGTATATCTAAGCAAGCATATACCATGAAATACGATCGACATCCTTACATGTATGTTCATCATCAATTATATACTCAACGTCAACAAGAAAATCATTAATTAAACCGTCTAACAATCACACCTTAACTATGTACATCAATAATTTCAAACAAATACAAAATATCAACCTCATCAAGGCCATGCCAATATAATGAACTGAAACCAACCAAAAAAGAGAACGAAAATCTAAACATGTGGAGTGTGAACCAGTATATAGTTATATAAACATATTTTGCGTCTCAAATAATTACATATCTGAAAAGTAGCAAATCCTTCGGGACTCTTGCGCTATATGTCTGTTCGCAGTAGCTCATCAACAAGTCAAAAGTGCTGTTTGTTGCAAGCGTATGTATTACTTCGTTACTTATATTGAATGTGGGTGTTTTACGTACATATTGTAAAATATCTCACGCTTATACCGGAGATTTTGAGACATTCTATATGTCAGAAAACCATCGCGTCTCAAGAGACAATCCTTTTGAGGCCACCTGATATATTGGGACAATGGCACATATGCCTCTTTTACATTAGCCCGGAATTGTATATGACTGAATGATCAGAAGATACCAAAACAGGTGTCATATGTTAAGTTTCTGTGTAAAACGTACATCTATCACAAAGTACAGCTGTGGTTAAAAATATGTTCAAAGAGAAGTAATTGAAATATATAAGGATAAATGGAAAAGATCGTTAGCACCACCAACAGAAAACAAACGTAAAGGAGGATGCAAGAAGTTTTGAAATAGTATACATCTCTTGAATTTTAGAGTGCTGTATAACGATATACCATTTTGGAAGTTGATACAATAAGCATAATTGTTTTAATTGTTGTATATACCTTTCCAAAGCTAACCTACAAAGTATTTTATGAATTCAGAAGGCCAAAACAAATGACTGCTCCACTGCATCCATAAAACCGGTTTATAATCGGCGATTTGTGTAGAAACGTCCGTACATCTCTTGGTGGATTAACCAAACACACTCCTATACATCAGAACACATTCGGTAAACTCATGTGCACATATGGATCATTGCAGTCTTGAAAAATCACTCTCGAAAATATTGTTATTTTAATAGTTATTGAAGGTTTTCCCCGGAGATGAGTTGGTGATTATTGCATTAAACCTTTGACATTAATAGTAATTTCGCCTTGCATAGACATATACCTTGTTTATTTAGTGCAGCTTTGATGTGTTAGGCATGTTTATGCGTATCGGGGAAAACATCGGATAATGCTCGAGTATATCAAACAAATACTTTACCTCCAGGTTATATATTCTTTACGCTTTTCATTCGTTTATACCACACCTAGTCATATACAAATAAATAGCAATTCCAACACAACCGGTGAGAAAACAGAGTTAGAATGATTGCGAATCCTATGATTATATTGATTGTAAAATATGTTATGTCTTTTATTGTCAGTGAATTCATTAATTGATATTTCCACCGCACAACGTCTTAAAAAGAAGTAAGACCAATATATTTGTCGTTGTTACACTGCACGAAAAAGAAAGTTAATGAATTCCATTTGGAACACCTTATATAATCAGGACTGGTTTAGAGATAATCAACGGTAATAATAACTGGAGATGAGGGTGGTGGATTGGAAGTATTGATAGAGTGTCAGACAACATGTTTCGAAGCAGAGCATTACAGACCTTTACGTCCTGATTTAAAATTCCGCTAAGGTTAGTTTGCCTCTCATCTTCACGGGGTCGATAAAATTATGCAGCACTGGTCTCGATTTAATCGACTTTCCACTTCCCTTCAAATTGCTGGCCTTGTGCCTAAAGTAAAAACAATTAATTACATTCTTTTATCCCTGACAATGACAGAGGCACTCTGAAAATGGTCGTTCTGCTTGAAATAACATTTTAGTAAAGTTAATTTTGTTTGAAAGAGAAATACACAATTACTAATACAGAAATATCATTAGAGCTAGAAGATATTTGATCATATAATTGTTCGATAAAAGCTGACCTGACAACAACAACAACAATGGGCAGTGAAGACACCAGCAAAGACACCAGCAAAGATAAAAACATATTTGTCATCAGGTGGGTAGTTGAAGCAGAAAAGCCAGTACATATTTTACTTGTATTGTATTTTTATATAGGAAGGAAGTAAATTATTTTGATACACACTTTATAACTATTATTTGATTGGCAACATCGACTTTCGTTTCTCTTCTACGACAACGTTGTTGCTGTTGTTTTTCTTGTAATGATTTGTGTGACATTCTCTGTGAGCTTTTGAATTTAAAAGATCAGCGTTTGAAGACGTTGTTTAGAACCCCATAGATTTTTCAACATAACTTTAGGAGATTTTTGCTTCAAGCTTTCGAACAAACAGCTCTTTTAAATAAAATCAATAATTTTGATGATCTTTTCATATTTTATTATTTTTTAATGAAATTTCAAAACATTTAAAACATTTTGTCACTAGGGCCTGGAACAAAATCCTTTCTTCCTCGTTTTCTATTATATTTAAAGTAAAAGACAAAATAGTGAAAAGTATTCGAAAATAAAGTAAACGGAGTTAATAAACTTTAAAACAATCTGACCATCCGTCTTCTGATATTTATCAATAATATTACTATTATTTAACAACATGACGACGACAACGACTACCACCACAAAGAAAAAATGAAAGCAAAATTAATCATAAGAAATATAATTTAAATGTTATTAATTTTAAATGTTATTGATAATGGAAGGATTTTGTTTTAGTTACCTGTTTTCTAATTACTTTTAATTTCTATTTTTGCGTGCCTACAGGAACCATTGTTCTGACTACATAATGTTTTTATATTATGTTTTCAATTTCTTGTCTGTCTTTAGTTAATCTTGTGGATGATTTTTTTTTTGTTTTTGTATTCGAGAGCAGGCATCACGACAGCTTTTCAAGATCTTCAAGAAATTCAAATTGTTTATGTGGCGTGAGGTTTTCACTGTGACGGGAGATATGAATTAGCTTCTCTGAAAGCTAAGATGCCAAATTTGCAGAATAAAAGGCTCTGAAAGTATCACCACTAGCATTGTGTTGTTTCTGTTCACTAACTTGACTTCGCCTTTTCCATTCATTGACATTCATTAGAAATTTTCTATCTATATTTTTTATCTTATTAATGTCCTTTCTGTCTTTCAAGGTTTCATTCTACTGGGCATTATTGTTGATATATTATCCCATCGAATATTAATTTAAGGCTTTGAGGTATAATGAATAGTTGAAGGTTAGGCATGTCCTTTAACATCGGCGTTGATTCATACTGCAAAAAATGTTACTGCAGAATATTCTGTTGAAATTGTTACAGTGCTCCTTTAAGAAACTATTGATGACTGTTCAGAATTTTGAATAAAGTTTTTAAGGCAGATATTAGTGAAATTATGAGACCAAAAGTGGCATTTTAAACACCAACATATCATATGGCATGTCTATGATATGTCTTATGTGAATCTATATTTAAGATCTTAATAAAAAAGAAACTTTCTTTAGCAGGTGTAATTTAGTATACATTACAGTTGAAATTCACAAATGCACTAATTTTCAAATATAGATTCTTAATTAACCGTATGAGAGAATATATAGTACCATAATAATAGATAATAAAATGTAAGTTACTTGTGTGTGTCGAATATAGGAGATTCATGTATATCAGTATGCATACAAAGGTATTATACCTGAGGATCGTCGAGAAGTATGTTAAACATTCATACATTTCTTAAACTTTTAATAGAATAAGTAATTTGGAAATGGTTTCCCACTGAAACTTTAATAACAACTAGTACCTCTAACCTAATGAAAATATGATATATATATATATATATAGGAAAAAGTATGACCCCGACGGCAGAGCTCAAGCCGTTTCGACGGTTATTTCTGGACTAAATTAGAATTTTTCCAAAAAATTCTAATTTAGTCCAGAAAATTCAAATGTAGTTCAGAAATAGTCGTCGAAACGGCTTGAGCTCTGCCGTCGGAGTCATCCTTTTTCCTATTTCCCACTCTACTACCGTACAGTAGTATGTATATATATATATATACAAACATGCACACACACATATATATATATATATATATGTACGTATGGGTTTACCGAACATTTATTATAATGTTTGGTTTGTTTGTAAACAAACAGCCCGAATTACGCCGTACAGTGTTCGGCAACCATCGTCGCCCTTTTGTTCAAAACTGACAAAGGAACGATGTACTAGTTTCAAGCTTATTAGCTATCGTCAGCATCGTATACCTTTCTGTCAGATGATTGAACGTTTAAAAGTATATACTTTCCTTATGCATATTAACGGCAGGGCAGCCTAATTTGCATATCGAGTGAGTTAGTCGGCCGGGCGCACCGAAAACGATAGATGGAAAAGAATAAAACGAAATTTCATTTCTCACCCTTAGTACGGCTGATACCTAAATATAAGTATGTATACGTACATACATATATGTATACAGACGTACATACGTAAAGTATATACGTGCATAAGGAAAGTATATACTTTCAAACGTTTAATCATCTGACAGAAAAGTATACGATGCTGACGATAGCTAATAAGCTTGAAACTTGAAACTAGTACATGGTTCCTGTGTCAGTGTTGAACAAAAGGGCGACGATGGTTGCCTAGCACTCTACGGCGTAATTCGGGTTGTTTACAAACAAACCGAACAGTATAATAAATGTTCGGTAAACCCATACGTACATATATATATATATATATATATATATATATATATATACATATATATGTGCATGTATGTATATATATATACGTACTACTGTACGTCTGTACACATATAAGTACGTATACATACTTATATTTAGGTATCAGCCGTACTAAAAGTGAGAAATGAAATTTCATTTATCATTTTCGGTGCGCCCGGCCGACTAACTCACTTGATATGCAAATTAGTCTGCCCAGCCGTCAATATCTATAAGGAAAGTATATACTTTCAAATATTCAATCATCTGACAGAAAGGTATACGCTGCTGACGATAGCTAATAAGCTTGAAACTAGTACATCGGTCAGTGTTGAACAAACGGGCAAACATGGTTGCCGAGCACTGTACGGTGTAATTCGGGCTGTTTGTTTACAAACAAACCGAACATTATAATATATGTTCGGTAAACCCATACGTGCATATATATATATATA
Source organism: Eledone cirrhosa (assembly GCA_964016885.1). Lineage (NCBI taxonomy): Eukaryota > Metazoa > Mollusca > Cephalopoda > Octopoda > Eledonidae > Eledone > Eledone cirrhosa. The sequence goes on along the minus strand of OZ024742.1, from coordinate 158,027,190 downwards.
TATGTGTGTGCATGTATGTATATATATACATACTAAAGTACGTCTGTACTCATATATGTATGTACGCGCACATACTTATAAATATATATATATATATATATATATATATATATATATATATATATATATATATATATATATATATATATATATATAAAAAGAAAATAAGATGAAATCGAAAATGCAACTGGAGTCTTTTTTTTTTTTTTAAATAAATATAATTATTTGATTCCTTCAAATATAAATATATATAAATATATATATTTAAATAAAAAAATAAGACTCCAGTTGCATTTTCGATTTCATCTTTTTTTCTTTATACTTTCACTCGTGTAGGACACCTCGGTTATTTTTCAATTTGTAAAAAAAACTCACTTTGTAATATATATATATATATACATATACGTAAATACATAAACATTTAGATGTGTATGTTGGCAAATTTGTGTTTATAGTTGTGAAGTTAGTTGTAAAATGCAATTAATATTCATTTTTATATTATCTAGATATATATTTTCTAAAAGGTATACTTTACTGTCAAATCTGTGTAGTTTATTACATTAGCCACTTGTATAATATTTTTCATATATTCTCTCATGGGGAAAAATTATTGCCAGTTGTCTGCACAACGGGAATCCACGAAAGTCACAGTAGTAGCTGACAGTAATCTTGCTAACATAACAACAGATACACACATATCTGTACACGTATGCCTACCTGTGTGTGTGTGTAATGAGGAAGACCTTCGTGCGTATATATGAATTTATACGCGCGTGAATACACACCTGTATTTGAAAAGTAAATAAAAAACAACAATGAAGAAATATAATATTTTAATGCTTGATATAGCAGGCAACGATTCCTTACATTTCGGACACTAGTCCGTCATCAGAAGATAGAATGAGAAATAAAACTTGCAATTGAAAGATAGAGAATGAGAAGAAGGAACGGAAAAAAATAATTTTTGGATAAAGCACACATGTATTCAGTCAGGCAATTTCGGGGAATGTATACATTATTTCAGTCACCCTAAACTACGTGGATGAGAGAAATTGAGAGAATAAGGAGTATCGTGTACATGCAAATTTGAGAAATTGTGAGTGGCTGAGTGTGTGTGAGCGAAAAACATAGAGAGAGGGGGGGGGCACGAGTGATTAATAATTCAGAGAGAGAAAGAGAAAGTATTGAAAATACAACATATATATATACAATATGTGAGAATGAAAGGCATTTCTTCATCCCTTTATCGATTTTCACAATGAGAATGTTTAGTTTTTCTACATCATTTTCAAATACCTGTATTGATTAACCGAGTCGAACATTGGACTCGGAAATTTTTTCATAGATGGTTCTGGGAGAGATTTTGATTTCTATGCCGAATTTTTTGCTGATAGGGTGAGTTCAAATTTTAAGAATCATGTTTGCAGACACTTCTATCTATAATTACTTATGAATTTGCACGTGATGGGTTTACTCTAACTAAAATAATTTTACAGGGTGAATATACTTTGGTAAAACCTAAAACTATTAACACTAGTAAATCTCTTTGATGTCTGTTTTAAACTTATTTAAACTTATAATACTGATGTGCTACAAGTATCAAAATATTATTTGTTTTTGCATTTAATAGAGGTAATTACATGACGACAAATTGAAAAGGTTGTTGGAACATTATATAAAAATATTTGGGGTATTACTTCTGGCTCTCTGCCGATTGAGGACAAATCGTCTTTTCCATTGTTATAATGTCCAAGAAAGGCCGAATAAATCGACGGCGCTCCTATCAGGAGTTGCGGGTCCATGCAAATGTATTTAGCATTTGTTCTGCATGTAACAATAAAGAGAATGAATGTGCAATGCCTATTCTAAGGAATGGGTGTTGCAACAAATCATAGTTTGGTGTCTAATCTCATGTAAATCGTATTGCGAATATTCTTTTTTATAATTTGACATCATACTTACGTACTTGGATGATTTCAATGAGCGGTATCGTGAAACGCAGATAAGGATTGAAGCTGTGTCAATTTTTATCATGAATATCCACACAGACACCACACACACACACACACACACACACACACACACACACATATATATATATATATATATATATATATATATATATATATACATTAGGAGTCATTACTATACAATACTGTGTCTGATTTCATAATTGTATGCCTATAAGTATATATGTGCATGTAGAAAGACATAAACATTTATTTTTAAATTCAAGCCAATTTTCCTAGTACCAGAATCTATGATTATTATTGACATAGCCCAAACGGAACTAACACTGGCAGAACCATTTATGTATGCTACTTTCAAAATAAGTGATTTATATGTTTAGTATCATGGGACGAAAAATGCGCCTAGAGTGAATAGCAATGACCGCTTCTCTATTACACGACATATTTAATGCATTTCTCATATTTTGCAGCATGACTGTATGACTTGTTAATATAGCACTTCCTTGAAGAAAATATTCAATAAAGGCACCCTGAGCAGTTAAGTGCCTTCGATCGAAGTAGCTAGTTCTGTTAAATATAATGACAGACACTAACTTTCCCACATTAGCTCAGGTGTGCGTTCAAACAATGATATGTACACATACCACATATTCGGATACAGAAACATATTTCCCTACGGACACACACACACACACAAGCACGCACACATACACACACGCAGACACGCACACACACACATACCCACACACACATATACAAATATATATATATATATAAAAATATATATATTTGATATGTATATATGTGTGTGTATATTTAGATGTATATACACACACATATATATATGCATCTCTCTCTCTCTCTCTCTCTCTCTCTCTCTCTCTCTCTCTCTCTCTCTCTATATATATATATATATATATATATATATATATATATATATATATATATATATATATATATGTGTGTGTGTGTGTGTGTGTGTGTGTGTGTGTGTGTATATATATATATATATATATATATATATATATATATATATAATAACCCATATATATATATATATATGTGTATGCATATATATAACACATATATCAGATAAAGTAAATGCACGTCCACAAATACATACACGGAACAGTGATTATATATTCATGTATGCTGCTGCTCAATATGGTTGTAATTCATGAATTTATTGGCAATTGCACCCATATATTTTCTTAAAGACATACATGCCCATCCAAAATATATACGACTCTATTTTCTTCCGCCAAAACTGATGCCGTTCGGACAAAATTGTTTGTGTGAGAGGTGCCAGCCCTCTCCCTGCGCATGGACATACGCGAAAATTACTGGATATTGTGACCAATATGGTGACGAATTGTGCAATATTATTGCCTCCCTGATTAATCACCTATATTTATTTGTTCGAAAATCTGCATAATACAGGTGTCTGGAGCTTGTCCCCTCTGCAAAACTTTTGTGAATATAACTAGAGCAAGTTCCTATTTCCTGACTAAAGAAAGGCCTATATTTATCTCTTAGTTAATAAGTTATCTTGTATGTCCACCTTAACATATATCACATGGAAGCGTTGAATTTCTATCAGTAATATGTTTCTGTCAACAAGACCTCTATGAAAATATACATCATTTCTTTCCTCTAGTTTGGAACTTTGATGAAAACTTTATCGCTTGTTCTAATATCTATTTATACAAAATACAGTTGACAATTTGAGAAACATGGATTCTTCAGTTCGGATCCAGCAGCCTTCAGGAACTGTCACTGAGGCATGATGATGTTCATAGAACATGATTGTATCACGATGCTTGAATTGAAATAGCCTATCTGATTTGATAGAGCGGAAACAACTTAGTTATTGGTTCAACCAAACGTAATTGTGATTACGATGGCATAAACATTTATGTCAGCTAG
>OZ024742.1:158008294-158020794 GCA_964016885.1 Eledone cirrhosa | reverse complement strand
AACAAACATCATCAAGCAATAATATTTGTGTTTTCATCAGATAAAACAGGAGAACATGATATGAAGGCTAAAAAACACTTGTGGATAGTGCAGTTTTAAATCAACATATGAAAAGTGGTTTTAGATTGATGTGTGATATTGGGAAAAATATTTTATTTAGAGAGGGGGGAGGGGGATGAAAAGGGAAGGAGATGAGAGGGAGAGATGGGTGATAGAGAGAAAGAGATAGTTTTTATAACTGAGAGGAGATATATTTTTTACATAGAGGGGTTGAAAACCGTTGGAAGATACACTCTATAATACTCGTTTACTCATTACCCTCATTCTATATTCTCGTAAAATAATAACATTTGTTTTTGACATTTTGAATATTCATCCGCAATCATTATTATTTTTTCTCTCTATCATAAATCTTTTTAATCTCAATTTCATCCTTAATTTATTATTATTTTTTTCTCCCCATCAAAGAACTCATTATTAATACATATTAACTCTTTATTCGCACATATTATCAATTCAATATACAAACTTTAACTTCACATTATTTTTCTCAAATCCTTCTACACACAAACCTTAACAATTTTTCTCTTCGCTAATTTTGAAATTGCCACAATACATACATTTCTTCTTTTGACGTTAGAATATTCACCCACAATTATTATTTTTTTCTCTCTATCTTCATACATAATTTCCCTTCGTTAATTTTCAAATTCCTTTAATTTATACATTATCTTCCAACGGTTCCCAACCTCTCTATATTAAAACAATATATCTTTTTCTCAGTTATAAAAACTATCTCTTTCTCTCTATCACCCATCTCTCCCTCTCCACCTTCACTCTCATCTCCTCCCCCTTTTTTTCATCCTCCCCCCCCTCCCTAAATAAAATATTTTTTCCTCGCACATATCCTCCCTTCGTTAATTTTCAAAATTTTTAATTTATACAGTATCTTCCAACGGTTTTCAACCCCTCTATGTGAAAAATATATCTCCTCTCAGTTATAAAAACTATCTCTTTCTCTCTATCACCCATCTCTCCCTCTCATCTCCTTCCCTTTTCATCCCCCCCCTCTCTAAATAAAATATTTTTCCCAATATCACACATCAATCTAAAACCACTTTTCATATGTTGATTTAAAACTGCACTATCCACAAGTGTTTTTTAGCCTTCATATCATGTTCTCCTGTTTTATCTGATGAAAACACAAATATTATTGCTTGATGATGTTTGTTTTTGAAATGCGCATAATAAAATATATGGAACTCCTTTAACCATCTTTTGATCTTATATTATATATATATATATATATATATGTGTGTGTGTGTGTGTGTGTACGTGTGCATACTTACATTTATGTATCAGCTGTGCTAGGGCGAGAAATAACATTCTAATTTTATATTTAATATTCGGCAAGGCCAGCCGTAACTCGTTTGGTATGCAAATGAGGCAACTCAGCCGATCTGTACTTAAGAAAATACTATATATTTTCAACCGTTGAACAGACTGGCAGAGGTATACATTCCTAATGATGGGTAATGACCAAGAAACATGTTGATAATTCCTCAAAGCCTGTGTTGAACAAACATGATGATCAGTCACCGGCACAGCTTCAAATATGGCCTTTTCTTTACAAACGTATCGAACATTATTATAATGTTAGATATAACCCATACGTGTGTGGTTATGTATATATATACATGTGTATATATGTGTGTACGTGTGCATACCTATATATATGTATGTGTGTGTGTGTAAATACTTATATCTTAGAACATATTCACTGTTAAACTATGAAGGAATTAAAGAAAATAGTCCGAGCATGTATAATCATTTGTTAGCTGCGTTTGCTAAAGGTATAACCACTAGACTGCTCTTTAGTCAAACATTTATTAGTCGAAGCTAATACATATGCACATATACACACACACGCACGTGTGTGTGTGTATGATGTAAACATAGATAATTGCACTAACGTACAAATACATTCACACTAAATGACACACTCATACATATCTATTATAGTACTTTTATCAGAATGCTTTGAGATACCTCTACTTAATTGTAAACCTACATTCTAAAGAAATCGAAGAAATTCACTATTTAGCGTACATCAGGACAACGCTGTTTGTTTTTCCCTTTCTTTCTTCGCTATTTTTAATGTCCGAAAGATCTCTCACCATCGCTGTATATCTTGAAAATGGCTGTATGCTTTTAATAGTTACTTACATTCAGAAAACTTCTATGTATTGGCTCTCAGCAATGTCATTCTTAACACGATAAAGAAAGAAAGAGGTCTTTTGGTAAATTATCTCTCATTATTGATTTGAAATAATGCTTCTCCAGACAACTGTCTGAAGAGTTGGAGTACATTGAACACAACTTGTAAACACTTATGTTCATCAAAACAAAATATTCACACGTTCTTTTTTTTTTCACTCTTCGTCTTCTTTTTGAAATTACTCACAGAAACACGTCTCTAATAATAGAATGAGAAATAAATATTATTTAAAGACATTATTTGATTTATGTTTCCGACATGAAATATATGAAAAACAACAATCTATAATACACAGAAACAGGAATTGCCGATGCAGAAATATGCTGGAATATTAGATTTCATTTTGACTAAATTGTTATTTTTTCTCCTGTTAACCTTCGACCTAGCTTATATAGAAATGTTATACAAAATGCGATTTACCTCTCCAATCATATTTACATGACGTTTACAAGATTTCACATTCGAAATTACTAGAATAAAGTAAGTTTTGCTGTTTATATAGGTGAAATCAATTATTTAATTACTTCGGAGTTCTTTTCAAAATAGATTTTGAACAAACAACGCATTGTTGAAGCGGATGCTGGATCAGATCTGCCGTATAGAGATATGCAATAATAGACAGTATATTATGGTGGCTTAGGTAAGTCATTATTATGTTATTTGCGAGCTGTTCTGTTTGTGCCAAAGATAGAATGACAGGAAAAAAGTATTTATCATATGAATGATATTTCATTTCTATATATTGACATTCTCTCAAGTTAGCTATACTTTGTTGAAAAATACAGAGAAGGAAAATATACACGTGGATGTGTATACTATCAGTTATAATACTAAATAAATGTTTCGTGGGTTCTAAGGAATTTAAAATGCTGATATTATTTGCAAATTTATGCATTACATGTTTTCAGCTTCTACCCGTTTGCAAAGTTTCTTTCAGGTTTTCTGCCCTATTTATTAATATTATATTATAATGAATGTGTATAACTGTTTGAAGTGATGTTACGAACTACCATCCATGTTAATGTCCCAAGCCTAGAAGTTCAATAGGCGGAGGTTATTTCGGTTTCTTGAAGTGTTAAACAATTGAAAGAACAAGATTATCACCGCGAGGGAATGACAATCCGTCACGAGATTAATTTCGCAGTTGTAGATGGTACTCATTCGTTCAGATGAGAGGACTAAATCAACGTGAAAACACTAAATATATTATCAAACAAGTTAAGATTTAATAAAGGAAATTAATCAAAATAAATATTACTAAAATTACTAAAATACACAGAATGTAATCAAAATTGAAACTTTACCTTACCCGAACCGAACTTCCTCCGTGTAAATAAACCCCCTCTTTCTGACGTAGAACATGTATGTCAAATAAAGCAACTGCTCATTACTTACTACACCTGTATGATGCGGAAGTAGACAGAGCCTGGGGCGTTAACTCCGTTTGTCTGGGCCGTATTTTTGGTCGTCTGTCACACCTCATCAGCAAGCAAGAATACTCACACACACACACACACACACACACACACACACACACACACACACACACACACACACACATACACACACACACACACACACACACACACACACACACACACACACACACATATATATATATATATATATATATATATATATATTATGCCTATATCGTAAGGGATATGGAGCTCTTGACTTAACGATCCTAATGTCTCCTGTCCCATCATATAAAACGATTGACCAGGTCTACAACGATGCTGACAGCGATGGCCTCCCTCTCTTCTAGGGCATGTTCTGTTATTGAATTTGATATCAGTTTTGTTACGGTCCTTTAGAATAGTTTTAGTACTGAATGTGTGTTCATTTTCTCACATGATTTTAATTTTTGTGATTTGTATATTTCTGTTCTACTCGCTCTAAATTTCTATGGGCGTCTGTTTGAGCATCTAAATGATGATAGGACGTCTAACTCTCACGGTGTCTAAACACGTAATGTAGTATTTGTTCAGGTATACTCTATTGAATATATATTTCACGAGAAGGTCCAGTTCCTCAGTGACACACTCCCGGATCTCCGCTCTCACTGATCATCTACAAGTATATTTCCACTGCAAAATCAATGTCGATGGATGGGTATAGGGATACAGTATGAATGGTACATTTCAAGCAGCCTGTCTGGTCGCAGGTGTGGATGCATTTGTTGATTATGATGAGGAGACACTCCGTGTTGCCATGCACATCCGAGAGCCTCCTTGGTTACAAACACTTATACATACACACACGCATATACATACACACACGCATAAGTATAGATATAAGTATATATGTGTATATGTGTAAACATACATATATATGTATATATATATATATATATATATATAAATAAATACCCCCCCCCCCACATATATATATATATATATATATATATATATATATATAAAATATTAAACAAATAATGAATAAAACAATGAAACAGTTCCTTATATTAAACAAAAAAAGTTCATTATTTAACGATCGTTTCTAGGATATATATGTGTTAGAATTGGCATGCATATTCAACAGATCTATGTATAAAATTATACAAAATTATACAAACTATCAAGATTAAATATACATACCAACACATATATACGCCGTCTTCAGAAATAATGAACTTTAAATAATGAACTTTTTTTGTTTAATATAAGGAACTGTTTCATTGTTTTATTCATTATTTGTTTAATATTTTATCTTGACTCTGTATACCGTTTATCTTTCACCGAAAGTGATTTTTCATTACATCTCTTCTTTCCATGATATCCGGAATACATTGAGTTCTTCATACGGATTGGACACTACCGTAAACTCTTGGTAGATTTATCTACATATATATATATATATATATATATTCTAGCAGAAGTACCCGGCGTTGCCTGGGTGTAAGTCGACCTTTGCTCTGTTGTTAAAATATGTGAAAATTACTTCCCGCGGATCACAGGTGCAAACACCTTCGAACCTCAAGGAAAAAAACAGAGGTTAGTAGACGCAGGTGTGTAATTGAGCATAAATAATGGATCAATTGTAGGTTCACAAGGTTCACAGTGTATCGTTGAAATTGTTCTTTGCACGACTGACGGAAGTCAAATAAGTCAAATTCACTTGAAATTGAATTTTCAGTTTATTTTTAAAGCAGGATGAAAAATTCGATTTTTTCAGATTTTTATTTTTTTCCCAATTTTCGTGCTCACACGTGCAGGAGAAGAAATAAAAGGGACACTATCTGAACCGCGGCATAATGGGTAGTCTTTTGCGACAGTTTTCAAGAAAATCGACGTTCCTGTAAAAAGTTTTCCCATGTGCAACTGTGCCTTGTTTTTTGCGCAAAGTCGAACTCCCGCTTCAATTTTATTGATTTGTTACATGAATACGTGACCTCTGAAGTCGATTTGAGTAGCTTAAAAACCTGTCCCGGTAAATTTGCTATAGGTGAAAACAAGTTGATTAAAATTGTGTCTAGGGTTATTGCTCTTTGCAACAGCCTCAACGTGTCTTCAAGTATGGTTTGTTAATTTGTTCTGGAACTAAATCGAATTTCGTCAAATCGGACCGAGCAAACAATGTTTCCATTTGTCTTTCTAGCTGGTGTACCCGGTTACACTCGGGGTTATAAGGAGCTGGATTTAAGTGGGTCTGCGCTAAATTCCAGCAGGATGCTTTAACCGAAACGTTTCTTTTTGTGCTCCCATCTGCGATATTGGTATTTTGAAAAAATAGTACACAAACAGAGCATGTGTAACGCATGTATCACGTTATGAGAAAAAGGGGTTTCGATTCTCCATTCATAAGATACCAAAAGAATTGCACGCAAATAAACCGGGATTTTAAGGCACTGCCCAGTTCATAGTTGAAAGGTAAGAATCAAGTGGAATAATGTTTTGCGACATTGTCAAATGTTCAACCGTACAAAAGCAAAGGATATAGCCATTGAAATCTAGGTAGACCAAAGAATTTGGTGGGGTTGTATATCAGAGGATTGTTTTCCTTGTGATTCGCGTCTAGTCTACAAAGTGAAGTTAGATGATTGTAGTTGGTGTTGTATCAATAAAAAATAAAAGCTTACGGAAGACTGAACACTTACGAAATAAGTGAAAATCACGTTGATATTCCTATCGAAGCAAGATGTGCCGAAAAAGCTGACGGACTGTTGTGTCAATAATGAAATCGTAGAAATGGCGAATCCGACCTCTAAGATGTAAAGGATATGTCTTGGAGGTGAAGAGGAAGTATTGGTACAATTGTTTTGCTCAACATGTTGACCATTAATTTAAATAGACTTACGCAGCTTCATCGTGCGATTTTGTTGCTTATGGCCTAGAATGAGGGCCGGTTAAATGCGGCAGAAAAATAAGCCAAGCTGATGATGTTTAGGGGCGTCGCAGGCAATAGATGCGGCGTTGTGAGTCAATTGTGAGGACAGTGGAAGGCACGCTGATCGCTTGAGAAGACGCGATGCTACACAGGATGCTTCTCGGCCATAATTGACAGAAAGGCATGCCAGGAGAAATGAAAGAGTTGCTATTCATCCTTTGCTTAGCATGATAAGCATGTTATTAAAAAGATTTACCATGGACTATCGTGCACGTTGGTATTGTGTTTAGCCTGCGAAAATCGGTGGTCAAATGGGGCAACAATAAGCCATGCTGATGACGTGTAAGCGGGTCGCAAGGAATTCATGCGGCATAGATGGCCATGGGAGTCTTGAAGGAGCACGGAGGTCAGGCAAAAGAAAGGGCCGAGGAGGGGATGGTGGCTGACAGTGCATGGATGCGGAATCCTAAGGCATGACGATGCAGTGGGACGATGGGCAGCAGGCAAGGAAGAGAGCAGGGGTGGACGGTGGCAAGGATGCCGCATGGTGAGCCATGGCAGTCTAAAGGAGCACTGCGGGCAGGCAAAAGAAAGGGCCGAGGAGAGGAAGGCGGCTGACAGAGCATTTATGCGGCATGGTGATGCATGACGATGCAGTGGGACGACGGCGTGCAGGGACCGGAGAGAGCAGGGGTTGACGGTGGCAGGGATGCGACCTGGTCCCTCAAGACTGCCATGCCTAGGCAGTGGAAAGGGTCGGGGAGTGGATGGCGGCTGACAGGGCAGGGATGAAAAATGATGAGGCATGACGAAAGGGAAGGGTGCATGGCGGCTGACAGCACGTGGATGCGGCATGCCAATTGAATTGCACTTCGGGAATACATGGCGCAACGGGAGGCACGATGATTGTTTGAGAAAACCGGGTGCAAGGCAGGATGTTTATCGGCCATACATGATCGGTAGATTTTGGAGGAGAAGGGGATGAATGTTTGTTTAATTTTGTTAAATATGGTCAAAATGAATGTAAAAAGACTTACACAGGATCGTCTTCATGTTCGGTTCTGTCTTTCGTCTGAGATAATGGGCGGTTATGTTCGGCGCAGGAATAAACCATGCTGATGACATTTGAGCAAGTTGCTGGCAGGGCAGGAATGCCGCATGGTGAGCCATGGCAGTCGTGAGGGACCAAGGCGTGCGGGCAAGGGAGAGGGCAGGGGTTGGCCGTGGCAGGGTTGCGGCTTGGTTAGGCATGGCAGTCTTGAAGGAGCACGCTGGGCAGGCAAAATAAAAGACTGAGGAGGGGATGGCGGCTGACAGATCATAGATGCGGCATGGTGAAGCATAACGATGCAGTGGGTCGGCGGCGTGCAGAGAAGGGAGATGGCCGGGATTGACGGTTGCAGGGATTCCGCATGGTGAGCCATGGCACTCGTGGAGGACCAAGGTGGTCGGTTAAGGGAGAAGGCAGAGGAGAGCCTGGCAACTGACAGAGCATGGATGCGGAATGGTGAGGCATGACGATGCAGTGGGATGACGGCGTGCAGGGAAGGGAGAGGACAGGACTTGATGGTGGCAAGGATGCGGCTTGGTTAGGCATGGACGTCTTGAGCTCTCCCGGAGCGTAGGCAATGGAAATGGGCAGGGGTGGACGCTGGCAGGGATTTGGCATTTTGGGCCGTGGCAGTCCTTAGGGACCACGGATAGCAGGCAATGGAAAGAGCCGGGGAATGAATTGCGGCGGACAAGGCAGAGATGCGCATGGTGATGCACAACGATGCAGTGGGTCGACGGCGTGCAGGGAAGGGAGAGGGCAGGGGTTAACGGATGCCTTATTATGCTACGGTAGTTAGACCACGGGAACGAAGAGAGCGCATGGAGGCTCGATGATCGCTTGAGAAGACTGGGAGCAATACAGGATGATGCGCGGCGGTATATTCTTGATAGTCTTTATATAAGAAATGGAAGAATCGGCATAAAAAAATTTCTGAATATGGTGAGCGTTAATTTAAAGAGACTTACGGTGGATAATCCTGATAGATTGAACGTTTTTTGCATGGCGGGAGTCGCGACAAATGGAAGCAAGAAGAATGGCGTTCTTTGGTTGCCGGACCTTTGCCTATGGGGATCCGATTATCGACCTTTCGAGAGTTTAATGTAACCCACGTTCATCCCCGGATCGAAATACACACTGGCCTCGAGTTTCATCGAAATCGGACGATTTTTGAAAATATCGATTTTTGGCCTCTGGGGGCCCGATAATTGATCTTTCGAATATTTCAAGTAGCCTAGTCCAATCGACAGGTCGAGTTTTATATATGTGTCAAGTTTAATGCAAGTTCGGAGGATCTTTTAAAATATCGATTTTTCGAAAATTGTAAGTAGCCTATTCCAATCTACGGGTCGACTGTTATATATGTGTCAAGTGTCATGAAAATCGGATGAAAATATATATATATATATATATATATATATATATATCTTATATATATATATATGTATATATATATATATATATATATATATATATATATATATATAGTAATAATAAAATTTTGAAGACAAAATCCAAAGAGGGCTCGATAAGGATAAATATACATCAAATATATAAGAACCGTAGAGCAAATATTTATTAAAATAACACACACACACACACATATATATATATATACATATATATATATATATATATATATATATATATATATATATATATATATATATATATATATATATATACGTATATATATATATACGTATATACATGTTTAGTTTCTGTTAAATGTATATACCGCAGCACGTGTCCAAACGAAGGGTTTTCGAATGATGGTAGCATATGAAATTACAAATCATTTAACCCAGTCTTGGCATATCTAATATAATTTGCATTATGACAACAACAAGAAACAACTCAATCAACAACTCACTCACTGCCGTGTGAATCTCTCGTCTTTTTCTCACTAATCCCTACGCATATTTACTAGTCTTTTGCATACCCCCACCACCTAATTCAATTCGTCCCAACCGTATTTCTATTTCTCTTATTCCTTATTTCGTCACAACTTCTTTGCTAGCCATAACTTCTCGAATTTTTGCTACTCATAGGCTTTTTCTATCGAATTTGAAATACAAACGGTCAAATTAAACAAAATAAACCATGTATTCTGTGTGGATAGAACTTGAAATATCACATATATAGTTCTACTGTTCCGAATATCTCCAAAATCCAAAGACATTTATAAAGACATATATATGGTATTACGTAACGCGACAGAAGTTCATCTCCGACTTGATAGGTTTCATGCCGAGTGCGGCATGGCTGGAATGAAAATTAGTGCTGGGGAAACTGAGACACTCGTCTTCTCAAGTAAGCCAGCGCAGTGTACTCTACATGTGAATGGAAGTCCACTAAAGCAGGTGGAGAAATTCAAGTATTTTGAGGCCATACTCACGAGTGGTCGAAGGCATGAGGCTGAATTAAGTACAAGAATTGAAATAGCTAGTGCAGTAATTCGGTAATCAGTAGGTCTAAAAGCAAAACTCCCTAAAGTCAATGCAGTTATCGTGCCAACCATTGCCTATGGCTATGAATCTTGTGGAATAGAGCGAAATAATACGATCACAAATAAAAGCGACCCAAATGGGTTTTCTTCGAAGGATGCTTGGAGTAATGTTACTCGCTAGAGTGCGTAGCTCAGATATCAGAGATTTGTTCTTAGTAGAGCCGCTCTTTATCCGAAGTGAGAGATCACAGCACCGGTATTGTAGCCCTGTTGTTAGAATGTCCCACGATAGAATCGCTGGACAAGTTTTATGGGCAATGCGAACTGGCAGGAAACCCATGGATATGCCTTGAATAAGATGGTTGGATAACATCCATTAGCTCTGCTTGTCCCAATTGGGGCTCCAGTCTGATCTGGTAGAAACGCTTGCTACTGACAGGGCCTGCTGAAAGAATAGTTTGAGGATGTTGCTAACAGGAATAAGTGCGCGTAGAAGAAGAAGAAGAAGAAGAAGAAGAAGAAGAAGAAGAAGAAGAAGAAGAAGAAGAAGAAGAAGAAGAAGAAGAAGAAGAAGAAGAAGCAGCAGCAGCCGCAGCAGTAAAGTAATTGAAAGATTCAAGATTCTGGAGATAAAAATCTCCCAGACATGTTTCAGGTAGAGGGCTTTGTATAATTGAGAATAATATATATTGCGATACGCCGATTTTATATACCAAAGATGCTTGCCATTTATTCCAAGGAATAAATTGATCTGTATCTGGTTTAATTCCATGGTAATGTAATCGGTAATATGATCAAAGATAAAATAATACATACTATACAATATATGGAATAACGTGTTAACGTGTTAAGCAAATGGCATTGCTCCTTGGTGCAAATAGGTGCAGTACATAGAGATATACTAGCACTTTGGCATTGATAGAGTTGTCTAATTAATGACAATTAGTTTGGCTGCATGGTTTAACCCTAGAGACGGAACATGAAAGGATAGCAATATTATCTCCTCAAAAGATTCTGAATTCGATCAAATGCAATGAAATTGATCTTCGTTCTAATTAATATATTACACGCGTAGCTCATGAGACACACAATATAACCTTCTCCAGTCACAAATTAATAGATCTGTTTGGAATGCGTATGTACTGTTTTACTAGATTGAACCATGCGATGCAATCCTGCTGGGGTAGACCTAGCATTGCTGGCTGATACAAGCTTCATTCTGAAACTAATATTGTGTTTTCTTGTGTGTTTTATTATCTGAAATATGTGGAAGAATATTCAGGTTCAAATGTCCTATATTAGATAGTTTTATGCCATTAATCTTCTAATTACATGATTGTAAATTTGATTCCTAAAAAAGACATGCTGGAAGGGTATGCCACAATCCCTGTATGGAGAACTGAGAGTAAAGTTTAGCACGCATCCAGCAGGATTAGCCCTAACAACGATAACGAGAGAGAGAGTGCTGAGTGGAGAGAATTACAAAATAAATATAGTTGGATGTAAAGCACGTATGGAGGCATTCTCTACAGGGATACCGTTCTCTTATTACTCGTTATGACGAAGTGGATGAATGTATGTTTCTGCAAAGGTGGCAAGTAACTAAAATGATTAATAGTAGATTGGGAAGTGGGAAGATCTCATAGGTGTATTTCACCTGGACATTAGCCACGTTTTGAGGCTGATGTACCTTGGATCTTACATGGTACAAGCCAAATTATCATTTTAAAAGACGAGGGCAGCGGATTTGCAGAATCGTCAGAGGGTCCGACGCCATGCTTAGCAGCATAGATTTACGGCCCATTATGATCTGAGTTCAAATCCCACCGATGTTAACTTTGTCTTTCATCCTTCTGGAGTGGGTTAAAAAAGTACCAGTCACACTCTGGGCTCGAGTTAATCGACTTTCCCCACCCCAACATTGCTGGCGTTGTGCCTATATAAGAAGCCATTATTTAAAAAGACGTTTGTTCAATATGAACTATTCTAATACATTATTATGCATTGTCAGAACTATTTAATGTATGAATATCTACAACAATAATGGGACGTAACTATAATTTAAAAGTAGTCAACATTGTCACTCATACTCCCAGTGTTAATAATTAATGTGCCAGCAAAAGTAAAAGGCTCATGTTAATCGGCTACACCTTTGTCCTTGAAGTTAATAGCATTGTCTCAATGCTAGAATTAGGACACTTAGAGCAGCGAAGAAGATCAATTGGCAAAAACTAATAGAGCGATTGACAAAATGCTAACCGATATTTAGTTACCTATCTCTCAGTTCTGATTTAGAATGCCGTCAATATCTCCCTTGGCTTTCGTGATTCTAGGTATATAAAATAAGAGAATTAATAGGCACAACAGAAATGCAAGATTCCCATTTGATACAT
>OZ024742.1:157980794-158003294 GCA_964016885.1 Eledone cirrhosa | reverse complement strand
ATTGTCTGAATATTGGAGTTTTTTGTTTAACACTATGTAGGAAAACATGTATTTCTGTTACTAATATTGTGTAAGGATATATGTATGTGTATGTATTTTATGTAGTCGGAGAATTGGCAGTGTCCTATAATGTGCGTTAGAATGATTTGAGGTATTCGTTCCGACTCTCTGCGCTGTTTTTTTTTTTTTTAAAACCTCCAATTCAATTTTGCCGTTTATTTTTCGAGGTCGACAAAAAAAAGTAACATTTTAGTACTCGGGCCTATCCTTCCTCTACACCCTTTTCTTATTCCTATTTATTATGCTCCCTCTCTCTCTTGTAGAAGACATCAGATATGTTCAGACATATAGAGGTGTTGCGCTCCAAGTTTAATTGCTCAAGACATGATACATGTCACTATATTGCACCCATGAGTTCATCAAATGTTACAGATCTACACGTACACACATTGATACATGTATTGTATACTGTCGTTTGTATGGTAATGTGTTTGTATATGTCTGCATCTAGATAAATTTGCTTTTACAAAGATGCATACAGACATAGATTCATACAGGCCAACATACGCGTCTGCTTGCATATATACATATACTTGAGTGAGCACCTGGTGGTAAGTGAGCATTTAGTTGACGCGCCTGTGTTCAATTCTGTTGATGTGAGAGACTTTTGAACTTGTGTATATAAATTAATTCATATGATACCTTCATTTCCGCCTCTCTATAAATATCAAGTGGTCACATTAGCTATACATTTATTCATATATGTAAACCTTTCAGTGTACTCCTCTATAAGTGGTTAGGATTCCATGTAGTTATGTGTGAATATGCATGTATGTGTAGCGTGGGAGTCTACATAGTTTGAATTAGTATACATACTAAACCGAAATACTACTTAGACGTATTCCCTCAGGCGTCCGAATAGATGAGAATTTTGAATGTATGTAGGTTAAACACTTCCTGAGGCTACATTTGCCTTGAGACTTTTCGACGTCCATAGAAATGTATCATTCTAGTACTGGGACCAGTTCCTGCTGTATATCTCTTTATATCTTGATCTGTATTACAGTGTATGTTAAAATACATCTAAGCATTTAAAGATTGTTAAAACCATAATTATTTTTGCGAGAAGGTAAGACAATTCCACCACAGCTTGTTATGATATCTCCCCTACGATAAGGGAAACATTACTGAGATGTGTCACATGTCGGTAGTAGTTTCTGCATATTTTGTGGTGTTGGAATGATTATAAAGTTTCTCTCTCAAGTAATATAGTTTAGGATTAGCAAGACACCAATTGATTGAATGTTCATCAAATACTGAGACCTAATAGAGAACGAAACTGGTAACAGAAACTGTGATTTAGCCACAGAAATATATGTTGCTATGAATTTAAATATTAAATTTTGAAGTAAGCCGAAATAATTTTATAAGCATGATAACTTGATATAAAACAACATAAAACAGCTCATTATCTAATTAGTGTTGCAACATAGCCAATGATAAATGCCGATTGTAAAACTGAAATATTACTAACGATATTGTATATTTATTTCAAGTATTTCTGAGCCTAAAGCGCATGTATATAAATCATAGTTGGGAAACTATTCAGTAAAAACAGAGCGGATATAAATATATATATGCAAAAACTTATATACACATTTACATACTTCCATACGTATGACTCCCCCCCCCCCCATATATATATATATATATATATTATATATATCATAGTAATAATAATACATTTGAAGACTAAAATGCAAAGAGGGCTCGATAAGGATAAATATATATCAGATATATTAGAACCGTAGAGCAAATATTTATTAAAATAACAGATTAAAGTTTAAGCAAAGAATCGCTGCTTTCACCCTTAATGGGATCTTCTGAAACTAAAAAGTCAATCTGTGAACGCAGAAGTAAATATTTCAAAAAACGTTGCAACCGAAGGAAGACAGGAAGACGATTTTAGGTATGTTTACCTGCTTGGTACGGGTATGTTCTTTGTAGAAATATTCAGATGTTGTTTCTGCATGATGAATATAAGTTAATAGAGTGCTCAACTGAGGGAGCCAAATAGTAATAATTGTTTCTACGTTAGGCACAAGGCCAGCAATTACCCAGTGTATTACTGGTACTTTATTTTATCGACCCCGTAAGGATGAAAGGCAAAGTTAACCAAATAGTAATAATAATAATAAATTTGAAGACTAAAATCCTGTCTTCCTTCGGTTGAAACGTTTTTTGAAATATTTACTTCTGCGTTCACAGCTTGACTTTTTTAGTTTCAGAATATCCCGTTAGAGGTGAAAGCAGCGATTCTTTGCTTAAACTTTAATCTGTTATTTTAATAAATATATATATTATATATATAAATGTATACACATATAAAGATACATTTGCGTGTGATATCTAGTTTATCAAAAATGTCTCTCAGTCCGTTTCTATATTTCTTAGCTTGGCAACTGCTATGTATTATAATAGTATATGGATATTTATATTCTAGCGAATAAGCACACATAGATAGACACATATATACCTTAAATATTGAAAAGAATTCACATAGATGCGTACATTTATACACACACTCGATCATGTGTACATACATACCCCACACAATATAGGATAAGACAGATATTCCCAAGAATGATATATATATAGTAATGCTTATGTACGTGTTTCTCTGGACAATAATCAATCCCCGCCACCGACATGTTTCTAATGAAAAAGATACTATACGGTGTAAAACAAGATTAAAGCTACATCAAATTTATATTCTATACTCATAGGCTGTGTCTGTGTCTCAATAGTTTTTTTTCTCTCCATATTATCGTTTTAAACTGTCTATCCAACTATTATGGGAATGTGATAGGTCTGCATATGATATGAAAATCTAGCAGTCCTCCTCATAAAATCAGTGAAGCGTGTTGAATAATAGAGTTGTCTGTGTTTTATAAGGTTTTGTACTTACCATATAGGCGTCGCAAGTTTGAACATTTTCAAAATGGAAATGCTATAAAGACCAATGAAACAGCTGCTAATACAAATAGTATTCAACCTGCATAATATCTCTCTATATATCTACCTATCTCTGTATCTCTCTCTATCTATCTATTTATCTCTCACTATATATATATATATATATAACCCACATGCACACATATATACAATTTTATTCTATATAGACAGAGGGAGAGAGATGTCGATTATGATGGCCTGTGAACAAGCAAATAAGCAAACAAGCATTCCTTTTCATATATTTATGTACACACCGGTGCCAGTTTCATATTAGTCTGATAACGAGAAATGGAAATTGATACCAAATATGATTTAGATTTATTTTACTTTATAGAGTCAAATATTCGTCCTCTGACATATTTCGAAAATAAACATATCTTCCTCGAAAATATCAAAGAAAGAATATTAACAAAATGAAAAAGTAAAAAAATTAACTAATATCAAATAATATTGTTCGCAATTGTAAATGATGAAAAAAGTACATTTATTAATGCTCATGTAGAACCGGTTTGGTATTCTCATTGGCATTTCAATGTAAGTATTTATGCATGAAAGTACATACAAAAACTGTTTTTGAAGATTACATCAAATGTTGTAGTGCATATTGTGTAGAGTATTTGAAGAAAATCAGAATTTTAGATAAACAATGACAAAGCAGATATATAAAGGATATCTGCCGACAATTTGTTCACTTTCAAGGTGGGAGAGGTTTTTGGTGAGGATCAATTGCTAATCAACTTTGAAGTAGCCCTCTTGTGCCTCCGCATAGTTTATCGCTCCTTCCAATGATCTCAGGTCCCAAACAAGTAAGAAGAAACCATGTTTGAAACCATGTTTGAAAAATAGGGAATATCGTGAATCTGCGAAGTGCAGATTAAGAAGTAGCCGGTAATAAGATATGTGATTGAAGAAAAAATATATATCCCACAGGGGCAAGTAAAGGATAAAAAGTAAGGTTCCTAAAAGAAATAAGACTGCAATGATTAAAATATTCAATATGTCAGTACAAAAATTGCTTAGAAAGAAAAATATGATAATGTCTCACTCAATATGATTATGGTGAAAATATATTTTAGATTAAAAACGTTGAGCGCCTCTTTTTATCTGCGTCACAGCCGAAGGACCATGGTGTACTCTACACATCCCTATATATATATATATATATATATATATATATATATATATATATATATATACAAACTAATAATTGATTGACATATACAAGGTGGGTTAGAAAAGATCCAGGACTGATGTGACAACAGATTTATTTCAAACCCAAATTTCAAATTACACACTAAGAGTTTTCTCCTTCAACGTAATCCCCCTGGGGGTCTAATACACTTTTCCATCCTTTTCTGTCACGCTTGCATGCACTCCTGGAAGGATCTTCCGGGATCCTCCGCAGTTCCGCCGTCACTGCTTTTTCATGTCGTCCACGTCTTCAAAATGGGTCCCCTTCGTACTCGAAGATCCATGACTCACCACCGGTGATGACTGTCCCTAGCAAGTCTGGTTCGGTTTCAAGATGGTCGAGGATGTCCTGGCATACTTGCATGCGTCGATCCTTCTGGTCATCGTTCAGCACTTTTGGAACCGTCTTCGCGCAGACTTTCCGCATGTCCAAATCTTCAGTGAGAATCTTCCAGACGCTGTCCCGATTCATGCCCAGCTCATTTGCCATCAGCTGAACAGTCAGCCGACGATCGCTACGCACCATCTGCCTGACGCGCTCAACGTTGACCTCAGTCCTGGTTGTTTTGGCCTTCCTCTCCTGGGGTCATCTTCCACGTCCTCGCGTCCTTCTTTAAACCTCTTGCACCACTTAAAAACACGTGAGCGTGACATTGTCTCATCTCCATACACTTGCTGCAGCAATCCCAGTGCCTCTGACGGAGCTTTCAAGTTTGTTCGTTGGTCTGTGTTCATTGCTTGACGACCTGAAACAGAGGACATGTATATAAAATTATGAAGAAAAAAGTTTGATCGCTGCAGAGAGCTAAGATTAAAGTTACATACTCCAGGGGGATTACTTTGAAGGAGAAAATTCTTAGTGTGAAGTTTGGGTTTGAAATAAATCTTTTGCGACATTAATCCTGGAACTTTTCTGACCCACCTCGTATATATATCTAAAATAAACACATGAAACAATCACAGGGGATAATTTGTAAAGTGTGTAAGCACACACAGCTAGGTAGGTAACTAATTAAAGTTTAACTAGAACTTCAAATATAGATACCTTTTAAAATGATTAATCTTCCTTGTGTATATTTCATTAAAGAAATATATTCCACCATTAATTGGAAAATCGAAGTAGTCAAAATCCGGATTTTCAACAGGGGAGAAGATTTAACTATCTGTGTTTACACAGCAAATGCAAATCTGCGAATGACCCGTCGCACGTGTTGCATTTTTAAAGATACACACATCGTACCAACGTGAAGCAGATAAAAAGAGGCGCTCAAGGACTTGTATAATTGGTACAAGACAGAGCATTATATATTGATAAATGTTCTGAGGCCATATTCATTTGATTCAGGTTTATTTAAAACTTCGTTATACATATTTCATTGAGAAATATCAATTATGATAGCCTGAGCTCTTCTGACGGCAAAACCTAAAATAAACATAGAAAGTTCCTAAGAAACCTTTAAATTTGGAAAAAATATAATAATTTCCCCGAAAACAGATTTTTACAGGTTTTTTCACATGGTTTTACTTCCTCCTGCTTTCTCGCTCTGAAGGATGGACAGCATCCCAGGCCTCATTTGATTACCAAGTGGTGTGGACTTTCTATTTGTAATAATATCTACCGGTCGAAACTCTTGGCAGAAGGAGAAACGTGAAATAAACCTTACGATTGCAAATCCAACTCTTTAACCACTAAGCCACATGCCTTCATTTTCTGGCAAGTTTTATTATAAATACAATTGCCTGTATCAATGGAAATTTGTAACATGGAAAGACATAGCAACATAATGAGTATTACGATATGAGCTTCCATTTTAAATTGTTATATAATGGAGCATAGCTTGCTACATGTACGTGTCGCTTTGTTGGTGAACAACAATTAGCTCATTCAGTGATTATTCGCTTTCTTCGTGGCGTGTGTGTTTATATTTGTGTTAGAAAAATCCAAACTGTGTTATTCAAAATAACATTTACCGACACTGCTATTTAAAACAACCCGGCATACACTAATAGAATAACGATTAAAAGTATAAACATGACACCAACATACATTTTAATATCGGTAGCTGTTGCTATGGAGGTAAATATCACAACATCGAGAAACATTCGGTTATAATTGTTGTAGATTCGATGTAATCTGGTCAGATCAGAGAAATTGAAATCCAGTTGGGATTTGGCCAAAACAGAGGAAAGGAAAATCCTAGCTTTCATATCTCAACGAGATACAAACAAAATTAAAGGGGAAAAAATGAACATCTCTGCTTTATATTTGTTGTTTGGCAACAAGCCAAGTATTGCAAATGGAATAGTTCACTGAAGGATAAGTATCGCTCTCTTCTTAATCTGCTTGTTAAATGTCAAATCTCACATGAATATTTTTCGATTAAAATCCATTTAGTAGCAAATCTCTACGTATATACGCATGCATGATTACGCATGTATGATTATGCAGACATATCTATCTACACACACACACACACACACGCACACACACACATACACCCACACCCACACCCACACACCCACACGCACATATATATATATATATGTATATATATGCGTGCATATATATATTTACATATGTATGTATGCATATATATATATATATATATATATATATATATATATATATATATATATATATATATATATATATATATAGTTAAAAGAATAGAGGTGTAACACACAAGTTATTATATATTGGTAAACGGAATAGAAAATGCTGACAAATTGTTCACAGTTGAAAAATGGTTTAATTAGGAATAAAAGAGTATTAGTGATTGTATGGGTTAGTATTCAGTTGTGGTTTTAAGTTTTTAAGTTTTTACCGGTTGCGCATTTCTAAATGCTTTTCAAAAATAATTTTGCGATAGAGTGTCCGTGCTGTTTGCTCTGATCAGAGCAAACAGCACGGACACTCTATCGCAAAATTATTTTTGAAAAGCATTTAGAAATGCGCAACCGGTAAAAACTTAAAAACTTAAAACCACAACTGAATACTAACCCATACAATCACTAATACTCTTTTATTCCTAATTAAACCATTTTTCAACTGTGAACAATTTGTCAGCATTTTCTATTCCGTTTACCAATATATATATATATATATATATAAATAATTTAATATATCAACTAACATAAGCGCACAGATGCACGCCTATGCCAACAAATACACAGGTTATGTCATAGTACCTAGGTGGTTCAATTCAGGAGGATGCAGAACAATAATATAAAAGACGTAAAATAAGAAAATCTTTTTTAAAAAATTTAAAAAATTTTTTTTACTTACTTACTTAAATTTTCACTCCAACTAATTAGTTTCTGCAATGGGCTAAAGACAGTTACGTAATCTAACTGTCGAGAATTCATTGCGTCATCAGGGAGTCTATTCTCAGCAAAGTCTCCAGGCAATGCGCGGACACTGGCGGCTCATATAAAAATAATAATAATTCGGTAGATAGAACAGCTGGCGAGGACTGAATTCTATGTACTGAAATCCTCACTGCTTCTAGTCAAATGGCCGATTCTAAAGAATCAATCACGTGACACAGAGGCTAGTTAGAAGGAATAGGATGGTAAGATGACTGCCGCCTACTAACACCCCCCAAAAATATTTTTTTAGAAGTGGTTTTGGCAGGTTTGCTCGACAAATCAGTGATTTGGAGATAGAAATAGATAATTTAATATATCAACTAACATAAGCGCACAGATGCACGCCTATGCCAGCAAATACACAGGTTATGTCATAGTACCTAGGTGGTTCAATGCAGGAGGATGCAGAACAATAATATAAAAGGCGTAAAATAAGAAAATCTTATTTTACGTCTTTTATATATATATATATATATATATGAATATATATTAATTCAAAGTATTAACAAAATAGATATTCTTGTGATCAATTATATTTTATTATACATATTTCAGAGGTACTGAGTTAAGTTCAACAGTACGTCCTCATCAGATAAAATAAAATGATGCATGACATACCCTGACATAGTACATGGTTAAGTTTCAGTCGTGGTAGTGATTAACATTTGACAAAACTCAATATTTATACCCTAATATTCAGAACATGAGAATAATATATAATACAAACAATAGAGAGGGTGCATGTAATACAGCTTAAAAAAAACATGGCTTCAATATAACAGTTAAACATTTTTTTAAAAAACTACTGAAGAAAGACGAAAGAAAGGAAAGCATAGAGGGAGAATATATATATATATTCTTCCCCTTTTAAATATATATGAATATATATATATATTTATATATAGATATGCATATACATATACACAGGCAAGTCCGTTTGAATGCAAACATGCAATTCATCTCTCTCTCTCTCTCTTCACGTATACAATATGTTATAATTATATATATATATATATATATATATATATATATATATATATATATATCATAAAACGTGTCTATAGAATCACCAGATAATATATATACCGTCTTCTCTCCCAATTACCATACTCAACCATATAAAATATCAATTAGACCAAGCTATAAAAATAAAGGCTCCTATGAAGAAATCTCCGACAAATAACCGAAAGCAGCCACTTCGCGGCGGCTACGACGGATCTTTTATTACAACAGCATGTATAAATCGACCAGATATACAGTCAACTAAACAGAATTAGGTGTAAAATAAACTAGAAGAAAAGTGTACATATTTAATTACCTCTACCATGGTTTCATCTGCATTTTAAGACATCCGATACCATTATATATCTAGAGGTAGAGGGTCGGACGGTAGAGGGTCGGACGCCATGCTTTCCAGCATAGTTACGTCCCTTTACGATCTGAGTTCAAATCCCGCCGAGGTTGACTTTGCCTTTCATCCTTACGGGGTCGATAAAATAAAGTACCAGTAATGCACTGGGTAATTTGCTGGCCTTGTGCCAAAAGTAGAAACAATTATATATCTAGAGCTTCGGATTCTTCAGGAAGTTAGCTCAAATTTAGACAATTAGTTTTCCAAAGTGATCGCGCCAAGAATACATAAAAAAATGGCTAAGAATCGTGACGTGGCAGCGGTCAAGTTAGAAAGGATGTGATTAGTTGCTTACCGCTGGTAGGCTTTTTGCTAGAAAGCGCAGCCCAATACAGCCAAAATTGTATCTCAACCTAACGGGAGATTATTACATATAAAGGTTTACATATATATATAAAGGCATAAATATATATGTGTTTTGCAACGGGTCACTTTGTGGCTCAATGAAGAATTAATAAATTAAATAATCAGTTTTATGATATATAGCTCTGATTATTTAATTTATTAATTCTTCATTGAGCCACAAAGTGAACCGTTGCAAAACACATATATATTTATGACTTTATATATATATATGTAAACATTTATATGTATATATATATATATATATATATATATATATATATATATATATATATATATGTGTGTGTGTGTGTGTGTTTGTGTTTATGTACATATATATGTATGTGTGAGTGTATGTGTGTCTGTGTGTTTCTACATCTGTGCACGTGTGTATATATGTATGTGTTTGATAATATATATAGCTTGGCCGTTTGACACAAGAATGCAAGAAAATGAAAAAGAGAAAATTAACTGGAACCTGGATCTAAAATGAGAACTGGAAGGGATTTGGGACAGACTGTCAAGAGATCATCAACATACGAACACCAGCTACTATCATGAACAATTTCCATGGCTAGTTAAAAAGTCATTAACGCAGCCTCCTTTTTTGGAACACTTCAAAATGAATGCCTAACAGGAAAAGTAAGGCCCTCCAATACGTCATGAATATCTGAGGCTTTACGGTGCGTCTTGGTGTTAATTTGGGAACATATTCCAGTTAAATAATATCAATGACTGAAATATCAAATTCATAATATTAACACTAATAATGATCCTGATAATTTTATAGAATATTGTAGTGGGTACTATGTAAAGCAAAGTTTCCTTGGGTTATTTATTGACAATGGCTTACTTTCTGAGTCCTGTGGGATCATCTTACGTTTAATTCATCTTTGGGTCAATAATATAAACGAAAAAGTAGAGATTCGATTTAGATGACATTTACCCTCTCCCTTCTAGAAACTCTCGTTTAAAATGTAGAACTGATTATTATCTACGTAATCACAACTATATAGGTTATAATCATTTAAAATATTACCTCTCTGAGAAATCGCAATTTCGTTGTGGATTTCATGATTGATGTTATGTTTCAGTAATGGAGAGAAAAAAATAGATATTTATGACTTGTCACTTTTAATCTGTATTGCACTTAGACGACAATGTCAAAGAACGGCTACGCACGTAGCGATTTGTGAGTGTTTCAATAATGTACCAATAAAGCATTTAACACAGAACCAAACTGGCAGAACTATGTTAAACACAGAAAACATCAATTTTCTTAAAGTGTTTCGTTTAAGTGAAATGTCTGGGTTGATGAAATATAGACAGCATCTTCATCACATACATTTTGTATAATTCTATGTCATAACTCCAATGATATAAGTTAGAAATATAGAATTCATGATAATACCAATAGTGTAAAACTTTCACTGCAATAACTAGATTTGTTACTTCCGTACTTTCTTGAAAGTGAGGAGAAATATATGCGTTAAAAAAATGTGTTGGTTACCATAGTGAAAGCAGTCAGGAGAAATTACATGAAGGCTATGTTGTCTCTAGTATGGGTTCTGAAATCATCTTTGTGCGTTCTATTTTATTTGTAGGCAAGATGCTTAATGTTATATGGACTTTAGTTGATGTTATTTTGAGATATTGTAAATAGACTTTCTGGAAAATTAAACAAGTTGAAATTTCACGTTCCCTCAACGATGTGTCTCTTATATTTAAGATATATGATAATCTTATGTCCAGTATTTCCATTCATGAAATGTTGGTTTGCTTCCATATTAGCCAAACCAATCTTAATTCTCAACTGTATTTAACTCATTTCATTGCATATATTAGGGATATGAAAAAGTTTGCATTTCAACCGTACCTGATTTTTAGTACATTTTAGTAATTATGTGTAACAGAGTATTCCCGAGAAACGCGATATACCTATATGACAAAGTACTTCAACATATTGTTAGAAAATGTGTAATTGATTTTAAGTTTGGTAAATCCTCTTTAGTAAATTATCCAATAATAATCATTCCTAGCAGGAAAAAGGAAATAGAGATTTTAAAAGAAATCAATAGTCTAATACGTTGGCACAAAACTCGAAGTGTTAACACCGTAACGGAAAGATTCATTCCAAATCATGAATTAGTTAAAGAAGAAACGGCAGTGCATATACATCTTCGCAGGTTCTCAGAGACAGGTGGGATGAAAGAATAGGTTATATCTCACACATCAAAAACATAGCCTGAATGCTTGCAATAAATGGGTATCAAATATTGTTTCCGAAAGGCCAAGTGATGATATTAAATCAGGCTGCGAATCATGCCTACAACACAATTATAAAGGCCAATATTAGAAGAAGGAAACGTTGAATAACTGAGATTATCCATGCGATTATTAAAACATTCTTCCCTATAGAAAACCTCCAAAGATAAGCGCATATGCAAAAATAGCTGATCACAAAAGCTGGAAATTTAAGAGAATCCATACCGTAGTCATTTATTGAAACGCAACTGGAAAAATTCAAGGGCAGGCTTTTAGCTAAAGCCATTCTAGAAAGAAAAAAACACATTTTAGTCAGTGGCAAGACTTAGAATTGATAAATATGGGACAAGGATGAAGCAGTGAAGCTGTTTATTAAGTTATTAACACATCGGTTCAGAGAATATACAGTTGGGGAACGTTATAGGTGCTGTATCCAATTAAGATACGGATGTGCGTTCACACTTTCATTATCTGAGATGGTATAATGGCATTTAATATATGTGAGAGTCTGTAATATGTTTATTTCGTATACACAATGATTCCCAGAGGAACATTTGCTCTGCCATATAATTAATATTCATAATACGTGTCATTGCATAAGATATTACATATAGGTTTCACTGTCTTGTGTATAAATTGCTACACAGACGGGTTTAACACTCTTTCTGTTAGGTTTAACTTTTATTTTGTTAATTGGCAAAAGAAAACGAGCAATAAAGTCGATTGTTTAGAATGGAAAATTAAAACATCCACCCAGCTTCAAAATGAATTGTCTACAGACAATTGTGGTCTAAGAAAACAATGCATAAATATTTGTTTATACAGTGAACGTTCTATATTAAACTTCAAGTCAAATGCAGTTCGCATGTTCGGGCATCTATGAACGATTATAACTATATACAAAACAAAATGTGTATACCATACGGAGTTACATGTATGTATAATAATTGTTTCTACTTTTTCGCACAAGGCCAGTGCATTACTGGTACTTTATTTTATCGACCCCATGAGGCTGAAAGGCAAAGTTAACCTCGGCAGGATTTGAACTCAGTATACATGTATGTATAATAATAAATACAAATAATATAGTATAGTATAGCCCTTTAGCATTTACATTACTCTATATGTACTATTATATTTTCATGGTAAAGGCTTTATCTCGCATAATTATCTCACATAATATCGAATCTATGAGATTTTGAAAGTATTTATTTTGAGAACAATACTTTAAAATCAGTTTGAGCGACTGGTTACAGCCAGTTTCAACAGAAAGAGGTAGAGAATTCTGGCCGGTTTTGGTCGGTTTGAACATTAAAGGGTTAAGATATAAAATTACGTGTATACATTACAATTTACAATTTACATGCCCAAATTAGATCAAAAGTTAAAGAAAATGGTATACAATTCTGTAAAATGCTGTTCAAATGGGTAGATACTACCAAAAACGATACATATGTAAATGTATACACACACGCCCCCCCCCCCCACATATATATATATATATATATATATACATATATACATATATATATATATATATATATATATATATATAAATTGATGAGCAGAACAAACATTAAACAATCCTTTAAATAAATTAAAAAAATGATTTAAATATCTACCTGTTCATAATGCTATTACCGGAGGTTTCCATTTACAAAATATTCTCTGAATGTCCAATCTTTTGTAGATGGAAACCGCCGGTAATAGCATTATGAACAGGTAGA
Source organism: Eledone cirrhosa (assembly GCA_964016885.1). NCBI lineage: Eukaryota > Metazoa > Mollusca > Cephalopoda > Octopoda > Eledonidae > Eledone > Eledone cirrhosa. Next base: position 157,989,974 of record OZ024742.1, on the reverse strand, counting down.
TATTTAAATAATTTTTTAATTTATATAAAGGATTGGTTAATGTTTGTTTGTTCTGCTGATCAATTTTTATAGTTCTGGTATCTCGAATTAGTACCATAGAACAACAATTATATTATAGACACCCTATGGGTACCTAGTACTCAGTGAGATATTTACCTCATTTTTATACATTCTCCAATCTATGTAGAGAAAAAATTCGTTGTTGCTTACTGCTATTTTTTTAGCAGCCAAGCCATCAACAAGTCTGTAATATTGCCGCTTGCTCTAGCGGCCGGGTCACGTGTGGGTCACTTTAACGGCTATAACTCATACGAGCTAGTAGTTGGCATTATATTTGCGGACCGTGGGACGTATGTCCTATAGAAAGGAAATAGCTATCTGATGAAATCTACTTTCCGTTGGAAATTCTCTGAATTTCCAATCTTTTGTAGATGGAAACCGCTGGTAATAGCATTATGAACAGGTAGATTTTTAAATCAGTTTTTAATTTATTTAAAGGATTGTTTAATGTTTGTTTGTTCTGCTCATCAATTTATATATATATATATACATATATGCATATATATATATATATATATATATATATATACATACATATATACATATATATATATATATATACATACATATATACATGTATACATATATATATATATATATATATATATATATATATATGCGAGCAAGACAACCACTCTTGCCTCAAGTGCGAAAACCCCCGTCCAAACCCATGCAAGCGTGGAACACGGACGCTAAACCTGATGATGATGATGATGATACATATATATATATATATATATATATATATGTGTGTGTGTATACACACACATACATGTATATATACATATGTGTGTGTGTCTATATATATCAAGAAAAGAAAAAATATGATTGGCGGATTCAGCGATTGAATCAATATAATATCATTATGTAATAACACGTTACTGTTTAATGAAATCGGTATTTATTAATAGGCATCTTAATACACGTGCCAATAGAGAATTGAATAAAAATACATTCCCCGTTGATTGTCACGCAAATAAATAATAATGGATGATTGCCGCAATATTTAAACACAGACTTTATTAAAATATTGCTACTGAAGCTGAAAATCTATAGAACTAATATAATATTGACTTCAAAATAATATTACTAATTTATACCGCGTCATCATTTAGATGTAATATAAAGCACCCTTACAATCAATGATACCAATTAGCCAACTAATAGCAAAAAGCAAAATTTGTAATATTCAGACAAATAATTTTAAATTAAAGCATAGTAAAAACATGTTAGTTGAGAAAGATGAAATCCAGCTTATAGTTCCATATGGGAGCAGGGGTGGAACCAAATTGAATATACTGTATGGCGTGGAGACAATTTGCAATAGGAGATTTATACACACTTACATCTGAACGTATAATGCCCCCTCAATCTAGATTGCTAATACCGCTTTTGTAGAATAATTCCTATATAATAATAGGTTGATCGATAACACCAACAGTCTTAGCACTCCAAAATAGCATCCAACTGAATTACCTATCAATCCGAAAGGTTATATTATAAATCACCAATACCTATCTAATTCATCTTCGTATTAACGCAAACGCCTTCTCTATTCTGTCCGCCGGGGTCGTGGACGGCCGACGCGTGGGCCCCCATTTGATTATAATAGTAAGAGATGGGGAAGGGGAGAGAGAAGAAGGGAGTGACAATGGGAATTTCATTCCATTTTGTTCACATATAATAAATATTTACTACACCACATATACTCATATATGAGAGCTACCGTTGCACACATCTGAAAGATATTGTTCATATTAAATACAAGTTAACTATACCGAAACCATTGTCACGCCACTATAAAACATTCCCACAGCACACATACACAAAATATGCACACAACACACATAGCCAATGTAATTGTGCACAAAACTTTGATGTAGCATCCCGAAAGGCGCGAACCGAATTATATAATAACTCAAAGACTTACACAACAACCATCAACTTTCAAATCTAATTAATCCAAATATTAACCTAGCCATTTCCACTCCAGTATTCGATAACCACACAGCAAACACACAAAAGAAAACATACGAGAAATAAACAGGAACATGATAACCTATTTAATACCGACCCCTTGCCAACGTCAGTTTAATAGAAATAATTGTTTCAACTTTTGGCACAAGGACAGCAATTATCCCAGTGCTATACTGTGCTATATTTTATCGACCCCTTACGGATGAAAGGCAAAATTAACCTTAGCGGGATTTGAGCTCAGAGTGTCCGCTCCTCTACAAATACTTCCAACACATATATATATAAATAACATTAAGAAAGATACTGATGTTATATAAATTATTGATTCATAATTATTTCAACGGTTCTCTTATGCAATCCATAATGAAATTTATGCATTTGTTGATGTCATTATAACGGTATTTCCAGATGAAAATACGATTTTGTGATATGCCGGACGATTAAATATGGCAGTGAAGTATTAAGGTTGGTCCTCCCTCTATATATCTTTTCATTTCCATCCTTTCATTCTCGCTATGCTTCTCTGTGAGAAATCAGCTGTGTTCAAACCTGTAGAGTCATTGTCTCCGTCCGGTTTAAAAATTGCACTAGAAACGCCGTATATGAATTCGGCACATTTACGACTCACTCGGGAGCTACGTGGTCATATATATACATATTTATATATATATATACATGGACCGGATAATTGAACGAAATCGAACCGGCACAAACATATATATCTAAAATATAACAGAAGGAGTTAGTGATAGATTTGAAACGGGAAAAATGTGCGTTGTTGCATAGTTTTGAATCGTTTATATTGGCATCAGTTTACATCAGTCAATTTTAGATTACAGGCCTCTGCGCTTTGATAGCCTTGTAATTATATAGGGTTTTGTTGTAAGATGAAGTCGGGATGAAATTGATAAATGTGTGGTTGAATGGTGAAGGTATATAATACAGATAAATTAGATGTAGCTTGTGAGTTGAAAGTGTCTACAATAACAGAGTGCAGCAGTTTACACGACATAGAAATAGTGGCTCTGCTTATACAATTGTAAACAGGATCGTGCATATAATCTATATATCTATCTATATCCCACTCTCTCTCTCTCTGTCTTTCTCTCTCTCTCACTCTGTCTTTCTGTCTGTGGGTCTCTCTCTCTCTCTCTCTCTCTCTGTCTCTCTCTTTCTCTCTCTCTCTTTCTGTCTGTGGGTCTCACTCTCTCTCTCTCTCTCTCTCTCTCTCTCTCTCTCTATATATATATATATATATATATATATATATATATATATATGCATGCTTAGATCACTATATATCAGCACACAACCAGAAGCATCACGTTATATGTTACCACCAAGTTATATCGACTGAATATTGAAATATACTTCTAAACATTAGTATATGTACCCTGTTAAAGGAAATCATTTTGAACGATGCCTTTCCTGATTCATTCAATATTAATTAATGGTTTGATTTTAAAGAAACGAGGCAATATATAATATAAATCTGCATACTCAAAGATGTAGCTCTCGCTTTAGTGGTATTATTTTGTTTCAATTTCAAACCATCAAATCAAATATATTTGCAGCATAAGCATGGTTGTGTTAATATAATGTTCTTGAATACTTTGGAAAGCGTATGCATTTCCAGCTAGGTTTAACATGTACGGTACGAGATTGAGCGCTTGTGGAATATCTTCTAGCACTAACATCATTCTACTAACTGCTTGAAACTTTACATCTTTATTCTATAGAGATTTAGTGAGGATTAAAAGCGACTACGTTCTCGGGGATATTCATTGAGTTGACGAAAGTGAACAAGTCACTTTTTCAGGAAATGTGTGAACGCTATATCAGTGAATGTTATGATGAAAATGATCCAGAATAATTGTAGCTTACCAAAAAATAAATAACTATAATTTCATCGTTAATAGTAGAGCAGTTTCTTGGCAGGATTAATAGAAGGACACAGCCATATTCTGATACAATGTCGTAGTGTGATTAATTTATATCTCATCCTGTTCACAAACAAAAATAAAGATAAAACAAGAAATATTTGTATGAATCTGCTTTAAAATGAATACGTGCACATTTGATAACTCGATTAGCAATGAGAACACAAGTTTGAACATGTTATCAGCATAAACATTAGTTTTAAATTTACGTCTTTAAACCTGTTGACGTCATGATTTGTTCAAAGCAATTACGCCCTCGTACAATAGAAGTAAGATACACTACACAAATAAGTGGTTCTCCAGTGGTTCAGTATTGATAACGTATGTTACATAACTATAAGAATTTTGTATTTTGGGTATCTGCAAACGAAACTAGAAGCTGATCAATATTTTACAATTATATGTTAAACAGGTTGGTTATTCATGACGAAGGACCTTGGCTCATGAAACCAACGAAAATCAATAAATTAACCAAAAGAAATTCCCCGAATAAACGGATGTATTTCCAATAATGTAGATAGGATGTGGAAATTGCTATAAGTGGAAGCAAATATATTATAGCTTAAATATATAGCATTGTAAGCATGTTCGAATGAGTTTTGAGGCAATATTTATATAAGTTTTCAAACAATGTTTTATAGAACTATTTGTTTTTCTATTTTTATATTAACGTAAAATGACGCTGCACAAATTCATTTGTTGAATCAAAATGCGCATTTTATGCAATAATATCTTGGCAGTAAGCATTTCATTCCACTGTTTATAATGTCATGTTCTTATATGACTGCAAGATTATATCAAGATCTCAGGGAGAGCTGCTCAAGAAACATTTCTTGGCGACACGGAACTAATGATCTATGACAAAACTGATAAATATGTTATCGTTATTGACAGGTTTCATAAATATAGCCAAGCTGTAACTTCTCTAGAAAATAATGGCCACATATCTGAAAAGTCAGCAATATTCCTATATGGAAGTGAAAATTGAATTATAGAACAGATTTCTGATTGAAAAGTTTATAAAAAAATATATATGAAAGAAAGAAAATCACTTTTTTCAACAGTTCGGTTAAACATGTGAAAAGACGCATTGAATCGTAATTCATGCAATTCTTTTAGTTATTTATCAATTTTATGTTACTGAAAATAAATATAAATAGTCTCGTTGAAGTTATAAGTATCTTGCATGCAATTATTGGGAGAGAAATTAACGAAAATAGAAGAAAAGAAATTATGTTTTTTAATGTTTAATTAGATTAAGAGAAATGTCTTTTCGATATTTCTACAAAAAAAAAAAAAAAATCTTCAGATCCTGATAAAAGAATGAAAGTCAAAAAACAATATTTTTATATCTAAATCCACCAACCTTATGTAAGGATTCTCGAAAGATATTTACAGACATTATTTACTCCGAAAATTTGTCAGAAAATAATCGAAAGATCTATTCGTCGGCAATACACAGGGAGTACAGCAGCAGCAGCAGCAGTAGTACTAGTAGTAGTTGTAGCATCAGCATTAGTAGTAGTAGTAGTTGTAGTAGTAGTAGTAGTAGTAGTAGTAGTAGTATTAGTAGTAGTAGTAGTAGTAATAGTAACAACAGCAGTAATAGTAGCTGTAGTAGTATTAGCAATAATAGTAGCATAACTACTGCTGCTGCTACTACTACTACTACTACTACTACTGCTACTACTACTACTACTACTACTACTACTACTACTACTACTAGTAGTAGTACTAGTAGTCTATTTTTTAGCCACATAGGGCGGACATTAAGAAAACATTAAACACGACGTAGAGCGGTACAGGATGTGGATTTTAGCGTATACAAAGCTGGTACGATAATCAAAACCATGTAAAAGAACTTGACCAAAATCAAAGTCAACGATAATGGGAAAATTTCCGAATGGCAGTCGGGGATAAAACTTCCAAAATGCCATAGTCCCCCTAACCACGCGGACAAGGCCCCCACCCCATTGTTGTCCTCCTGCAATCTATAGGCGCATTCTCAAAGCAGGCCCGTGCACACGGTCCATGTTTACTGCCCTCATACACCTTTAACAAATTAGTTGGAAGGCAGCACTTCATGCTTCATGCTGATTTATGAAATATGAAAAACGTTAATCCGGGATTCTCCGTAGAGTATGGTGCTTCTTCTCAACTGTTTCAACGTGGCCATCAGGGATATAAAAATCACCTTGTCCTTCGCAAAGGGCACCGGGCAGAGCTTCAAGATATATTTAGCTAATACCTGGATTCGAGTCTATTAAGCTTATCTCAAACTGGACACCCTTTTCCCGATAACCCTGTCATTCCAGGGATTTATGGAAATTGACGATTATTTTCGGATTGAAAGTACTCCAAAAAACAGTCTAGTTGCTTCGAGTTGGTCAGCGCCGAAATCATCATCGCCCTTGCTCAACACCAGTCTTCAACAGGACGCTAACGTGAAATTACTAATGACCGCATTGTCCAACTGGTAGAAGGTTCTGACAACATTCCAAATGAATGGTACCCAGTGCTGGGCTTCGCCTGACTCGAGACTGCAGCTCAGTCAAAGTGTTGGGTTTTAGAATGAGGCGCTTGACAAAACACGAATACAACTGTTTAGGTATATTTGAAAAGCCGTAGCCTCGGAGCATGTTTCCACAACGTCAGCCACGTCATGCCGAACTGGAAATCTAGCGACTTGAGCTGGTTGATATTTGTTGCAGTCAACGAAATGTTCTCCTCTAAAAAACCGGTGACCACCTCGATTAAAAGTCTCACCATCACCACTGTGATGTCCTTCTCATGAATCGATGCATCACTTTCTCTCCTCAGTTTAAGCGAGGCCTCTTTCTACAACTCCAGCGTCCGCAGTATTTTCAGCGTCAGAACATACAGAGGGGAGGTGAAAAACATTCTTGACGGCCCGAGCAGATGATCCGAAGCAGTTTCACCACCGTCTCCCTGCCCTCGATTTCCCCAAGGAGTTATGCAAGGTGTCACTGAAACGTTGAGTGCATTCTGTTTGAAATCATGCAGTACGTGCCCATCCTGTTCCACTAAAGACCGAATTATGCCTCTGATGCAATTCTGCGCCTCTAGCACTCGGATCCATTAAACAGCTTTCCATCCCTTATGTCTCAGAGTAAATGCATTATCTATGACAATTTAAACTTCGTATTTCTGAACTCAGAAATGGCCCAGGGCATTTCTTGCTTTTAACACGTGAATTGGAATGCCTCTTCTAATTTAGCTACCAAATACCTACAGCTCTAGTTCCTTCTATTCCTATTTTACTATAGGCTACTAATTCTATTCTAATCGCACTCTTGAGAACACAGGAACGGTGCATTAAGTTCTAGGATAACATTGCGCTTCTTGCAGATTGCCTAGAAAATGCGTAACACATTTTGACATCTCTCCAATTAGCAGCCGCCCTTGTTGAGTAAAACAGAGTACATATCAAACTGTACAGACAACAACATCAATGCAATCAATGGCAGTGATATCGAGCAAGTCGAGTATTTTAAGTATTTCGGGTCTTGTATCATGGACTCTGGGAAGGATTTGGCCACCAGAAATCCAAAGCTTGTAACAAGATGAATCGAGTTTGGTGCTCAAATCCTTCCAACCACACCAACATCAGACTCTTCCAAGTAACAATTCAACCTATCTTACTATATGGAAGTGAAATATGGTTGCTTTCATCAAAACAACAAAAGCGTCTTGATGGCACCTACACTCGCTAGTTCGTCTCATTGAGAACATAAGCTGTCGACATATGACCTTGAACGAAATATAAGCCGGCTTCCCATATATATGTGAAAGTGTACGTAAAAGGAGAATAAGATTTGCTGGCCAATGCCATCTTGCCACCTTTGAGGCTGTGTCCGTACTAGTGCTATGGAAACTGCAAGCTCTCCTATCTCGATATCATCTCCTGTGATTCTTGTATTGAAATCCAGGACTTAGCAACTGCAATTAACGACAGACGCATGTGGAGATAAATTGTTGAGTGGAATTCGGCTGAGACCGCCGGATGATGAACTTTTAGTAATCTGGTACCTCTTTATGGGTTAAATATTGGCTGATCATGGCGACACTAATGTGGTCTGAATAGGTGTTTTATTTTGTAGCATCGATATTGCTCCTTGATAAAACGTCGCCAAATAAAACGTACCCAGAAATTTCGCGAAATAAAACGTTGTCGACCTCTTGTGCAGGACAGCTCAACACCGAAATAAATAAGTTAGAAGAAGAATAACAGCTACTACAACAGTTTTGCAAGGCTTCTAAGATCTCCTGGGATACATTTTGTCATCAAACTAAAGCCCTTGTTCAATGAAGAATACCGCCGATATAGACGAGATTTGGGATTAATCCGAGCAATGGATTCAGTCTACTATCTACGGAAAAGCAGAAAACATTACGTGACTTCTGTATGGCTTTCATCTACTCAGTTCCTCTCACAAAGATTCAGGCGACATAAAGCTATGAGACATTAAATAGGGATTGAACACAGAAACACATGATTGCGAATGAAAGAGGAGTAGCATATTGAAGTGAAACCCTGAATTGAATATTTATAGTCATAGATGTATCTAAAGGCATGTGGCTGAGTGGTTAGAGAATTGGATTCGCAATCGTGAGATTGACAGTTCCGGGCCATGCGTTATGTCCTTGAGCAAGACACTTTATTTCACGTTGCTCCTTCTACCTGGAGTTGCGACGGACAGTAATATCAATTGGAAAGACGAACGGGAACATTGTTTTCTCGGTCCAATTTGACGAAAGTCGATCGACTGCCGATGTATCTAGAATGAAAAAATAAGAACGCGTTTCTCATTAGCACACTCCTAAACGACTTGCTACGGAGCGAGTCTATGAGAGAAATATTTATGCATAGGCGCCGCTTGAACCTATGTTTCCATAACCATTAAACATCAAACAAGAGTTTAACTGAACCTGGTAGAGAAGAGCGGTGCGCTCCTCACATTCTTTAAATCTAAAAAGCTTCATTTACTTTCTGCAGAGACGATTTACAGATAATGGTGTATACCTTCGAGCTTTCTTCTCGTCTAAATGAATTCATTATCGAAGTAGATTACATTTACATTATAAACATAGAAGTGTACATTAATTCATATTTTACAAATTTTATATATAAAAAATAAGCAGCGGAATGTTTGCGCAATATATGAACGGAGTATACGAGTGA
>OZ024742.1:157975794-157978294 GCA_964016885.1 Eledone cirrhosa | reverse complement strand
CAGTGTAGCAATTAACCATTACTACATCTAGGATAATCCTATACCTAATATATATATATATATATATATATATTTAATACATTAACAGAGAAAGCTAATAGCGATACTCCGACCAACTTCCATCTCACTCAACAAACATTAGGAGATATCTAAGTATATTCCTAATCATACGTTAGGGGACCTAACTATATATATATATATATATATATATATATATATATATATATATATATATATATGTCTCACAGGGTGTTTCCTAATTGCTAGTAGGTGCAGTAATTAAGTAAACAATGGTGTAATAAGGAAAGGACACTAGACATGTATATTCTATCAATTTTGATATTGTATACTTTCACGGAGTTAAGTACATCAATAATACAACAAAAATACTTGATTTAACTATTCCTTTAATAACGCAATATACTTGATACGTATTTCTGTGGTAAGATGACTACATTCTCATTCCTTGACACTATCATTGACACGCCGTCTTCAGATGGCACATGGCATTCAATATGTAATCCATGTAATGATACAGAGATAGACCTAAATTTTGATATTATTTCAATCACACCCCACACACATATACATACATTAGAGTTCCACTGACTAATAGGCAGATAATCCCTTTCTGTCATATCGGATATTATAGCGTTTTTAAACGGCTTCGATAATCCGGAAATAGCTCGTTACTGGGGCTAAATATGCAGTCGCTTATATATAGAGAGATTTTCTTATGGAGCTTATGCTAGAGGTGCTCATTTGGATAGTTTGCAGGCTTGACGATGTAATATTTATTTGAATTAGCACTAATTTTGTGGGGTTCATAATAGAAGCCTGTAATCTTGTAGTATTCTAGGAAACATATTTAAATGTGGTATGTTAAGGACCTATAACGTGGTATGTTATGTGGTATGTTATGGACCTATACGGGATCTCTTAAGGCATTTTTAAATCTGGTTGACCCCATCCCTCTTCCAGGCCTGAGGACAGCAGATTTCTTCCAGAGAAGGATAGAGGGTGAAAGAATGGAAGTGATAAAGATATATAGAGAAACAACCAACTCCCAGTACTAGACTGCTACTTATTTATCAACCAGGAATGAATGAAACGCAAAGTCGACCTCGGTGGGATTTAAAATGAAAGAGCTGAGGGAAGGAATAAACACTCTATTCGATGTTCTTACGATTCTGCCAATTCGTCGCCTATGTCTATATGTACGACTGTTAATTTGAATGTTTATAGTTTCTTTATTAGGGAATAAATCATTGCAGTATGAAAGTAACGACTTAAATGTCTAATGTAACGTAGTCAGAGCTGTTCACTATATTTCCTTAGTATTTTGTTAATACAGCTGCACGTGATACAAAACGTTGAGTTAATGTGTGTTTATGTAGATGTGAAAACTACTTAGCCAACTAGCGGTGCTAAATAAATCTTTTAAACGGAAATATGTAGCATATTGCAGATTCCAACTACTTTTGTATCTAAAGGGAATCAAAGATTTTCGAAATAAGACGGTTCAGAATTTCTGCATTTTCAGTGCATACCCAATTTCATGGAGACTCAATTATGTTACTGTAAGAACAGTCTATTATTTTTTAACACGTGATCTCAATTAGTAGTATCATAATTGTAATTAATTACGAAGTATTGTATGACATTGCTTCGAATTAATTGAAATAGTCATTTCCATACGTAATTACATTATAGCTAATCGTCTGGCGCATAATCAAGAAACGGTGAACGTCTAATTTGTTTATCGGAACATCACCAACATATACACATATACATACACAGACACGCGCACACACTTATATATATATATATATATATATATATATATATATATATATATTTAAAGGTTAAACAAGATTCAAGGAATAAATCAAAGAATGAGTTCTACAATAGATTGGAAGCACTCAACAGTTTTGGCTGTCCGGAGTTATATATATATATATATATATATATATATATATATATATATATATATATATATATGTAAATGAGAGGTATAGAGATTGTTTTAGCAAGAAGCTAACGGCATTCTATAACATATATGCGACTATAACGTCAAGATGGGAAAAGTAGTTAACGAAAGATTTAGGAAAAATAACTCAATATATATATATATATAGCTCTGGAAAACCATTAATTTTGAGTGCTTCCAATCTATTGTATGTGTGTATGTGCAATTGTGTGTATTGCTTACCACGTGTTCATTTATTTGTTGCCTGTATCGCTGTCAACGTTATAATAATTTTTACATTTATTTCTATACTTATGTGACGGTATTTTTATTATTATATTTTTTCTTATAATTATTTGTGTGTGTGCGTATGTAGGTGTGTATGCATATATCTATATTTGTGTATGCGTATGCATGCGTGTATATATGTGTGTATGTATGTGTGTGTATGTACGTGTGTATATATGTATGCTCCAGGAGAAGTGCATTGAACAAGGCTTGGATCTGTATCAGGTTTTTGTCGATCTGACA